>JAMPIV010004716.1:0-236262 GCA_024509875.1 Oreohelix idahoensis
CCTAGTTAGCCTATGAATTTATGCCAAGGGATGTTGGCCAAAAGGAAAACTGGGACCGTTATACAGAACTATATATTAGTGAACATATGCTTCAATGAAGAATAAGAAACTCATTCGACACATTTACATGGGAAACTGTGTTTATAAACTATGTTTTTGAATAGTTGTGTCTACCCATGACATGAGAGTGTTAATTAAACATGTTTAAGTCGTCAAATACTGGTCTTATTAAATGCTGTATTCTGAGTTGAATTCCATACTGTTTGATTCAATCATAATGACCAGTGACACTTAATTGCCTAAACACGCTGCATCTCACACTGCTGATATTAAGAAGGCAAGAATAGACAGGTCAGTCAATACTTATAAGTTTAATATGAAGCATGTTCCAGTATCAACGCATCACACGGGTTACTAGAGACAAATATCGATACTAACGTAGTGCCCAACGGAATCCTGTAAAATATATAAGTGAACCCGACGGACTTTGACATTCTAAGATCAGAATACGCACACAACATCTTGGTCATCCTAAGCACTTAGAGCCTTACTATAAACTGGTGTCAAAGTTTGTCAATTAGTCCGTAACATAATTATGGTGTCAGAAGTGAAGAACATGACTCTAGAACATAATTCTGGTGTCAAGAAGCGTTTGGATCTCATAGGACTACAGTCCCCCATAAAGTATCGAAAGTGAGTTGACCTAACGATAAACTTTTATAGCGAGAATATTCATTCAAGACAAACCGGCAACTCTAGCGCGCATGTCAGTAGATGACGTCACAGTATCGATGCAGTCATTACTAGCAGACAACACATTCTGAGAGAATCCTATCGTCACCTACTACAAGAAGCTGAACCATTTCAAAGGAACGATATTCATCAACTTCAAGTATCTGAATCGTTGGAAGAAGAGTGTTTTCATCTACAACATCAATAGCTGCAACGCAGATCAGTACGCAGATAGGTAACCATCGTTTGAAAACGGTTAAATCTCTCAAACAATCATACTACCAAGTTCAAGGTCTTTTATCAATGGTCATCAGCTGTCTGGACTTGAGTGGAACTGAAGCTTGGATTTACATGCACTAATGTATTTCTCAGGATAAGCAGGACAGATAAAAAGATAAGTTCTTAATTTTATCGAAGCGCTTGAGCACTTTCATACTGTCCCTGTACTAACTTTGGTCTGCGGTTTGTCGTTGCTTTACTTACTTTCCTACTTATCATTTTCTGTGCCCCATCCATATCTGTCTGTTTATTCGTTTATTCGTCGTGAAGGCTGGAAAGGCTTGATATTGACTGGAATTGTCTTTGGAAAAATTCAGTGAATGTTAACGTCTATTAGGTTCTCATGCTTATATTAGCTGACTGAGGATCTGACTTTTAGAGTCAGGATATAAATTCACTGAAGCCTCAGTTCGCAATATAACCATACTTGTGTGTACTTAGCTGTTACGTCACGTAAACATGTCATCCTTATTTGCATAGCCTAATTTCAGTATTGTTTACAGTTGTTTTCGTGTGTTTTCTAAAATTCCTCTGTCTACATGTTAGTTGGAGACGACTTGTCTCGTTATCTTCTTTGTAATGTTAATTCTTTACTTTCCTTTGCTAATTAATACGTATACGTCTACCTTATTTACTTTATAATCGTAAATTTTTGTCGGATAACTGATATATCATTTCATTGTAATTCATTTAATTGTTTTTCATCGTTCTTGTCTCTTGTAATTGCAGATTGTTTGTTATTGATTAACACATGTACATAACATATTGAGTTCTATATCTTAGTATATAGTAGATATTATTTGAAGGTATTCGCAAACTTATAAAGATGTCGACACTAGAAGACTTTATCAACAATGGAAAGAGTTTGGGTAAATCAGGATCTGAACTTCAAATTTATGCGGAGACCAAATTTGAAGAACATTTATCGCGTCTGGAAAGGATTGAACAACGCGAGGCTATTAAACGAGCTGAAGAACTTAGGAAGTTGGAATTGGCTCAACAAGAGAAAGACAGAGAGCAAAAAGATAAAGAAAGAGAACTTAAGGAGAAAGAATTGGCCATTGAAAAGGAGAAAATGGAATTAAGAAGAATGGAACTTCTTCAACTAGATCAGGCTCATAGAAATGCCATGGAGCTTGAGGCATTAAGACTTAATGCAGAGAGAGAAAAAGTGTTGGAATTGGCTAAAGTGTAGTCTGAGCAGGCTAAGACATCAGCGGGTACAAATGTTTTCTACCCGAAGTTAAAAGTGCCCAATTTTGATCAATCTCGTCACTGCATTGATTCTTTTTTATCTAGGTTCATCATAAAAGTCACCGCCTTGAATATACCAAAAGAAAGATGGAGCAGTCTTTTACTTGATTTTTTTACTGGTGACTCATTGAAATGTTTCATGAGTCTGGATGAAAAGAGTAGAAACGATTTCGACGTCGTAAAAGAGGTACTACTAAGACATTTCCAGTTAACTGAGTCTGGATTCAGGGATCGTTTTCATACGGCTAAGCCAAGTAAAGATGCAGATTTTGGCAAATTCATTGCATCAATTAAACACTTTTTTAGCAGGTGGATTGATCTCTCTGGTATTAATAAAACTTATGAAGGTGTCATTGATCTCATGTTACGAGATAAGGTTTTAACTTCATGTAGTAGTGAATTAGAATCATTTTTGCAGGAAAGACATCCTAATAATATTGATGAATATGAAAAACTCGGGAGACAATATGTGATCGCACATCCGAATAAAGATATTCATAGATCTTCTATTCGAGATACTTTGCCTGCGTGCTCAGCACACCACGATCACAGATCGTACGATCATAGACCTCGATCGAAGAGCGTTGATGGACGTTATCGTTCAGATTGTCATCAGTCTGAGAGAGGGTTTTATAACTTTCGGCGTCATCGCTCTCCTTCAAATTCGTATCGAAGAGGCTATAGAGGGTACTCACCTCATGATCGTGGGTATCACAAAGGCAGGGATTATGATGATTCACATCAGAAAGGGTACTATAAACAAAGATCATCATATGGTAGAGATTACAGGAATGATAATTCCTCTGATTTTGATTATTATAAGAAAAAGTCGGTCAGTAAGAATAAAGGTCAAGTCAGATCTCCCTCGAGAGACAAAAGTAAACATAGACATGCAAATAATTGCACTGTCAAGAAGGACAAAGGAAATGATGATAATGATCATGCTAACGCATGTATGGTAATAAATGATTCATGTTTTGAGTGTCAATCGCAACACATAGCTAAGGCT
This sequence comes from Oreohelix idahoensis, assembly GCA_024509875.1. NCBI lineage: Eukaryota > Metazoa > Mollusca > Gastropoda > Stylommatophora > Oreohelicidae > Oreohelix > Oreohelix idahoensis. Next base: position 3,275 of record JAMPIV010004716.1, read on the forward strand.
ACAAAGAAACTTAATTGTGGTCATATTATGCCTACAATGTCCGCATGTGTGAATATGGGTTATCTCACATTCCATCCAGGAATATTATATGGAACAACGGTGCAAGTTTTGAGGGATTCCGGATGTTCAACCATCGGAATTAAGCACTCGCTTATCGAGCCCTCTGCTTTTACAGGCAAATCCGTCAAGTGTATCACTTTTGGAGGGAATGTAGAAAGTTTCCCTGTGGCAAGAGTATACATTGATACGCCTTTCTACACAGGCACTGTGTATGCCTGCGGGTTGAAGGCGCCAATAGCTGAGATAATTGTTGGTAACATACCTGGAGTTAAAGATTGCACTCCTGAGGAGATTGCAATGTGGGTTGAATCTCACCCACAGGTGGCGAATGCTGTTGTAACCAGGGCACAACAGTTAGCTACGGACATGGCTACACCACCTACTCCAGTCATAGATACAATTATATCTCCTATTAGTACTGTAACACCTTCTGTTTTTGCAGAAAAAACAGAAAAATGATCCAACATTACAAGGTTTATTTATCCTAGCAAACCAAAAAACTACTAAACACACAGGATCAGCTAAACATTGGTTTAAAATAAATAAATCTATACTTACTAGATACTTTGACAATGGCAAAACGATCATACATGAAGCAGTAGTTCCTAAGGAATACAGACCATTGGTCCTACAAACAGGCCATGACTCCCCTATGGCAGGTCATATGGGGATCAAAAGAACATTGTTTCGTATTACGTCACAATTTTATTGGCCTGGGGTTAACAGGGATACCAAGTTGTACTGCAGATCTTGTACAACATGCCAAGGTAGAGCACGTAAGGGCAGATTCCATACGGCACCCTTACAAATTACGGACGTGCCTGAAAGACCATTCAAAAAGATCGCAGTAGATATAGTGGGTCCTTTGTCAATTACTTCAAATAATGGATTTCGTTATATTTTAACTTGCGTAGATCTTTGCACGCGTTGGCCAGAAGCCATACCTTTAAAAACCATCATGACTGCATCTGTTTCTGATGCATTATTTTCCATATTCTGTCGTATCGGTTTTCCAGAGGACATTTTGTCAGATCAAGGATCACAATTTACGTCCAACATTATGAGGGATCTAGAGTCCATGTTATCTGTGCACCATTCGTTTTGTAGTGCGTATAGGCCTCAATCGAACGGTGTGTGTGAGCGCTATAATGGGACGCTTAAACAGATACTGGCTAAGATCACTGAAGAGTGCCCGCGTGAATGGGACCGTCTACTTCCGGCGACATTGTTCGCTTTTCGAGAAGTACCCCAAGAAAGCACTGGCTTTTCTCCATTCGAATTGGTCTATGGATCAAATCCTCGTGGACCAATGATGATACTGAAAGATTTGTTAGTTGGAGCATCAGTGGATACATCCACTCGAAACAGCTATGAGTTAGTTATTGATCTCCGACAGCGAATCATCGATGCGTGCACTTATGCATCTAACAGTATCAAAACTGCTACTCAAAGATCAAGGTTATTACATAATCAAAAAAGAACTTTAAGATTCTTTAAACCAGGTGAAAAGGTTTGGTTGTTATTGCCACATAATGACAACAAATTATTAATATCATGGCAAGGTCCATTTGATATTATCAGACAAGTCACAGATGTTGATTATGCTGTGAATATTAGAGGAAAAATCAAAACCTTTCATGTCAACATGCTAAAATTAGCAGTAGAAAGACCACAGAAGTTAATTCATGTCATTAACTCTATTAGTGATTCTGCACATCATGCTGCTTCTTTTGCAGTTGTTCATGAGGAAGATACTACGTCATCTATTCTTTTACACTTTCAATTACCTTCATTAAAATCATCAGAGTCTTGGAAGGATGTAACTATTTAATCTTCGTTATCTTCTTCACAACAATGTCAAGTTCGGGAAATTCTTATCTCTTTTGATGATGTTCTGACTGATCTTCCTGGTCAGACATCACTTATTTCCCATGACATTATCCTCACTATCAGCCTATTAAACTAAGACCCTATCCTATTTCTTTACACCACAAAGATAGGGTAGAGAAAGAGTTAAAAGAAATGATACGTTTAGGTGTTATATCTCCTTGGGAATCACCATATGCATTCCCAATGGTGATTGTTAAGAAAAAGGATGATTCCTTATGTATATGCATTGATTTTAGGCGACTGAACAGAATTACAGTTACAGACGCCTAACCAATGCATCTATTAGATGATCTTCTATCACAAGTATCTAATGCTACTTTCTTTAGTAAATTAGATCTTTCTAAAGGCTATTGGCAAATTCCACTTGCCGAACATGCTAAGCTATACACAGCCTTCACAACTCCATTTGGTCTATTCCAATGGAATTATATGTGTTTTGGTTTAGTAAATGCGCCTGCGACGTTTGTGCGCATGATGCACCGTCTTCTTGGCGATCGGAAAGATGTCATCCCGTACATCAATGACATCTGCTTATTTCATGACTCTTGGGAAGACCACATTGATGGTTTAACTTCTCTTCTCCATACCTTACGTAAACACGGTTTGACTGTGCGACCTTCAAAGGTCCAAATAGGTTGTCAGGAAATCTCTTTTCTTGGTCACCGTATAGGTAACCACAAACTTTATCCTGATGACAATACAGTCAAAAGAATTCTTGATATTTCTACCCCTTCGACTAAGAAGCAGGTTAGAAGCATTTTAGGCTTAATTAACTATTATCATAAATTCATCCCGCATTTTGCACAACTATCTGCACCTTTGTCCGCACTGCTGGCCAAAGGTAGTCCTAATAAGATAAATTGGGAACCAGTTTGCGAAAGCGCTTTGGTAACTATTAAGAAATTATTTTCTAATAAACCTATTTTGTTGTTACCAAATATACACATTCCATTCACACTTCAATCAGATGCATCCAGTTATGGGATTGGTGGCTGTTTGTTGCAAAGCTACAAGGGAACACTCCATCCGTGTTTCTTCGTGTCAAGAAAACTGACCTCAGCTGAACAGAAGTATGCGACAGGTGAACGTGAGCTCCTGTCGGTGGTGTGGTGCCTCGAGAAGTTGTCACGATACCTCATCGGCACGCACTTCTATATCATGACAGACCACAGCCCTCTTACGTACATTACATCCAGAACTATGCGGAATTCGAGAATTCACAGATGGTACTTACTACTTAAGGAATTTTCGTTTACGATTCTGCCTATCGCTGGATCGGACAATAACTTAGCGGATTTACTATCGCGCAATTTCTCTGAGAAAAAGATGGATTAACCCTTTAGTTACCACTTCGAGTATTGCTAGTACTTATTGTTAAAAATTTTATTGTTCGTATTTAATGATTATTGTAATCATAAATTGATAATACTAATACTCATATAATATTAATACGTATATAGTAGAGACGCACGTCTTCTCCACCACTATCACACGTGCCACAAGTGTCACGTTTGGGAGTGAGGGGGATGATGTTGAGGATTGCTTCATGTCTGCAGCATGGCGCATTCCTCAAATGAATATTCATGATCGATGATGTCGGGAATTGTTGCATGTGTGCAGGCATTTGGATTTGAGCTCGATCCGAATGGGTGCACCATGGAACACCGCAAATGAATATTAACGACAAAGAATGCATATCTCTATGCATTACGCGTAGGACTTGGTAACGTCATTCGAATCGTGGGTTTTGACCCTAGCGGCAGCGTGTTTTTACAAGTGTGGCCTAGCCACTATGATATGTGTGGTATAACCACTGAGGATTGCGTGGCATTGTCCACTGAATTTGTATGTGTGGCTGGGAAGCCAATTTAGCAGTGTGTTCTTGGATTAAACGTAAGTCGTATAGTTATTAACGCAGTTTGTAATTATGGCAGATTAGCCTGGCATTGGATGCCAAATGAACATTCGTAACTAGCAGTAGGAGTAAGACTAGTGTAAACCGAATATTATATAGCTAGCGGCAGATGCAAGCCTAGTGTAACAAGGATATTAGACGACTAGCAGCAGACGTAAGCCTAGCGTAAGAAGGATATTTCAAAACTAGCAGTGTAAGTAAGTCTAGTGGAAAAAGAGCAATGATTAAACTAGCAACGGGAGTAAGCCTAGTTAGCCTATGAATTTATGCCAAGGGATGTTGGCCAAAAGGAACTGACCATTATACAGAACTATATATTAGTGAACATATGCTTCAATGAAGAATAAAAACTCATTCGACACATACATGGAACTGTGATTATGAACTATGTCTTTGAATAGTTGTGTCTACCCATGACATGAGAGTGTTAATTAAACATGTTTAAGTCGTCAAATACTGGTCTTATTAAATGCCGTATTCTGAGTTGAATTCCATACTGTTTGATTCATTCATAATGACCAGTGACACTTAATTGCCTAAACACGCTGCATCTCACACTGCTGATATTAATAAGGCAAGAATAGACAGGTCAGTCAATACTTATAAGTTTAATATGAAGTATGTTCCAGTATCAACACATCACACGGGTTACTAGAGACAAGATCGATACTAACGTAGTACTTAACGGAATCCTGTAAAATAGACTTTGACATTCTAAGATCAGAATACGCACGCAACATCTTGGTCATCCAAAGCATATAGAGCCTTACTCTAAACTGGTGTCAAAGGTTGTCAATTAGTCCGTAACATAATTCTGGTGTCAGAAGAAAAGAACATAATTCTGGTGTCAGAAGAAAAGAACATAATTCTGGTGTCAAGAAGCGTTTGGATTTCGTTGGACTACAGCCCCCCCCCCATAAAGTGTCGAGAGGGAGTCAAACTAACGATAAACTTTTAGAGCTAGAATATTCGTTCAAGACAAACCGGCAACTCTAGCGCGCATGTCAGTATATGACGTCATTGTATCGAGGCCGTCATTACTAGCAGACTACACATTCTGAGAGGATCCTATCTTCACCTACTACAAGAAGCTGAACCTTTTCAAAGGAACGATATTCATCAACTTCAAGTATCTGAATCGTTGGAAGAAGAGTGTTTTCATCTACAACATCAACAGCTGCAACACAGATCAGTACGCAAATCAGTAACCAGCGTTTGAAAACGGTTGAATCTCTCAAACGATCATACTATCAAGTTCAAGGTATTTTATCAATGGTCATCAGCTGTCTGAACTTGAGTGGAACTGAAGCTTGGATTTACATGCACTAATGTATTTCTCAGGATAAGCAGGACAGATAAAAAGATAAGTTCTTAATTTTATCGAAGCGCTTGAGCACTTTCATACTGTCCCTGAACTATCCTTGGTCTGCGGTTTGTCGTTGCTTTGCTTGCTTTCCTACTTATCATTTTCTGTGCCCCATCCATATCTATCTGTTTATTCGTTTATTCGTCGGGAAGGCTGGAAAGGGTTTGATATTGACTGGAATTTTCTTTGGAAAAATTCAGTGAATGTTAACGTCTATTAGGTTCTCATGCTTATATTAGCTGACTGAGGATCTGACTTTTAGAGTCAGGATATAAATTCACTGAAGCCTCAGTTCGCAATATAACCATACTTGTGTGTACTTAGCTGTTACGTCACTTGACTTTGTCATCCTTATTTGCATAGCCTAATTTCAGTATTGTTTACAATTGTTTTCGTGTGTTTTCTAAAATTCCTCTGTCTACATGTTAGTTGGAGACGACTTGTCTCGTTATCTTCTTTGTAATGTTAATTCTTTACTTTCCTTTGCTAATTAATACGTATAAGTCTACCTTAGTTACTTTATAATCGTAAATTTTTGTCGGATAACTGATATATCATTTCATTGTAATTCATTTAATTGTTTTTCATCGTTCTTGTCTCTTGTACTTGCAGATTGTTTGTTATTGATTAACACATGTACATAACATATTGAGTTCTATATCTTAGTATATAGTAGATATTATTTGAAGGTATTCGCAAACTTATAAAGATGTCGACACTAGAAGACTTTATCAACAATGGAAAGAGTTTGGGTAAATCAGGATCTGAACTTCAAATTTATGCGGAGACCAAATTTGAAGAACATTTATCGCGTCTGGAAAGGATTGAACAACGCGAGGCTATTAAACGAGCTGAAGAACTTAGGAAGTTGGAATTGGCTCAACAAGAGAAAGACAGAGAGCAAAAAGATAAAGAAAGAGAACTTATGGAGAAAGAATTGGCCATTGAAAAGGAGAAAATGGAATTAAGAAGAATGGAACTTCTTCAACTAGATCAGGCTCATAAAAATGCCATGGAGATTGAGTCATTAAGACTTAATGCAGAAAAGGAAAAAGTGTTGGAATTGGCTAAAGTGCAGTCTGAGCAGGCTAAGACATCAGCGGGTACGAATGTTTTCTACCCGAAGTTAAAAATGCCTAATTTTGATCAATCTCGTGATTGCATTGATTCTTTTTTTTATCTAGGTTCATCATAAAAGTCACCGCCTTGAATATACCAAAAGAAAGATGGAGCAGTCTTTCACTTAAATTTTTGACAGGTGACTCATTGAAATGTTTCATGAGTCTGGATGAAAAGAGTAGAAACGATTTCGACGTCGTAAAAGAGGTACTACTAAGACGTTTCCAGCTGACTGAGTCTGGATTCAGGGATCGTTTTCATACTGCTAAGCCAAGTAAAGATGCAGATTTTGGCGAATTCATTGCATCAATTAAACATTTTTTTAGCAGGTGGATTGATCTCTCTGGTATTAATAAAACTTATGAAGGTGTCATTGATCTCATGCTACGAGATAAGGTTTTAACTGCATGTAGTAGCGAATTGGAATCATTTTTGCAGGAAAGACATCTTAATAATATTGATGAATATGAAAAACTCGGGAGAAAATATGTAATCGCACATCCGAATAAAGATATTCATAGATCTTCTATTCGAGATCCCTTGCCTGCGTGCGCAGCACACCACGATCACAGATCGTACGATCATAGACCTCGATCGAAGAGCGTTGATGGACGTTATCGTTCAGATTGTCATCAGTCTGAGAGAGGGTTTTATAACTTTCGGCGTCATCGCTCTCCTTCAAATTCGTATCGAAGAGGCTATAGAGGGTACTCACCCCATGATCGTGGGTATCACAAAGGCAGGGATTATGATGATTCACATCAGAAAGGGTACTATAAACAAAGATCATCATATGGTAGAGTTTACAGGAATGATAATTCCTCTGATTTTGATTATTATAAGAAAAAGTCGGTCAGTAAGAATAAAGGTCAAGTCAGATCTCCCTCGAGAGACAAAATTAAACTTAGACATGCAAATAATTGCACTGTCAAGAAGGACAGAGGTAATGATGATAATGATCATGCTAATGCATGTATGGTGATAAATGATTCATGTTTTGAGTGTCAATCGCAGCACATAGTTAAGGCTACAAAGAAACTTAATTGTGGTCATATTATGCCTACAATGTCCGCATGTGTGAATATGGGTTATCTCACATTCCATCCAGGAATATTATACGGAAAAACGGTGCAAGTTTTGAGGGATTCCGGATGTTCAACCATCGGGATTAAGCACTCGCTTATCGAGCCCTCTGCTTTTACAGGCAAATCCGTCAAGTGTATAACTTTTGGAGGGAATGTAGAAAGTTTCCCTGTGGCACGAGTATACATTGATACGCCTTTCTACACAGGCACTGTTTATGCCTGCGGATTGAAAGCGCCAATATCTGAGATAATTGTTGGTAACATACCTGGAGTTAAAGATTGCACTCCTGAGGAGATTGCAATGTGGGTTGAATCTCACCCACAGGTGGCGAATGCTGTTGTAACCAGGGCACAACAGTTAGCTACGGACATGGCTACACCACCTACTCCAGTCATAGATACAATTATGTCACCTATTAGTACTGTAACACCTTCTGTTTTTGCAGAAAAACAGAAAAATGATCCAACATTACAAGGTTTATTTATCCTAGCAAACCAAAAAACTACTAAAAACACAGGATCAGCTAAACATTGGTTTAAAATAAATAAATCTATACTTACTAGATACTTTGACAATGGCAAAACGATCATACATCAAGTAGTAGTTCCTAAGGAATACAGACCATTGGTCCTACAAACAGGCCATGACTCCCCTATGGCAGGTCATATGGGGATCAAAAGAACATTGTTTCGTATTACGTCACAATTTTATTGGCCTGGGGTTAACAGGGATACCAAGTTGTACTGCAGATCTTGTACAACATGCCAAGGTAGAGCACGTAAGGGCAGATTCCATACGGCACCCTTACAAATTACGGACGTGCCTGAAAGACCATTCAAAAAGATCGCAATAGATATAGTGGGTCCTTTGTCAATTACTTCAAATAATGGATTTCGTTATATTTTAACTTGCGTAGATCTTTGCACGCGTTGGCCAGAAGCCATACCTTTAAAAACCATCACGACTGCATCTGTTTCTGATGCATTATTTTCCATATTCTGTCGTATCGGTTTTCCAGAGGACATTTTGTCAGATCAAGGATCACAATTTACGTCTAATATTATGAGGGATCTAGAGTCCATGTTATCTGTGCACCATTCGTTTTGTAGTGCGTATAGGCCTCAATCGAACGGTGTGTGTGAGCGCTATAATGGGACGCTTAAACAGATACTGGCTAAGATCACTGAAGAGTGCCCGCGTGAATGGGACCGTCTACTTCCGGCAGCATTGTTCGCTTTTCGAGAAGTACCCCAAGAAAGCACTGGCTTTTCTCCATTCGAATTGGTCTATGGATCGAATCCTCGCGGACCAATGATGATACTGAAGGATTTGTTAGTTGGAGCATCAGTGGATACATCCACTCGAAACAGCTATGAGTTAGTTATTGATCTCCGACAGCGAATCATCGATGCGTGCACTTATGCATCTAACAGTATCAAAACTGCTACTCAAAGATCAAGGTTATTACATAATCAAAAAAGAACTTTAAGATTCTTTAAACCAGGTGAAAAGGTTTGGTTGTTATTGCCACATAATGACAACAAATTATTAATATCATGGCAAGGTCCATTTGATATTATCAGACAAGTCACAGATGTTGATTATGCTGTGAATATTAGAGGAAAAATCAAAACCTTTCATGTCAACATGCTAAAATTAGCAGTAGAAAGACCACAGGAGTTAATTCTTGTCATTAACTCTATTAGTGATTCTGCACATCATGCTGCTTCTTTTGCAGTTGTTCATGAGGAAGATACTACGTCATCTATTCCTTTACACTTTCAATTACCTTCATTAAAATCATCAGAGTCTTGGAAGGATGTAACTATTTAATCTTCGTTATCTTCTTCACAACAATGTCAAGTTCGGGAAATTCTTATCTCTTTTGATGATGTTCTGACTGATCTTCCTGGTCAGACATCACTTATTTCCCATGACATTATCCTCACTATCAGCCTATTAAACTAAGACCCTATCCTATTTCTTTACACCACAAAGATAGGGTAGAGAAAGAGTTAAAAGAAATGATACGTTTAGGTGTTATATCTCTTTCGGAATCACCATATGCATTCCCAATGGTGATTGTTAAGAAAAAGGATGATTCCTTATGTATATGCATTGATTTTAGGCGACTGAACAGAATTACAGTTACAGATGCCGAACCAATGCATCTATTAGATGATCTTCTATCACAAGTATCTAATGCTACTTTCTTTAGTAAATTAGATCTTTCTAAAGGCTGTTGGCAAATTCCACTTGCCGAACATGCTAAGCCATACACAGCCTTCACAACTCCATTTGGTCTATTCCAATGGAATTATATGTGTTTTGGTTTAGTAAATGCGCCTGCGACGTTTGTGCGCATGATGCGCCGTCTTCTTGTCGATCGGAAAGATGTCATCACGTACATCGATGACATCTGCTTATTTCATGACTCTTGGGAAGACCACATTGATGGTTTAACTTCTCTTCTCCATACCTTAAGTAAACATGGTTTGACTGTGCGACCTTCAAAGGTCCAAATAGGTTGTCAGGAAATCTCTATTCTTGGTCACCGTATAGGTAACCACAAACTTTATCCTGATGACAATACAGTCAAAAGAATTCTTGATATTTCTACCCCTTCGACTAAGAAGCAGGTTAGAAGCATTTTAGGCTTAATTAACTATTATCATAAATTCATCCCGCATTTCGCACAACTATCTGCACCTTTGTCCGCACTGCTGGCCAAAGGTAGTCCTAATAAGATAAATTGGGAACCAGTTTGCGAAAGCGCTTTGGTAACCATTAAGAAATTTTCTAATAAACCTATTTTGTTGTTACCAAATATACACATTCCATTCACACTTCAATCAGATGCATCCAGTTATGGGATTGGTGGCTGTTTGTTGCAAAGCTACAAGGGAACACTCCATCCGTGTTTCTTCGTGTCAAGAAAACTGACCTCAGCTGAACAGAAGTATGCGACAGGTGAACGTGAGCTCTTGTCGGTGGTGTGGTGCCTCGAGAAGTTGTCACGATACCTCATCGGCACGCACTTCTATATCATGACAGACCACAGCCCTCTTACGTACATTACATCCAGAACTATGCGGAATTCGAGAATTCACAGATGGTACTTACTACTTCAGGAATTTTCGTTTACGATTCTGCCTATCCCTGGATCGGACAATAACTTAGCGGATTTACTATCGCGCAATTTCTCTGAGAAAAAGATGGATTAACTCTTTAGTTACCACTTCGAGTATTGATAGTACTTATTGTTAAAAATTTTATTGTTCGTATTTAATGATTATTGTAATCATAAATTGATAATACTAATACTCATATAATATTAGTACGTATATAGTAGAGACGTACGTCTTCTCCACCACTATCACACGTGCCACAAGTGTCACGTTTGGGAGTGAGGGGGATGATGTTGAGGATTGCTTCATGTCTGCAGCATGGCGCATTCCTCAAATGAACATTCATGATCGATGATGTCGGGAATTGTTGCTTGTGTGCAGGCATTTGGATTTGAGCTCGATCCGAATGGGTGCACCATGGAACACCGCAAATGAATATTAACGACATAGAATGCATATCTCTATGCATTACGTGTAGGACTTGGTAACGTCATTCGAATCGTGGGTTTTGACCCTAGCGGCAGCGTGTTTTTACAAGTGTGGCCTAGCCACTATGATATGTGTGGTATAACCACTGAGGATTGCGTGGCATTGTCCACTGAATTTATATGTGTGGCTGGGAAGCCAATTTAGCAGTGTGTTCTTGGATTAAACGTAAGTCGTATAGTTATTAACGCAGTTTGTAATTATGGCAGATTAGCCTGGCATTGGATGCCAAATGAACATTCGTAACTAGCAGTAGGAGTAAGACTAGTGTAAACCGAATATTATATAGCTAGCGGATTAGTGAACATATGCTTCAATGAAGAATAAAAACTCATTCGACACGTACATGGAACTGTGTTTATAAACTATGTTTTTGAATAGTTGTGTCTACCCATGACATGAGAGTGTTAATTAAACATGTTTAAGTCGTCAAATACTGGTCTTATTAAATGCCGTATTCTGAGTTGAATTTCATACTGTTTGATTCAATCATAATGACCAGTGACACTTAATTGCCTAAACACGCTGCATCTCACACTGCTGATATTAAGAAGGCAAGAATAGACAGGTCATTCAATACTTATAAGTTTAATATGAAGCATGTTCCAGTATCAACGCATCACACGGGTTACTAGAGACATTATCGATACTAACGTAGTGCCCAACAGAATCCTGTAAAATATATAAATGAACCCGACGGACTTTGACATTCTAAGATCAGAATACGCACACAACATCTTGGTCATCCTAAGCACTTAGAGCCTTACTATAAACTGGTGTCTAAGGTTGTCAATTAGTCCGTAACAATCCATAACAGCCGCTTTGATCACACCTCTGACAAAATCGGAGTGAATCTCCACCAATGCGATGGGAAGCGCTGTAGGTGCATCGCTCTTACGAACTCTACAAAGTTGGACGGTCTCTCCTGTCTCTTGACCGGATTTAACCAGGTTTCTGGCAACAATGCAATCATACGAAAGCCCCGTGTCAAATAAACAAGAAGTTTGAGAACCGTTCAATATAACAGTACCTCGCGTTGAGGGTGTATCCCCAACAGGTTGGGAATCACTGTCAATAATTCCGCCTTGCGAGACTGTTAGTAAGCATCCGATGCGTTTAGGCTCGGTGTGCTGACTCTGATCATTAGTCCCGTGCTCAGGGGTTTTCCCTTTGTCACCTTGACCTTTCTGGCCACGCTGCCATGAAGGGCGGTCGGGTTGATCAGACTGTTTACTGTGGTTGGGGTACTTGTTTTTGTAGAACTTGGATTTTTCAGGAGGGGGGTTTTGAGGTCCAGTTTCTCTGTGGTTATTTTGGTTAGAAACATGAGGAATATGAGAAGATTGGTCTAGATTATTTTTCCGAAAATGCTCTTCTGTCGGTTTACGTTTTGTGGCCGGTAGTTCAGCCAGCGCATTGTGATATCGCTCAGACTTTTCTAAGATGTCTTCAAGCTTTTCTGCACCCTGCTCAGCTAGAAATCTCCGGGTATCAGCAGACAAAGTGTTCTTTATTTGTTCTGTAATAACACATTTCTCCAGACCTTCATAGGTAGAGGGGAGCTGTGAAAGCTCAAGGCACTTTGTCAGATATCCCTTTAGACGAGATGAGAACTGCTGAAAAGTTTCAGAGCTCTCCTTCCTGCTGTTGCGAAACAGTTGCAGAAACTTTCGCGCATTCATTTCAAAGCGCTCAAGCAAAGCTTTCTTCAACAAGTCATAGTTGTCTTGTTGACTGCTTTCCAGTTTGGCGTAAACATCATACGCACTACTTTTCAAAGACTGAGAAAGCTTCATATTCCAACGCGACCTCTCTAAACCGTACAGAGTTGCAATTTTCTCAAATTTTTCTAACCATGTGTCAATCTTCTCATTAGGACAAGGGAAAGACTCAAGAGTGAAAGACATAGCGTTGATTTGAAGAGATTGAGTGTTAGAAGGATCAGTTAAGGAAGAATGAGGAGAAGACTCCCCATTGCTGGAGGTAGAGGCAGCACCACGACTTTGGAATTCTAGAGTTTTAAGAGCCAACTCATGTTGTCTCTCTTCCCTCTCTTTCTCATGCTGTCTCTCCCTCTCCTTTTCCTCATGCTGTCTCTCCTTCTCTCTTTCCTCATGCCGTCTCTCCTTCTCTCGTTCGTTCGCTCTGCGAATTTCCATTTCTTCCTCAATCTTCTTCTGTTGTAATAGACGGTCTGCTTCTTCCTTCCTCCTAGCTTCTTCTTTTTCCTCTTTAGCTTCAGCTGCTTTCCTCTCCGCGTCATATCTCTCCAGTTCGTCTCTGACAAAAGCTTTCGCTTCTTCTCCTTCCAAACCTTCTTCTCTTGCCTCGTCCCTGAGGAGTTGTCTAAGCTTCGCCCTCTCTTCCATAGTAAATAGGTGACTGAGACTTAGTCGAGAAGGAAGTCAGTAAAAGGGTACGCTGGTTCCTTACCACTTACGAGAAAATACCAAAACAATAGATGATATACTTATAACCTGGGATACCTCCTCCAAAAATTATAGTGTCTAACTATCGATGCTATTAATCGGCAATTAAGCACCCAATGCAGACGACAACGCCAAATAAATGGTAGTTAAGATTACTCACTGAAAAATAAGTTGCTACAGTGGAAACAAAATAATTATTGCAAAAATTTAAAGAGAAAAAAAAATTCCCTCAATTTTTAATCCACTATCAAGTTTACCCCTGAAGACAGTTAGGGTAAGGGAGGCAATTAATCTGGACAAATAGTCCGAAACGCACTCCTTAACTTAGTTCAAACACCTTCCTGCTTCAGAACCCTGTGAATGTTACACACTCACAAACTTTACCAGCGTTTAGTATTACAAAATCAGTAATTAACATATATTCAGACAAAATCAACCTGTAAACCAAATGTATAATGCTCAATAATGCTGTGGAAAAACAATTATTAGCCGTGTGGTCAGCACGCCCATAAAACAGATCGATATGTCTAGGGGATAGTTTTTTTTTAAAGATACAAAACTCACAAGACATCACAATCTTACTCTATATCAGAATAAAGAAAATTAATCCTGCAAACGAGCTGATATTCGTATTTGCTCAGGACTAGAGTTCAATTCCCGGAAAACGAGCCACCATTCTGTCGTCTCGTTTTTCTGTTCAAAAGTTCAAAATCCCGTTAGACGAGCCAACCATTCTGTCGTAGATTTTCGATAGGGGAATTAAGACTTGGGTTGGTCCCTTCTGAATAGATTAGAATAAGTGATAGTCACAGTGAGAAGTAGTAATAGCAATAGATTTCCGCGAGTGAGATGGTAGAAATGTGATAGAGGCTGTCTCAGAAATCAAGAAATCTTCTCTCTTTCACCTATCTTCTACGTCAGATTTAGATTGAGTCAGACAGTCTACACACACATATATATATATATATATATATATATATATATATATATATATATATATATATATATATATATATATATATATATATATATGAAATATATATATCCACTCACATACATACACACATAAGACGACAGTTAGACGTACAGACGTGGGAAAAACTATAACAATGATTATATGAATAGTTTGGGAAAACGAACTGACCGACACGCTGGAATAAATTTTATGAGTAGTTTATTTATCAAGACTAAACTTCTCTCACAACATATCAAATCACATCAAGCATATACAAAAAACAATCATAAACAAAAAAAATCAAGAAATGCTACAAGAATGATAGACCCGTTGGTATGATTCTTCCCTCGATGTATAGCTCACAGTCCCGTTAGAAGAAAGTGATAGCCCAAAGAGTCACAGATACATATGATTTAGTCTAAAATTCTTCCCTTTTAAGGTATAAACAGACTGGATACTCTGACCTAGTCTAAGGGAATATATATATATATATATACATATATACATATATATATATATATATATATATATATATATATATATATATATATATATATAGTTAGCAATACCTTGCATAAAGAAATGTTATGACAGCAAAAATGAATGGGTGTCAAAATACCACCATAAAGGGATCGCTCAGTCCTGCATTCACTCTATTCATTCCACTGTGATGACGTGCATTAGTTCATACTCACAGCTTTGGTAGCCACTTCGGGAACAAAAAAAAAAAAAAACAATATTTTTAGGACTTGCCCATACAGAATCTTCAATGGTAATCTTGGCCAAGAAAACCCCAGGTCCAAAAAGACGGGTTGAATTCACTACTTCCGGGACCGTTCTCTTGGGAATACTATTGTTTTGGATGTCTGTTTAAGTCACATAAAATTTGTCCAGGCACGAGCATTTATAGCGAGCACAGTGTCAACATCTTAGATTTCAAACGAATAAGGAATGTCAGGTCGGCACCCTCTCTCAGTATAGGAATTTAGTTGGTCACACCACCACTTGTCAACAGTGTCGGGAAAGTTACTGATTGAAATATGTTACTTGCCACAAAGGCTGAAAAATGACTAGAGTGTGCTCAGGAAGAATCAAATCAGGCTCGATGACCCGTTACTTCTTTAAAATCTTAAAGTTCTTGTAAAAAAGTTATACATCACATCTTTAAGGTAAGAATGTTTGTTGTTTTCTTCACAGATTTATCTCTTTACTCAAACGCTGGCAAAGTTTGGGTACCACAGTTTCACTATATATAAATGGAAAGAACACATATCAAATAATTATACATACTATAACTGATAATTTAAACTGCAAGCGTAGCTTGTCTTATAGTTTAACACTTCCCGTGGAATAAGTTATATTTAAAAATCAAACATCCTGAATTAGGAATACCTACGCATTCCGTCAATACTCAAGATGTAGCAGTCATTTAATAAGTTAGTTTTAAAATATTCTCGACTGCGTATTAGCAGTTAAATTAAATCCATTATGCCTACATGATTTTAAGCTAGAAATTATAATTTTATTCCGCTTTCCACTGTAACTCGTCGACTAGAGAATATAACAGACTTAATAATTTAACTCTCTGCAAAAATCTAACTAGCAAAATGAAATAAACGATTTAACACTTTAACACTCCCAAAATACTAGATAAATAATATAAGATTTACCTCAACACAGAACTACTAAGAACTTAAACCACTACGATCATACTAAATGACATCTCTATTAACAGAGATTTTAGAAATCGAACGAAGGCTTGTTCTAGTCTTGACTGCGAAGTTACTGAGTGAAAATGAAATCTAACTCCCTCCAGTATATATGAAACACCAGACAAAGATGTACACTATTTCCATAAACTACGCAATAGCCTCCCCTTCTCTTAACACCTCCTGTCTTCGCACCTCACGCCAAAATGACCATTCTGAGCGAATGCGTGATGGCACCTTCTCCACCCTGACACTGAGAATCTACCGAGGAAACTCGTACGTGTCAGATGCAAAATACCAGACGAATGTCTGATACTGCGCCGGGGAGATGTCGGGATTCACGCCTCACCTCAGCGCTCACAGAGAAGCTACGTTTTGACAAGTGAGAATTCAGACGATATGTCGGCCCTATGTCTGAGATAGCCAAAAATTCACAGTTATTTCGTCAATCTGCAGCGATTGACCGAATGCATTCTCACGCCAAATCGTCTGGTGCAAGGGACTGACACGTTACGTAAAAAGTTACTCGTTTAATCAGCAATGAAATGCGTTTCTAAATGAGAAACGAAACTGGCGAAGTGAGAATGGGAAAGAAATATTTTTCGCAAACGAATGGATGCGAAAAATACAGGAAAAAGGTAAAGAGTGATAATAAAATAGAGGATACGGGTGAAAGAAAAAAAGAAGAGGATATAGGCAATTCAATGATCATAAAACCTCTGTGACACTTACCCAGGATCTTTTTGCCTCAGAGGTAGCGATCAACTTTATGATTAATGAATGGTTACAACACACACAATGAGCGACGACATAACGCTAAGCAAATCTTCTATACAAATAGGGAACGCCACAGTCAACTGGAATACTGTTTATTTACAATATGGACCACTGCTGTTAACCGGACCTCCAACAATCTTGGTCCATCCCACTTCCTCTTTTACACTTGCTCACCATTTCTGAGTGGAGTCTAACTCGCTCCTTCGTTCTTCAGTCTTGACAAGAATTTATAATATCAATATGTTGGGTTATTGCTACCCACTCTTGTCTCCGTGCATTTAAGAAATTACACAGCACTTTGTCTACTTCACTATAAACTTCAACATGGCTGCCTCTCCTACTTCCGTACCTGTCCTGCTCGGCCTGGATCACGCTTCTGCCTCATGCTGAGAAAAACGTGCCTAACCTCTGTTCTGTTTTGACCCTTCTTATGCGCAACCCTCTTTTTGCGAATCCCCTTTTTCTACCCCCTCTATACCAACTCAGGTTAGACTTTTCACTCTTCCTTCCCTTACTGCCACAACAGCTGTATTGGTCCCTGACTCAACACTCGAGTACGGGAAGGCAAAGTCAGCGAAGACAAGAACCGGTCAACTCACCCTATAAATATAGCGGAGACCAATTATAGTCTCTAAAACTTCACACCCATAAAACAATGTGTCACAGTATAGACATTCGTCAAAATATTTAGGTGGTCACGCTGTAAGAGTGACAACATTGATACTCATTTTAAAAACCCGTTTGGCGAGTTGGGCCAAAGCGGAAGACGACATGAAACTTTTGGCGCAATTCATTCTACGAGATGTCCGCCGTCCTGTTCGGACGTTTGTTGCCTTTGTCAGCAGTTGTTGCTGGGGAATTATATGGATGCCATTTTGCTCATTGCTTGCCGATTGTTTCAGGTGTTCAGGATTATTGATAGATTACTAGATTGGTGATGTGATTTTTCCTAGTAGTTCTTTCCTGGATATTATTTACGTAGAATCTTGCAATTATGTATTGCTTTACTTTGGTACTGGACTCCGCCTGTGAGCGATAGTCAGTGTGTAGTTGCTGGTTAGATTATGTCAGTAACTATTTTTGCTATTATATTGAGCTACAGTGTTTAACAAGTTATTTGGCATTCTTCATTGCATTGTGTATTGCATTTTCATGCGTATTGATAGCCGTGTGTGGCTTTTGTGTGTACAGTGTTCGTTAAAGGGCCAGTACCTGTTCCAGGTGTTATTGGTTATTAATGTCAGCTATTGTGTTAGGCTAATATTGTACACACAGAGTGTTAGGAGCGGGCAGCCGTGTTGGCGCACTCCTAGTTATCGTCAACTCACGGGTGTGAGTTGTTTTTGTTAGTCCAGCGGAAGGCGAGTGTGTGTGTCAGTCTGTCACGGTATTGTGTACGGTCGGTTGCCCTGACCTCGATTACGGGCGCTGACCTACTTTCAGCATCACAGTGGTAATGGCTATTTTCTGTATGTTTTCAGTCTTTCGCTGTGAAATAGGGTACAGATAAGTTTCATGGTGTTTGTTATAGTATCTTTGCAGGTCTAGGTACGATTGTTGTAGTGTTAGGCTGATGTTACAGTGCGCGTCAGACGGGTCAGTTTGACACATTTCTGAGTCTTTTTCGTGGTTGGCGGCAGTGATTCTGGTGGAGCAGCGGAGCTTGGGGGTTGGTACTATTTAGCTAGAGGCTCAGGTGGCATGTGAAGATGTCAGATGGGATATAGCTTGGTCAACCTCGGTATTAGGGTGGAAGGTGATGAGTGTTAGGAGTTTTTAGTCGATAGGAGGTTGTTAGGGTTGTTGGTATTTCAAGCCACTGTGTTGGACAGTTGGTCCTGTTTTGCTGCTAAGATGTGCCCACCCAGGGGTGAAAGTCTCTGACGTGACCTTCCTAAGCCGACGCCAGTGACGTGCCTGACAACTCAGACGTGCCCAACCAGGGGTGAATTCGTATGTGCTTTGTACCCTGCCAACTTACCGGAGACTGTTGAGAGTAGCTGTGCAGCTGAACTTAGAAGAAGTAGTCATTGCAGTATATGTTATGAACAGTGCTGTGTGAGCACTGTGGAGTATAGTGCGGTCATCACATAAGAGAGTATTATGCCGTGACACTCAGATTTGACAGTGAAGTTATTCCTGGACTATATTCTGTTGGATTATACGTATTGTGGAGTCTAGTTTGTGCTGGTCTTATCATTTATTGTCAGTGCTGAGGATTCTCCGTACTCAAGCGCCGTTGGAGCTTCAGATAAGTTATTGTTTGTATGCTCATGTATTATGTATTTTATTGATATTTTCTTGTTTTTCTGAGAATTTAATTTTCTTGTCTGTCTTCCTTACTGATTCTAGCTATCATAGACTTTGATCTGTTAAATAGTGTAGTGTTGTTTTCTTTTTCTGCTTCTTAATTTGTTATTGTTTTCTTTATTTTTGTTTTGTCTTTTCCTTATTCTGCAAGTATGACTTAGTTTGTATGTATGTTGATTGTTAGTTAAATCTGATCTTGCTTTGTTATGTTAGTAGTTGGTAACATTTGGATTATATATATTTTGTTACATTATAATATAATTTTACTGATAGTTTATTTAGTTTGTTTTCACTGAAGTGAAGATAGTGCTTGGTGGAGGAGTTAGCTTCCAGCACTTCATTGGTGAGTGTGGTTTTCGTGGAGTCTTTTGGTGTTATAGTGTATTGGTGTGTTCAAGGGAGGAAGGGTGGTGAGTTTAATCCATTTTTGGCCTCTCGTGCGAAAAGAGTGGATTAGACCGATTCTTTTAGGATGCGGTTGTGATTGTTTTGTGGTGGAGTCTGGCTGAGGGGATTTCCTGCGACTTCCCTGCTTAACATTCCAAGCCCTGTTGGTGTTAGCTGTATTTGTGGTGTGTGTATTTATAGTGTCGTGTACATTTAGTAATTCTTCTGTGGTGTTTAAGTGGTGTTTTTTCTTGTCTCATCTTACTATCTTGTAAATACGTTTACATGTATCCCTTGTTTTTGTTCGTGCTCGGTCACGCAGTGTAGATATCAATCTACCTCTTCTCTTCGTGTTCTATTATCTATTCCCTCGTGACTGGAATTTTGTTTTCGTAATGTGATGTATGTGTTTCTTTCATCTGTGTAGTATTCATTTTTGCCATAGGTAGTACTTGCATAAGATAGATTTTTGAGTTTAGAAGTAAGTGTAGTGTTATTTGAATATAGCACCAGTGTGGGTGCCAATAAAAGACTTTGAAGTAAAATCTAATTTTTGAACTAAGTTGATATACTGGTGTCAAGGTATCAGGAAGTTGTTATTATGCAACTATCGACTTTTGTAAGTTTGATTGAGGATATAATAGAGACTAATTGGTCAGAGAGACCAAATTCTCATATGTGGTGACACCAAAGCCAAGGGGCTAAGTGAGACTTTGTTGATACTATAAGGTAAAGGTGAATAATAAGTATACAATAAACTACGAGGTGATATTTACTTTCATGCATATATGGATGTGTAGATTGAAGAAGTGAGATCATTATTTACTACTGTTATTACTGAATATTATTGTAAGCAGAAATTTATCTGCTGACTAAAGTGGAATATATACAGTTGAGTAATTGTATTGTAAAGATTTATACCAAAGCTAATAGTGAGCATTCTAAGTGTACACCATGGATCTACAGGCTTTCATTCAGATTGGGAAAGACTATGGGTACATTGGCAGAGAACTAAGTGAATATGCCAAGGCTGAATTTTTTTCAGTCGAAAATCAGAAAGCTCTGGAGAAGGAAAAGACAGAGAAGGAAGCAAAGGAAGAAAAGGAAAGAATTGAGAAACAGAATGCTCTAAGAGATGCTCGAGCTGAAGAGCTAGAGATAAAAAGAAAAGAATTTGAATTACAAGAAAGGAAGATGAAAGAAGATAAAGAGTTACAAGAAAAGAAGATAGGGCGAGAGTTGGAAGAAAAGAAGATAGAGAGAGAATTACAAGAAAGGAAGATGAAAGAAGATAAAGAATTACAAGAAAGGAAGATGAAAGAAGATAAAGAATTACAAGAAAGGAAGATGAAAGAAGAAAGTGAGTGGAAACAGAGAGAATTCGAGTTACAAGAAAAGAAGATAGAGAGAGAACTGAAGGAAAAGAAGATAGAGAGAGAGTTAGAATTAGAGAAGGAGAGAATGAGAATTAATAAAGAAATAGAATTAAAGAAACTGGAAGTGGGTGCGAGTGGTCAGAACTCAACTTCTGGTGGGGCTCATCGTCCTTTTAGGCTGCGTCTACCAAATTTCAATGATAAAATAGACAGTTTAGATTTCTTCCTTGAAAGATTTGAGGCCGAATGTGTGGCCTATTTTTTTTTTTCGTACGCCCGCTAATACTCGAGGCGAAATCTCAGGTTATTACTTTTATGTCTAACCTGACATTGATTTTACGTGAGTATCCCTTTTTTCTTGTACAGAGACAGGTGTCCCTCGCCATTCAGGCAAATACTCTCCGATTTCGGAGGTACCCATTACAGCTGGGTCGGCTCAGGAGCCGCCAATCCCTGTACGACGACACTCCTTCAAATGTCTTCGCCAGGTCTCGAGTTAATCCAGTCCAAATCCCGGTCGACGAAAAATCCTCAAATGCCGTCGCCCGGGTTTGATCCTGAATCACCCGGTCGCCAGAGCGGTGTTGTGTGGCCTATAAGGCTGATAGGGATCAGTGGCCATCTCTTTTATCGACACTGCTAGTGGGGCCCACGATGGAGACTTTTTATAGCCTCCCTGTAGAGGAAAGAGCCGATTATGACAAAGTGAAGGAGAGATTGCTCCGGAGGTTTCTTCTGACTGCTGACGGCTACCGGACGCGTTTTAAAAACGCGATGCCTAGTGCAGACCAAGACTTCGAGGATTTTATCTCGAAGATAAAACTTCTGCTGAGTAGATGGATCGAAATGGAGGGAATTCCTAAGGATTATAATGGCTTGTTGGACTTAGTACTACGAGACAAATTGTTGTCCTCGTGTTCTAGTGAGTTGGTTGCGTTCTTCCAGGAACGTCAGCGAAAGGATATTGAGTCCATGGCTCATTTGGGGCACCATTATGTCCTGGCTCATCCGGGCAAACCTATTCAGAAGTCTGGTCTGGCTAATGACTTTGCTGCCAGTGTTGGCAAAGTACAGCGCCAGTCTTGGCGAAGTCAGTCAGACAAGGTAGACAGTGATCATGAGCAGAAGTATGAGAGGCCCTCAATTCCATATCGACCACATAGAGGTAACTATGGGAATTTTCGTTTTCATAGGAATGGTAGGCCGAGGTGGCAGAACCGGCAATATGATAGTTATAGCGACAGAGAGGTTCGTCAAGCGCGAAAGCAGGTACGTTTCGAGGACTCTCGGGACGAAGACAGATTTTGGTACAATACCAAACATCACAAGCAGAGGAGTGGTTCCTCAGAGAGTCGATCTTCTGACTCTGATGCGGGGTCTTCGTCATCGAAGAGCTCCAGTAAAAGTACACGTGAGGATAAGAAGAAGAAAGAGCGCCTGTGTACCAATTGTGGTGGCAAGGGTCATTGTGCTGATGTACGCACTATCCCAATAGAACACGCGAACTCCACGTTTGTGTTAGATACGATCAACAGCGAGGACTGTGCAGGGTGTCGCTCTCTATTCCATACAAACGAGAGGTTGGTGCTTCAATGCGGGCATGCGGCACCATGTCTGTCAGCAGTCCATGAGACTGGTAAGGTGGATCTCCACAAAGGCATGGTGGAGAGGAAACCAGTCTACGTGTTGAGGGACACAGGGTGCACGACAATTGGGGTGCGTCGATCGTGCATCGACGACTCCTGCCTTACGCGCAAAACGGTAAAGTGCACCACGTTCGGGGGCAAAGTATAGTCTTACCCCCAAGCATGTATCAATGTGGACACTCCGTTTATAACAGGTAGAGTGAACGCGTTCGTTCTCGAGGATCCGATTGCCGATTTAATCGTCGGCAATGTACGGGGAGTTCATAAAGCCAAGGGTGTGGCTGGAGCAGAGTCAGCATCACCAAACTCCCAAGGGGGATGACCAAAAGGTACATCGTAGACGCGATTTGCGGCAAGTGCCAAAGGCACAGAGTAGAAGCAGTAGGTACTTATACGAGGGCCCGAACGCTAATAATCGCACAGTTTGGGTGCGTAACGTTCCCCAGAATACTAGTTGGCGCACTCTTAGGTGAGTATTTGATGAAGTCGCGCAGGTTAGATTTGTGGAAGTAGTGCCGTTGCGCGACAAGACCAAAATGGCACGGGTGACTTTTGCGAATAGTTGGGGTGCGCGTAAGGCAGTTAGGCAGAAGCCTATGTCCTTGCTTCAGAACCATCTGCTGATGGTTCAGCAATAGCTAGGTTTAGGTTTCGGGTTCGTGTTCAGTAAGATGTTTCGGTTGACGCGAGCCGAACCGTAGAGTCTGACCTACGCCCCCAGTTCTTTTCTGATAGTAATATCTGAGGAGTTTATAAATTTGTTAACATTTTGAGATTCCTTGCAATCCATGTTTATGCTATATTATGTCATGCTGTACAATGTTATAGTCTGTGGGACAGTTATAGTCTGTGAGACAGGTACTTCTGAAAAGAGGACTTATTAGAATCTATGTAAGAAATGTATTATGACTATTTAAATTGGTATTTCATGATGATGTATTATGGTATACAATGTATGTATTATGCTGCCTTAAAGGCAATATCTATGAAGTTGTAATCAATGTGGATATATCATGTTACCTTATACCTACAGTTATATTGTAGGAGATGATCGTTATTACGATGACTTGGTGTGATTGGTGACAATTAGTTATATAGATTTGGTGTAACATGCATTGTGTTTAGACTACTCCAGGATTAGTCAGTCGTTGTTATTTTTCACGACTGTCAGTACCTGGTGTGGATCGGTACATGTTTCCTTGTAGTTAGTCTAGTGAGGAAAAGACATGTATGACAATAGTATGGGACAACTCTGGCATTCTTTACCTACATGAGGAGGTGCTATCTCGGCATTTTGTTCGTCCATACTCCGAAGGGGGTTGGGGCGTGACTCCTCCGGTGGAAGAAAACTTCGTTTTCTTTCTTGGGGGGGGGGGGGGGGGATGTCATAGTATAGACATTCGTCAAAATATTTAGTTGGTCACGCTGTAAGAGTGACAACATTGATACTCATTTAAAAAACCCGTTTGGCGAGTTGGGCCAAAGCGGAAGACGACATGAAACTTTTGGCGCAATTCATTCTACGAGATGTCCGCCGTCCTGTTCGGACGTTTGTTGCCTTTGTCAGCAGTTGTTTCTGGGGAATTATATGGATGCCATTTTGCTCATTGCTTGCCGATTGTTTCAGGTGTTCAGGATTATTGATAGATTACTAGATCGGTGATGTGATTTTTCCTAGTAGTTCTTTCCTGGATATTATTTACGTAGAATCTTGCAATTATGTATTGCTTTACTTTGGTACTGGACTCCGCCTGTGAGCGATAGTCAGTGTGTAGTTGCTGGTTAGATTATGTCAGTAACTATTTTTGCTATTATATTGAGCTACAGTGTTTAACAAGTTATTTGGCATTCTTCATTGCATTGTGTATTGCATTTTCATGCGTATTGATAGCCGTGTGTGGCTTTTGTGTGTACAGTGTTCGTTAAGACATTTTCAGGGTCATAGCTGTTGAGAATCGTGTTGCACGTGTAACTTTCATCGTTTTCATGTAGTCTGTACACACACCCATGGGTTGAATCTGGGGCCAGTACCTGTTCCAGGTGTTATTGGTTATTAATGTCAGCTATTGTGTGCTGTGGTCCTATCTGTAGACAATGAGCCATGTGTTAAATCCACAGTACTAATATGGCTTGGTCCAGCAACATTCAGAGATTGTTGTTCTGACACAATGTCTGCTATGGTATTATCTTTACCTTCGCCTTTATGGAGTATGACCCACCGTTGCAAGCTGGTCGCCAGGAAGCCTGCACCAAAACATTCATTTTCGCGGTTATGAAGTGTTAATTTATATATATATATATATATATATATATATATATATATATATATATATATATATATATATATATATATATATATATATATATATATATATATATATATATATATATACAAATAAAAAGGAATTGAATCAGTTTTACAATTAACAGTACACAGGAAACACGGGACGTTTCGGGTTTCACCCTTCGTCAGCCACAGTTACAAGTAGACAACAAGGGTAAGAAATATAGATAGGCTAAAGAAAAGCGCTTTTCTTTCAATTAATCAATCAATCAATCCCAAAGGAGCACAGGCCTTCAACAAACACATGCCAAGTCCTCCTGTCCCGTGGCATCCGAAGAAGAAGAAAGCTTTTCTTTAACCTGTCTATATTTGTTGTACATTTTATATTTGCATTTTGACATGTGTAATTTGTTTGTGGATGTACAGTTGCCTCTAAGGCTGGCAACCTCATCACTGCAAATAACTTGACACATGAACCACCACTGCAAGAGCCGGTGACTGCTTCGTGCGGTTATGCCGACAAGAAACCAACATAAGATTTGGCCCCAAGAACCATAGTGAGCAGGAAGTGGATGATAATATAATGGTGTATATTTTTATTATACTAATACTTTAGTTGATTTTATATGTATGTTTAAGTATATTTAAATTGTCGCCTTCCGCTGTCCAAAAAGCACTTTCATCCGACTCACTGGGTCTAATATTAATGCTCACGGAGGGTTAAATTCTGAAGAAAATGGAGACCCAATACTCAAAAGAGGCATTTGTTTCCCTTTTAGCCTGTGGTACAAGTTGCCAGCAGTCGAAGCTAGACACCAACATCAGACGGGTCTTGAAGACGCTAGACAGCCTTTGTAATAACCCCGCCTTACTGCATGGGAGTGCTACAGCAACCAGATTTGACTATTGAAGAGAATAACCAGTCCAAAGCAACCGTGGGAACCAACAGCGACTGAAGCAGACGCCAACTGACCCCACACCGACAGTTAAGTAACATACATGCACATCCAATGTATATTTCAAATCTATTTGTATTATCCACCAAAATTTAACATCATAACATCTTCCGATGATGAGAAATATCTTCAATGTTTTTTTTATTTTTTTTATAAACAACTTTATTTATTTTACATTGTTAACCCATAAGTGAATTTTAAACCTGTTTATTTGTAACTATAAATCTATAGTTAGATTTATCACTAATGAGTGAATTGTAGTTCTGCACCCGTATGACTCATTTTGTTTTAAATACATACCCAAATAGAGCTATTAAAGAAATAGTTGCCGAATCACCTTCACCTGAAGCTCAGAAAATACTTCCTCACAGAAAGGGGGGGGGGGGGGGGGGGGAGGGGAGAGAGAGAGTAATAAGTTCATGACAACTTAGATGATCTCAGTTGTTATGATTCCTTTTCTTTAAAATCCTGTGATGCTCCTTTAAATAGAAGCATCATTGTTCAATTTATATTTCTGCCAAAAGTAATCTTGAGAGAAGGTTGATACATTTGAAGACCCTCATTTTTATACTATAAGTTTGGCATTTGTTGGACTACTATTGCAGAACAGGGGAGACAATACCGTAACACTACCACACAAAACACATACACACGTACACATACACCCTCTCTCTATCTTTTTCTCTTTGCTCCGATTAAGCAGATCTTGGTTGGTGATGGTATTCGTATCTAAGTGTGTCTTCCATTTCTTGTTGCAGTTGTTGATAGAATTCATCCTTGACCTCTTCGTCGCTGTCATTTGTTGGTGCGTACCATTGTATTACTGAAGTATTGGTGAATCTCCCTCTCAATGTTATTCTTATCAGTCTGTTGTTGATGGATTTCCATTCCAGTAATTACTTTTCTCTTCCCTTCTGTAGAATAATGGCTACACCTTCATTGTGCTGCCCATCCTCTCTGCCAGAGTATAGTACTGTTTCTGTTGTTGCTGTTTTAACTTTTCCTGTCCCTGTCCATCTGCTCTCGCTTATCACTAGAATGTGTAATCTATAGTTTATCATTTCCGATGTGACTTGTTTTAGTTTTCGCGTCTCGTTCATTGTCCTGACATTCCAAAACCCTATTCTTGTTTCACGTTTTGCGGTCAGGACGACCGTTCTCGTTTCAGTGGCTTCCTTTCGGCTTTCACCACTGACAGTCATACGAGCCTCAGACTCCGGATGTCCGTCCCGCAGCAAAGTTTGTTGTCATTTCCGTAACTTCATTTCTTTTTACATAGAC
Organism: Oreohelix idahoensis; assembly: GCA_024509875.1. NCBI lineage: Eukaryota > Metazoa > Mollusca > Gastropoda > Stylommatophora > Oreohelicidae > Oreohelix > Oreohelix idahoensis. The sequence continues at coordinate 30,435 of JAMPIV010004716.1, forward strand.
AGGGGTGTCAGCCTGGAGGACCAGGGTGTCTGCTTTAGTCTGACCCCTACCCATGCAAACCTGTCCGGCTTGGTAGAACCTTCCAGTAGTAAAACTCCCGCTGGCATAGATCTGGGGGTAATCAGGGTACGCAAGCCGCCATACCTCGACAAGGTATTGACACCTGTGATGGCAGATTACTGGGAGTAGTAGTCCTATTATTTCTTTGTCTCATAAGAGCCCCCCAACCCCCCTTTCCGGTCCCGGAAACTACGCGGAGCTACAACACTGATTAATTATCAATATTTCCCTTTACAGAAAATATACACGATAATGCAGAAGATGAAATAACAATACATATTTTAAGATGTAATTATGAAAGCACAGTAACTGAACTATGGAGCATTTCAAAACAAATCCATAAATAATACACGACAAACAGCGAAACGGGAAATTTGTAAGTAGGAATTAAAACATTTATACAATTAACTACACCCGAACATCACCGTTTACAAAGACAAGATGTTATTGATAGTTATTGTTGATCAGAACTGACACCATTACACTCCTGGAAAACCTATAGCTGCTCAGTCTCGCTCAGCAAATGCCGAAGGGTATACATGCTAATTGTTCCTGTTGCGCGCTGGTTGTCTACACGTCGGATGCATCCTATCAAACGTCCATCTCTGCTATAGTTAGTCTTACTTTTGATGCCAAATTCCAGCAATCTTAGCTTTGATGAGACATCGATTGCAGTTAGGCGATCATTAATTGTTAGTTAATTATTCTTAGTTCGGTAATTAAGATAATTGAAAACGATGTTGTGACTTTTTACAGCGATAGAAACAAATAATTTTCCAAAGAAGTTCACTTTCATAAGAAACAATTTTTTTTTCTGAGAAAGACGAATTATTACTCTGACGTGCTAAGCTACATTACAATCAAGAACTATATTAGATGGTTTTATAAAATTCCTTAAGGAAAAACAATAATTGCATTAGCGCATAACATAGAACACCAAGGTGCAGAGAAAACATTATATTTAATTAACAAGGGAATATTATTGGGTCAGCATGTATAATAATGATCTAGGCCTGGGTGTCGGGGACCTTTCCATGACAAAGAGCCAAATATTTAATTTTGTCTCCATTAAAAAAAAAAATTGAAGAGAGTCTTGTGCTCTAAATCTACCAATTCAAGTACACAATCAGCTTGGTCAACTCGAGGAAAGGCTGACAAATTCACTTTGGTGATATCTGTTTCAAGAGGTTTTATCAAAAATGACAAGGTTGCCTTTTCTTTTGAACTCTTGAAAGCGATCAGCAAATGAAACTGTCATTTTCTCAATAACTTTTTTTGAGGAACTTGAGGTCAATGCTACTCTCAGCATTTTGCATATGTTCTTTTAATGCTGGGAAGTGTAATAATTTGCCAGTTTCACTGTCTCTAGCAAACAAAGACAGCTTGTGCTCAAATGAAAGCACTTCTTCTAAGAACAAAATAGCTGTATTGTCCTTTCCTTGGAGTTTTTTAATTTAAAATGTTCAAGTGAGAAGTCATGTCCAGCATGAATTAGAATTTCTGTAACCAATCAGGGTTTGATAACTCAGGATATTCAAGTTTCTTCTCTTTCAGCCATATCTTTTACTTCATTAAGACAAGCAGCAAACCTCCTAAACAACGAAAAGGAATAAAGAATAAATATACGACTATCTTTGGAAAACACATATTTTGAACGCCGCCATGTAGCTCACTTTAACTTATATATTTATTGTACGGCCGGACTTGCTAACCAAGAATATGTTATGTGTTACGCCTTTAGTCTGTTAATAAAATAGTTATGGCCAAAATACAATAGTGGGGGTGCCTGACAGCATGGAATCATTTCTGCTCATAAAATTTTTTTATAACGTGTTTGAAAAACATTACGTTACGGAAATAGCCTACCATGTTAACTCCTATTTTGATTGGCGGGAATGAGATGTAAGACTAAACACGATTAGTTGGACTGCAAATACTAGTTTAGTTGTTAGGGGAAACGTGAGAAGGGTAATATTTTTTTGAAAAGTAGGTAAACATGGCATGATTGGTTAGAGCTGCCAATATACTCAATTCAGGGCGTCTGTTCCGGGCCACATCTTGTAATAAACCTACTAAGAAACAGTGCGTTGAGCACCAGTGCATAATTTTTTCTAAATAAAAGCCTGGGACAGAGGCAGATCGGAAGTTGTGCCTATTCATTGCCAGTCAACGAAACTGTTTATTTTTCCATGAATTGTGGTAAGCTTGAAATATTTGATATCTTTTTAATGAAAATTGAATGTGAATTGATAATTTATGTCTATCTATGTGTGTGGTTCAGTGGCCAACATGAGAATAGCCTAAATATTGCTCCAACCTGAATAGGAGGTGTCGGAAAAAAGTAAAACTGCATGGGATTGCCAAACAGTACACTGACACCTATCTTATGGACTAGAAAGAAATAATGCTGGAATTGCAGAGGCGTAGTAACCATTAGGGAGGAGTATACTGGTGTAAATTGTTTCAGATGAAGCTAGCAGTGGCCTACAGCACTGAACGCAAGTGTTTGTTATGTATTGTGCTCAGTGTAGAAATAGAGTATAAATTAGTTCTGAAGTAGGAGGTACAACCTTCTTGTTTCAGGGACGGTGGTCCTAAGTCATTGAGGCAGCATTTGGCCTGAGTTGTGCTGAATCCTGAGGCTGACAGCATACTCCTTGGTCCAGATAGCGACCAGTAGGTGGCTCCAGAACTCATTGAAGTAATCGAGCAGAGGAGTCTTTTCCTGCAGTCATCACGAAAGTTAAGAATTTGTGGCCAAAGGAGCTCAACAATATGTGCCCCCCCACCCCCTCTCTAAAATTGACAGTAAATAAAGAGGGCCTATAAACTGTTTAAATTGACAGGAACTGTGAATTTTTCCCAATAATATTTCCACAAGGATCAAGCACTTGATGTCATGAGGACAAACAACACTCTAGCTTGAAAAACAAAACCAGTATTAACTCATATTCCTACTTCACAACTTACACACATAAGATAAGAATAATAAAATATGTCAATACCAAGATTATATTGATAAACTGTGTACATACTACTTGTAATTATAATTGATTGTGATTCCTGGTTCACTGTGTAGTTGAATCAGGATATCTCTATGTAAAGGAATTAATACATAGATATATTTGACTTTTAAAACTGACTCAGTTAAGATGGTCTTATAGAGTGTTACATGTGTGTGATTGTCACAGTGTTGTAAAGTGCTGTGAAATAAATTAAATTGTTTATGTGTCTGTTGTTGTTGTGACTTACACTTCATCATTTGCATAACCCTAGACATTCAACGTAGTCATCACAATATTCCAGAATAATTCTGACTGAGATATAAATGTGGTAGCAAGTAAGGTCACCTGTAATACATCACCCTTATTAGATACAGATACCTTCACAGCTGATCTCAGTCAGCACACTAAGTCCCCTATAAATATTTATATCATCCCACTTTACCACACTCATCAGAACCTTGCCTCTAGATAACCACCGTACCTTGTTATGCAAAAGAAGATCAGAGTATTCATTTCTTGGAGAAACTCACAAAACTGTCAGTGATTCAGACTACTTGCCATTATTTGGTTTACAATCTTAACTACTAATTCCATTACCTTCAACATTTCTTCTGGGAAGGTTTGTGCACAGAGGGCTTCTTGGTGAATAATGCAGTGAAAAGAAATCACATCATGGTTAATACTTTTTATTAATAAAGTAATGAAATCCTTTTCTCTCCCTCTCATGCTCGGAGCTCCATCTGTAGCAACGGATATGATTTTGTTGATATCTATTTTTTTTTCTTCTGCAAGCATTCAAATACTGCAGTTGCAAAATCTTCGCCTCGAGTCTGTCCCTCTAGTGGCAGAAGTTCAATCAACCCTTCTTGTGGTCCTTTAGAGTTTACATATCTGCAAATGAGAGCAGCTTGTGCAATGTCATCCACATCACAAGACTCATCACATGCCAGAGAATATACTCTGATGTTGTCTTCAATTTGCTGGCTAGTTATATCAGTGGCCATCCTCACTGTTCTTTCTTTTACAGTCCTTGCAGACAGTGGCAAGTCTTTAATATGTTTTTCCCAATTTCACTTTTGTTTTGAAAATCTTTAAAAAGATACTCAGATGTTTTAATAAAACAGTTTTTCAAGTATTCTCCATCTGAAAATGGTTTTCCGCGATGTTCACTTTCTTGGACAGCCACAAATGTAGCAGCTGTAACATTACTTGATGATTTTATCCATGAGGCAACTATATTCTGAGTTGTAGCTGCTTTGCACTGTAGCTCAAGGGCTACTTTTTTCTGGCATCACCCTCTGAATACTTTTGGCAGATTCACTGTGCATTTTATAAAAATGTCTTGCCACATTAGATGTCTTATTTTGAGTTTGTCATTGCAAATAAGGCGTTGTGGGAGTTCATTATTATTTGATATAAACAGGTAATTTGCAGTCCACTGTTTTACATTCTCTGTTTTCATCTTCAACTTTTTTCTTTTTTGCTGTTGGTTTTGCCATTTTCCTGTTTGAATAAGGTTTTTGAATAAAGTTTTTAAATAATTTTTTCAAAACAGATTAAAAAAATTAAAACACATTTTTGTACAAAAGTTTGTCACATAAATTGTATTTTTTAATCAACGTGAATTTATTTGAAGCTGCTGGTGTAGGCTGAGTTAAATTTTGGCAAATAATAATAATTAATTAACTTTATTTATAATTAAAAAGTTTACAAACTATCAATAATTATTGATCTTTGTTAATTTATTTTGTTAGCATTTGATATTCCCTTATATAAATTTGACCTGACCTACATTAGGTCAAATTTATGTAATTTAAATAGGAAATTGGATGAAGATATGCGTCGATATCTTTAACAACCACATCTATAGAATAATTAAAGGAGAAAAATGTGTTGAAAACTTACCTTTTAGCCAAAAATTCAATTTTCATGGTAATTCGTTGTGAAAAGAGATGTTTTTATACTGCCAAGTACATCAGACCAAGAAGCACACGGAGAAGAGAGCTGGAAACAGAGGTGAAAATGATGAGGAGAACGTGGAAAGAACTTAAGATGATGGCACGTGACAGAAGGACTTGGCATGTGTTTGTTGAAGGCCTATGCTCCTTTGGGAGTGGAGGGTTACGAATGAAGTACATCAGGAAATGTATTTTTTATTGCATATGGCGGTTTCAGTCTGCGTGGCTTGGGTGCGCGACGGACATCTCGTGAAAAAACCTGTTTATTTCGTGATTGAAAATTATGTAATAAGTTTTGAATCCAAAAATAGAAATAAGGGTAAAGCCTACACGAAAAAGGGATAAAAAATGCTTTGCTAAATAACATCAGATTAATCACATAAAATAATTTGTTTTCAGGCACGTTATCAGTCGTGTTATCTTTTTCGTGTTTTTTTTTTTTAAGTAACCCGTTTAACCCTTGATGGGTTATATTTTTTATAAATCTTGATTTTCGTGTCATTTTTTTATTAATGACTTCTGTATTTCAAAAGGATAAAAAAACAATATTTTTCATTAGAAACTAATCAAATGTGTATTTCTGTTGGATAAATGGATATACTTTATGAAAAAAATTATGTTAGGAGTATCAGACCTGTGGAAACGTTTATATTTTATGATAAGTCTAGACTTTTTTGTCCAAAATATTTGCATGCTAATTATTTCAGCCGTAATATTTTAATATAAATTGTTTCTTTTTCTTTGAGATATATATTGTTTTTAAAGTTCTGTCAAAAAGCCCTTACAATTCTGCACATTTGGATATATAAAACATTCCTCTTGTCTTTAAAATAATAAATATAACAAAATCTTTAAAAAAGTTTAGTCCACGAAAAGTGTGTCAAAAGATGGTTTTAGTGTACGGACACTAAGAGTTAAGTAGCCGAGAGCCAAGAGCCGCACGAGACGGCTCAAAGAGCCGCATACGGCTCGCGAGCCGCGGGTTCCCGACTCCTGATCTAGACACATATTGTAAACATTGTCACAGATGTTATGTTCGGAAATCGCTTAAATCGCAAAATAAACACTTATATCGGCCAAACGTGTGCACATTACCCGGTTGGCAATATTATCTATCGATTTTATGATGTTAAACACGATTAGTTTGTAATAAGAGAATATTTTAATTGATACAGATGTGTTTACTTGGTTTGTAGTCCATATCAATGATCATCATCTCCTTTTTTTATCGCCCCTTGCAGGAAGTCTACTAAAAAAGCACAAACTATTGCAGAGTTGGTTTCTGATGCAATTTGATTTCCCTGTTGAAGTTGCCAGCCCCAAGAACAATATTAGAAGCTTGTTTTTTACGAGATTGCTGAGAGAGAATTGATTATATTCTTCCTAATGATACTAGTGAGAGATTCAAAAGACCACTTATAAGCGTGCAGTTATAATTAAATCAGTGGTTCTCTAACTTTTTCTGGCCATCGGCCCCTCGGATCTGTAAACTCATACCGGTGACACGAACCTTACTTATAAATAGCATTCCTCAACGTAGCGGTTTGCATGACCAACTAAGGAAGATAATAGATAATTCATTCTAAACAGTAACTATTCATTGCACATTTATTCTTAATGAATTAAACATTTTTTCGATCAGTTTATTCAACAAAATTAATCAACGACCAGCTTTTCAACGCTCAATAGTTTATGTATATGTATATGTGTGAGTGTGTGTATATATATATATTTATTTATTTATGTATTTATTTATGTTTTAAAAAACAAATTAATGTTTTTATTCTTTTGTGTAAATGACTTTTATTTAAAATTTTTTTTTTTTTTTTTAGTTAATTTTGTTTGTTTTATTTAATTTTATATACATTTTTTTATCTTTCTTTTTTTTATTTTTATAAAATATATATTATTTTTCCCTCACTCGGTTTTCCAGTTCTTGTTTTCATTATTTTTTTATTTATGCTTTTAATGTACTATTCACTTCCGGTTTTCGGTTCAGTAGCGGATATATTTGCTCCAACATGTGACACACATCAGGGAGTATTTTTCTCTTATTTTTATAGTTTCATGTTCTCCGCTTAATTCTCACTTTCTTTCCCTTCTGTCTTTTGTTTGTCTGTCCCTGACGAAGGTCTTTTGGCCGCTACGTAGGGTTTTCCTTGTCCTTTCTCTTAGTAAGACGTATTACTTTTTGTGTGTGTGTTTTTTTTTCAGTTTTACCGCCAACTTTCGTTTTGATTGTAAGGACCATCTTCATGGCATATGGACAACTCCATCAGTGCTCCGATCTTCTCCCTTAGATCACACAAGGAGGATCTCAACACAGTGCATGAACCCCGTAGCACCTGCGAGGATCCCAAAGTGTGTATACAGGAATCACACATTCTATAAATATTTTTACTTTGAGGAGGTTTCCTAATTTTTAAATTTTGTCAGAGCAGCGGCAGTATGGCTGACTCTTTACAATTTCCAACTGCCGAGGGATTTTTTAACGTGCGCTACTTGCACACGGGACCTCCTATTTATTTCGCCCTTATCCGAGAAGGCTGTGCATCCGATCTCACTGCTCATGAGACGGGGCGGGGGGGGGGGGCGGGGGGGTTGGAGTATGACATCATTAGGAACCAATGATTCTGACAACTTTTTTACCTGTACTAGGAGTGAACCCGGTACCTTTAAGTCATTCCGGCCCGATAGTTATTAAGCAAGATCCTTAGATACCCGGGAGTCGCGGTAGCATATTGGTTAGTGCACTGGCTTCCTAGCTCAGTGGTCTATGGTTCGATCCCCAGATGAGGTGGGATATTTTTAGACCGCAAACGGCTCCTAGGTCGACCCAGCCCCAACTGGGTACCAGAGCAATTCTGGGAACGTTAAGGCGGCCGGCGTGATGCTGACCACATCACCACTAGTGTGCCGATGGTCAAGAAAATATGGACCTAACACCATATTCCCAATATGCCTCAATGGGCTTGTAACGGGATCCTTTACCTTTACCTTAGATACCCCATTTAGTAATCACTTTACTGAGTTCTCGTTGCAATGGATGGACTTGATGAAGGGATACCAGTTTTTTAATGTCTGTTTTAAATAACCTCGTTTAGTAATCTGGATTCAATTTATTTTGCTTTGATAGAAGTTTGTTGACCATACTAAAACTACATTCCACTAAATATAATGTTGACCATACTAAAACTACATTCCACTAAATATAATGTTGACCATACTAAAACTACATTCCACTAAATATAATGTTGGACATGCAATAAGAATTTGCTACAACTGCTGTCCATAGTGGAGGACAGCGATGAGAAGTATTTTTTTCTGTTACAAACATTTCTGTTTTGCTGCCATTTAACGTAGCTGCTGTTTGTTGACAGCACATATTTATTATTATTTTCATGACTTCCTGATAGATATGTATGCTTTCTAACATTCTGATAATTTCCTCAGGCCCTCACCTGGTCAAATAACTTTTGAGTATTTTATGCAGAACAATTATGTCTGTGTTTACTTCTTATAGCTCTTTCTTCTCAATGTTCTTATACTGTATATGTCCCCTTGCTACTCTTACACAACGTTCGAGAAATTTGCAAATTTTTCACTACTTTGATACTGGAGATCCGGGTTCACGTGCTTAATTTGGCAGGTTACATGGACGCTAGACATTGGTGGACATAAACCAGATTAAATACAATTGGATAAGCCGTAACAAGAGAATGGAAAGACTGAGGAGATCTCAAGCGCAATACTGTTTACACTAGGAACAGAAATCTTTTGCCGTGGCCCTGACTGAATATATGGTATTTGCGTCCTCACTCACTGGCATGTGTCATATTTTTATTAGCTAGCAATTTTATAGCAGCAGTATCATCATCAACATTTTCCTTTCCGCTCCTTACAGAGAATGGAGCCAACGATGTAGATGATCCAGTTGTATGAAGCCTGCACCATGCATTCATATGTTCTTGTAGCGGTGGTTTCTGTCGCATAGTGTTCTACATGAGGAGGTTGCCAGCCCTAAACACAACGGCATATTAGTCGCCTTGTTCGACAAACCTGATTACGCAGCAGTGCTAGTCTGTCTTTGTTCCTTTAGAGACCACGCCCAGGTTCTATAAGGGCCACAGTAAAGTAATTACAAACAGTACTGATTGTCGCATTTTCCATAACTACGGGTCCTTCTTCAATAATAGCAATTTATAAAAAAAAAATATAGGGACTTTAAAACCTTGACATAGGTAAAATGTAGTTTTTTAAATATATTTTTAAATGCACAGTTGGTATTCTCTTGCAGGTTGGGCTAAAGCAGTTCAATCAAACGTTTGTAAATTCCACTTGCGGCTAAAGTGGTTTTTCTATTACACGCTATATTTGTTCTGTAATGTTAACTATCTTACATATTTCCTCTTTCTACTACTTTTTAAACACTTTTATTTAATTGAATGTTGATTCGTGACTCTTTTAGCTCTTTCAAAGTTGGTGTGAATTATGTCGGTGGACTTGACCGTTATGATCGCTTCAGGGGTTTCTTAATTTGCGAGTTTTGAAAATTCTTGAGTGATATTAATGTTTCAAGCTCCTCTGTTACATTCACAATACCTGCAGTTTTGGGAAATTTTGAGTACCGCAATCGCTTGCTAACTTCATAGATGTCTAGAGCAAAGGGAACTACGTGCAACGCTGCCTTTTCAACTTCATCACGCGAAAACAGGTAAAGGTATCCCAGTAGCAGATACTACTGTAAAGGTGTGTTCTTGATGCTTTAGATATTTCACTTCTACCCTATCTCAAACCCAAAGCCAGAACAGAAGTCGAGTTCTCAGAGTGTCCATCTGTTGAGTGGCACTGGGGTAAAAATTCTCCACTTCGTTTCTCATGTGCCCATGTCATATGTCGAACTCAATGTTTACTGTCTCTTGTCAATCAGGGTATCTCTTATTAATGTTATCGTCTTCTTTTCCCTTGTTTGCTCCTTGTGGAGCATGGAGCCGCCTCTGCAGCTGATCCCCTGCAGGAATCTTGCATCAAAGCATTATTGCGCTCTTGCAGTGGTGATTTCAGTTGCAATTAGTTTTACAGTATGAGGTTTCCAGCTCCATGCCCAACCTCATGTTATTGGCTTTGTGCAACATCCCTGACTGAGCAGTACATCTGTACTTTCTGTGTCTCCAAGAGACCCCCCCCCCCCCCCCCCCCGTGAACTAATGGGGCTTATTCATGTTACTCTGACAATACAGTACATGATCCGAGATGAGTAAATAAGGCCATTTAGACTCTTAAATGTTTTGGTACTTGCAACCATCGCACAAAAATTAACATTGTAATACATTGTGTTTATGTTAATTTACTTTTAAAACGCGGAAAGAATGTAACAATTGTAATTTAACAATGAAAATATGACAATAAATGGTTGAAATAATAATTGTGTGCTTTCTTTGTTATTCTGACCGCAAAATGCCCATCTTTGAGCAGACGTCTGGTGAAGCAGAATATCTGGTACTTCTGGTGAAGCAGAATGTCTGGTAAGTAGAAATATTTTAGATGATTCCTACCATATCTACTCATCTAAGCTGCACAGTATTTAAAATAAATACGTGATATAAAATTGTAATTGCTAAAACTTTATCTATATTCTTAGCACTTATAAGAACATTGAGTAAAGTTAATGGATTAAATACCATCCACTTTTATTTAGCGTCAAAAGATTAATTGCATTAGTAGTAATCTAAACGAGGAGAAGATCGGCGTATTAGACAATCAATATATATATATAATCTCAGCTTTTTCTGACAGTAACGCTAAGGGATGCAACTTTGGTTGAAAGTTAGCAATTAATTGTATTGTTTCCCTTATATGTACTCTCCCGAAAATAGTAACACTTACCAAAGAACAATGCGCAAATGACGATGTGCACACAAGTATTTATAGAATGTGTGATCCCGTGTACACACATTGGGATCCTCTCTGCTTCTACGTAGTTCGTGTACTGTGGTGATGCACAGTGGTTTTTAAAAATACTTTTGAATAAGTAAAATTGCCGTTAGGTATTGGTGCTTTTGAATTTAATTCCCGTCTTATGACGGGCTTTTACACTAGTTGTTCAAATGTACATTTATATGAAAGATGGCCGCCGACCGAACAAAGTGGAAGCAGTTTGTTGCTGCCCTACAAGACACCACCTGGCGTGATGGCTACTGACTGCTTTGACAGTTGGCAGCTAAGGATCAAAGAAGAAGAAGACATTAGACAATCTCTGAAGGACCGAGGACTAGGTTGAAACCAGACCAGGAAGAAGATACCCGATGTGATAGTACGGCACTCTCTCTCTCTGGCAAGCCTCTATACACAGGGTATAAGAGGAACGACTAAATAAGTAAGTAAGTAATTCTAAACGTTTTGAACAAAGAACATTTATTTTCTATTTTTAGTGCATTTAAAAATAAAAGTATGGAGCCTAAAACTTGTTTTTAAATTATGTATATTGATAACACATGCACATTTGTTAATTAAGTTAAAAAAAAATTGAAAACCGAATCGTGTGTAATTCCATAATTGTTTAGGAGGAGTGACTGGTTCAGTGTGCAACTGCAGGCCGAGGTGTGGAGAAATGTCCACCAGCATGTATCGGAGACAGTTCTTTCCCCTGATTGTCAGCGCTGAATCAAGGTAGGCGGCTGGTCTGAAAGTTGATAATTCTTCTTCTTAGAAAATAAACACTGCAGTTTGTTCACGTGTTAACGTTAAGTTTGTTTATGTGTTAAACGTATAGTTAATTTGTTAAAGGTATAGTTTGTTAAGTCAACTGACAAAATAATCATGTGCTACAGCCAATAAGACATGTCCTTGAAAGAGAACATTTAAATAAAAACAACGATCAAATCAAGGTATAAACAAACAACACGATTAATATAAAAAAAGACTCGAAACACTGTTATGATCTTTGTTAGTTAAAGTGTAACTTTATTTTATTTTTCAAAACATCAGAATAATTAATGTATAAGGATAAAAGTTTCTACATAAGATGCACTGCAATTCTATCCAATCACAGACTAGATTTAGTGTTAAACAATGTACAACAAATGAGATATAGTTATACTGTATATTAACCAATAGCACGGCGTTGACGAAAGTAGTAAGAAAAAAAGGTGCTATAATGATATTGTAGTTTAGATAATTCCAGACCATATTGAAAGGATTAAAGGTGCCAGATCAAAGTCGAGATTGCGAATGAAAAAGAGATCAAACTGTGTAAATCTACATCAAGAAAATTTCTTTAAGAGATTTCTTTAAAAACAGAGACGGGGTGAATAAGAAATAGAAAATGGAAAAAAAAAAGATTATAGAACAAAGAAAGTAACAGCTGAAAAAGAGAAAATGTAAAATACAAAGATTAACAAATACATTCATTCACAAGTAGATGCTTCTAGTAAATCTCATATGTTATAATCTATGCTGATTAAAGGATCAGAGAATATAACACGGAGTTCCGAGATGGACAAAGCCTTATAATCGTATAATCGTGTTGTCAAGACAAATGTTTCAAAATGCCGCATTAAAACCTTGTAACGTGCACCACATTCTGTAGGATTGGTATTAAAATGATTTTTTTATTGCTTTATAAATAGGTACTATCTAGCTACACGGATCCAGTGCTACTAAGTTGCTGCTTATGACATTCTCAGTATACTGAAGAGTTGTCAAGAGAGGCTGAAGACGCTACAACCAAAGAAGAGATAAATGACCTGTATAATAGTACACATAAATTAATGGGTAAATGTAATCAGACGTGATCTTAACACGGACAAAGAATAAACAAGTGCTTAACAATATAAAAAGCAAATGAAGAAATGTATGGAACATTTCAAGGGCGTTCGAAATAGACCAAGTCCATAAAATCCCACATACGACCAACCAGCAGAGACAGAGCTTTAAAAGTTAACTGTGAGAATCAAACCAAGAATGAAATAAAGAAAGCCATAAAGCTTCAAAGAGATGAAAAAGCTGCTGACCCAGATATCATACTAGCAGAGGCAATCAAAGCAAAATTGGTACCACTATTGCTACATTTACAAATTACTCGGTAAAGTCTGAAAGAGTGAAGAAATAACAAGCGAATGGAAGGAACAATACATAGTCATGTTGCCAATAGAAGGGAGATTTTCGACTATACACAGATTACAGCGGAATAACGTTACTAGCAGTGCCAAGAAACTTATTAAATACAATCATCCTTGAGTGATTAAAAGAGATCATATACAACATTAGCGATTGACAGAGTGGCTAGAGCTCTGGACTTTCGCGGCAAAAGTGCCGGGTCCAATTCATGATATCGACACGCTCCAGTCTACCCAGCTGTAAATGGGTACCTGACTTTGCTCTTGAGTTAAGGAAGGAAAAGGCAGAGGGGAAAAGAACTAGTCACCCCAACTCTCGATGCTGGACCTAGTAAAGTGAAGTCTCTAACACTTCACTCCGCTACTGCAGTATCTGCCATGGGACTATCTTTACCCTTTATAAACAACACTGACTAACGAAAAATTAGGTTTTCGACTACACGTATCGTTACGGACGAGACAGCCCTGGCAGCGTATAAAAGTTTAACAGGGGATGGAACTGACCACTGTATATCCGATTTGTGGACAGTGAACAAGTTTTTGATAGTTGAGACAGAGAATCCCTTAACAAACTTGATGGTTCTTCTATGTAATCGAAGTGACTTGGCAAACAGGTGATTAGAAATAAAAAAAATAATGAGAATAAATGCAGGAAACGATTACAAGATTGCACTGGAAGAAACACATCCACCAGATGTAGACTCATTCATAAACTTTGGGAGCAATTAAAAAGTCGGAGTAAGAGATATCCGTGGCATAAAACAGTTTTATTTTAAGGAACGCTGATTTTGGTTTGGCTGTTGCATTCGTCACTTTTGATATACATCTTCGAAATAGTATTACAAATTTATATTTTTTTTTTTCAAAATTGTTTTATTTAGTTTTACGGAGCATTTTAGAGAAGTAAGTTTCGCTAGGATGGCCATTACATTTCTTTTTGTTTTGCTATTTAGGCTGTGGCCTGTATTTTCACTTTCCGTCACTATTATATAATCATTATTGGTAGCTCATTTTCACTCCTGTTTATGAAGACTTTATAATCAGCGTATCTTATGTTGTTAATATAATATTCCACAACTGATCACATGTTCTCTATTCATCTCATTATATTTTTACCGTCCATTGAAAAACAGATCAGATAACAGCACGTATCATAATTGTCTTTTCTACTGGAACTTTCCTATATGACTGACAATTCTTATGGCTGTTGTTAGTTGCCAATACACTTTCTTTATTATTCTCATATCTTTGTCCTCATTGTTAAGCTTTCCAACATGTTGATAATTCTTTCTTATTTCACCTTGTTAAATGCTCTAGTGCAGGTCTATAAAGCCGAAGTATAAATCAGTTTCTTATTAGCTTCTGTAGTTCTTTCCATTAATTTTCTCGTACTACATATGGCGTTGTTGGTTAGAGAAGCACAGTTACCAGTTAAGTGTTCTTACATTTTTACAACATCTAAGGAATGAGAAGGAAGTTGAATATTATTGTTATTATTGCCCACATTAAAGATGACATATTTTTCATCTGATCTTTGATAAACGACTAAATTCTCTAAGAAACCATTGTGCCAGTGTCCAATTTTAGCTGTGCATTATCATCATCAGCTGCCATCCATCTGCATAACGCAGGTCGGCTTAAGTAGATTTCCATCGCCTTCTGTCTCTTGTCTAGATAGTGCACTCTTTCCTGTCTATCTCTTGATCTTATCTTCCCACTTATAACGCTGTCTTCCTCTTGCACGTTTGCCTTCAATTCTTCCTTCCATTATGGTCTTCAGCAGGTGTTAAGTCTTTTTAAATTGCTAATATATTTTAGCAGTTTTACTTTGATCTCCTTCATTGGTTCTTTTTTTCATTCCTACTTCTTCTAGGACCTCTTTATTTGTTTTATTCTTCTTACCCCGAGAATCATCCCAATCCTCTGTAAATTCACATCTCAAGGGTGTCAATTCTTTCTTCAAATTGCTTGTTCATTGTACTTGTTTCTACACCATACAGCAATGGAAAAGTACTATTTGATGATTTTCAGTTTTAAATTTGAGCTAGTTATTTAGATGTTAGTATAGTATTTGGCTCATTTCGTAGAATGCAGGTTTGGCCAGTCCTATTGTCTGTTTGATTTATGTTTCACAACAGTTTCACTGTGCATCAGTTGAGGACAAAAACTAAACATGCATGTGCCATGTTCGTTGTGCCAACAATAGTGAACTTGTGCGATAACAAAAATAATGGTAACAGTGATGATGGCAACAATATTATAATAAAACAGCGTGTCTTCTAATAGATAATTATAGCAACAATAAAACCTGTAAGAAGAAAAGAAAGAAGATTAATGTTAGTGGTAAAATTGGAATTTGCAAATCTCATAAAGCTAATGAAAATATTAAAAAATAATTTTATGATAATAGAGTAAACTTTTCCGAGTATACTGCCCTCCTTTCGTTTACACACTTGTTCAGCAAATGAGGATAGCTGTGGTTTAATATCACTCGTGCATTCTACAAGTTGAATGAGCCATTTCTTCAGAAAAAATACATGTTCAAATTGTCAACCTGTCACACTGAAGTCACTAAATGAATAACATCAGTAATGTGATATCCAGCCTTAGTCAGAATTATAACTCGCATTAATAGTGAAAGGTAGCACAAGAATACAACAATAGAAGCTCAAAAAAAAAGGTGTCTATCAGCTACATTTCCTCCGGAAAAATATTCTATACGATTTTGCTCAGATGTAAAATAAGATAAACAAAACACTTCGAATCAATAATATCATTCATTGCTGGAAACATGTCATTCTATAACCACCACAGGACAGAATCAACAGTAGATCAACTGATCTACAAGAGTATATCTGTATCAGAAGCAAGCAGTAGAAGCAGCAGCAAATAAGTTACTGAAGCCGGCACATGTTTTTATAGGTGACTAGTTAACGCTGAATTATCATTATAGATTAACACAAAACTGAAACTAACGAAATAGTTGTTTCCACGTGCTACGTAGTCGACCATATCTCTCCACTACTTCAGTTCCAACGTTTGTTTATCAGTTCTTTTGTGGTAATCTTCAGACTCCGCACGGGTCACAACATATTGAGATACCATCTATTCAACAAGCTACAGATAGGAATTACCGATGAGTGTAACTGTGGCTCTGAAAAAATGACCGCTGAACATCTGCTTCAAAGATGCCCAACACATGTAGAACAGAGAAAGCGTTTATGGCCGACACCAGTACCATTCCTGCCATCACAGGTGTCAATAACTTGTCGAGGTATGGCGGCTTGCGTACCCTGATTACCCCCAGAGCTATGCCAGCGGGAGTTTTACTCCTGGAAGGTTCTACCAAGCTGAACAGGTTTGCATGGGTAGGGGTCAGACTAAAGCAGACACCCTGGTCCTCCATGTTGGGGTTTTTTTGCATAGGGCTGACATCCCTGTCTATGTAAAAAAGAAACGAAGTTACGGAAACGACAACAAATGAACAAACTTTGCTGCGGGACGGACATCCGGAGTCTGAGGCTCGTATGACTGTCGGTGGTGAAAGCCGAAAGGAAGCCACTGACACGAGAACGGACGTCCTGACCGCAAAACGTGAAACAAGAATAGGGTTTTGGAATGTCAGGACAATGAACGAGACGGAAAAACTAAAACAGGTCACAGCAGAAATGAGAAACTATAGATTACACATTCTATGGATAAGCGAGAGCAGATGGACAGGGACACGAAAAGTTAAAACAGCAATAGGAGAAACAGTACTTTACTCTGCCAGAGAGGATGGACAGCACAATGAAGGTGTAGCCATCATTCCACAGAAGGAAATAGAAAGGTCATTACTGGAATGGAAACCCATCAACAACAGACTGATAAGAATAAGATTGAGAGAGAGATTCACCATCACTACAATAATACAATGCTACGCACCAACAAATGACAGCGACGAAGAGGTCAAAGATGAATTCTATCAACAAATGCAAAAAGAAATGGAAGACACACCTAGATACGATCTTACCGTAGTAATGGGAGACCTCAATGCGAAAGTTGGAACACACAATACATATAATGAAAGAGTAATGGGGAAATGCGGCAGCGGAACAGCAAACGAAAATGGGGATAAATTAATAAGTTTCTGTAGCATTAACAACCTGGTCATTGGAGGAACACTTTTCCCACACAAAGAAATTCACAAATTAACATGGGAATCATCAAATGGCCAGGACAGAAACCAGATAGACCACATGATGATTAATGGTAGATGGAGACATGCATTACAAGATGTGAAGGTAAGAAGAGGTACAGTTGTGGGAAGTGACCACCATTTAGTCGTAGCAAAACTGAAGGTGAAAATCAGAACTGCTAGACCAACTGTAACTACACAGAAAAGGTTTGACATCAGCAAATTGAAGGACCCCCTTACCAGAAAAGCTTTTGCGGCTGATATAAAGAAACGATATCAAATTGCCAAAAGTCAGGAAATGACATCGTCTGATGATATTGACTAGAAATTCAACACCATTTCAACAATATATAAGGAAAGCAGCAAATCATGCCTGGGATTCCAGGAAAGGAAGAAGCAAAACTGGATAACACCAGAAACATTAAACACCATAACGATGAGAAAGGAAATGAAAAGAAAGAAAACAGAAGCGAAGTCCTCCAGGTTAAAGCAACTATATAGCGAACTGTACAGTCAGCTCGACAAGGAAATTAAACGCCAAACCAGAACCAACAAAAGGAATTTCCTAGACGACCTTGCAAGACAAGCAGAAGAGGCAGCACTGAGAAATGAACAAAGCACGGTATACAAAATAACTAAAACCATCAGCGGAAAACGAGGTGCAAACAATATTACATTAGCAAGAGATACGCAAGGAAATCTCATCACGAAAGCAAAGGGACAGGAAACAAGATGGGCAGAGCATTTCAGAGAAACTCTGAACAAGGAACCACCAGAGACACAGTTGAATGTTCCTGAGGCTGAAAACGATCTAGATGTTAATACAGACATTCCACGGAAAGAAGAAATCATCACTGCAATCAAAGGGTTAAAGAATGGAAAAGCGCCTGGCCTCGATAACTTAAATGCAGAGCTATTTAAGACAGACCCTGAGCTAGCAGCAGAACTTCTAGAACCACTATTTGCACAAGTATGGAAAACAGGGATAACACCAACAGAGTGGAACAAGGAATAATTTTCAAATTACCCTGCAGACTGCAATAATTGGAGAGGAATCACTCTTCTCTCAGTTCCCAGCAAAATATTAGGCAGGATATTGTACAGAGAATTTCAAAAGCAGTAGACCACCAACTGAGGAAAGAACAAGCAGGATTTAGAAAGAACAGAAAATGTGCAGATCATATATTTACCCTCAGGAACATTATAGAGCATTGCTCAGAATGGCAGAGACAGCTGTAAATTAATTTCGTTGATTTTGAAAAGGCTTTTGACAATATACATAGGGACAGTTTATGGAAAATACTGAGGGCTTATGGAATTCCAAACTGCATAGTGTCAATCATAAAAAGTCTTTATGCCAACTTTACGTGTAGCGTAGGGCAGAGCAACCTAACCTTTGAGGTGAAGACAGGAGAACGACAGGGATGCCCCTTGTCAACCATTCTATTCTAAACAGTCATAGACTGGGTGATGCGACAGACAACAGAGGGCAGTCCAAGAGGAATTAGATGGACTACGTTTTCTACATTGGAAGATCTGGAATATGCAGATGACATTGCACTACTAGCACATTCACATCAACACATTCAGGAACAAACGAATAGACTTAATAAGTAAAGCCAGCAGGTGGACCTGAACATCAATCTAAAGAAGACAGAGGTCATGACACTCAATGTGAGCAACCCCGAGCCCATAACAGTAAGGAATCAACAACTGGAACAGACAGACACCTTCACATACTTAGGATGCATTGTAACACCAGACGGCGGAGCAAGCAAAGACACCAACAACAGAATGAACAAATCAAGAACAGCCTTTTATAGTCTAAACAGCAACTGGAAGTCCTCTCAGTACAGCACAAGCACAAAATTAAGATTATATCAGAGCTGCGTGCTTTCTGTACGTCTCTATGGTGCGGAATGCTGGAGAGTAACAGAGAAGGAAATGTCGAAATTGTCCTCTTTTCACACAACATGCCTAAGAAAAATTCTCCGAATCTTTTGGCCGAATACCATCACCAACCAAGATCTGCTTACTCGGAGCAAGCAAGAGGACATGCACACCATCATAGCTGGCAGACGCTGAAGTTGGGTTGGCCATGTCCTCAGAAGAGACCCCAATGCCATCACAAGAACAGCTATGCTATGGACCCCTGAAGGAAAACGAAAGAGAGGCCGACCAAAAACAACTTGTCGGAGGACTGTGGAGGCTGAGATGCAAAGAATGAACCAGAGTTGGGGCACTGTACGAAGGATGGCCACCGACCGAGAAAAGTGGAATCAATTTGTTGTTGCCCTACAAGACACCACAAGGCGTGATGACCACTGACTGCTTTGACGGTCGGCGGCTAAGGAACAAAGAAGAAGAGGAAGTACCATTTGTTGAAAAGCTCTACGAAGATGCATATAGCCTCAAACTGACTACTGATTTTGTTGAAAACATTCAAAGAGACGTCTCATAGTAAACGAAGAAGAAGAAGGTCTTTTGTTTACTTTCCTCGATGCTATTTTGTTAAACTAGAAAATCTTTCTCTCTTTGTCATAAAATGTATATTTCTGTCAGTTATTATAGTAATAGCTCCTTCAATCATAACTGATATGAAGTTGCGCCCCTGAGGCGACATCTCTCAGCTGCTTCTTTTCCAGGTGTTATTTTCAACGTTTTCTTTTCTCTTCTGCTAGTTGTGTGAGCTTCTTTTCACTCTGAGGTGGCGCCGTAGAGAGCATCGCCACTTAGTGGGATCGGCAGCTTCATTCTCACAAGTAGCTGGATTTATGTCCAGCGCCCTCATCTTTCTCTCTTGCACACATCTTGATACCTCAGCTGATGTCGCTCAACTGTTCTTCTGCCATCTGCCAGTTGTCCACAGAAAATACCTTTCAATGTTAGTTATTGCACGTTTTAATTATCGCGTTTATAAGATGGTAATAGAAAAGGAACGCAAGATTTGGATAACATATACAATGAGAAAACCTTTTTACATTATTAGAAGGCAATCCTTTGTCTGCAATCCTCAGAGTGAGAGAGGCAGAGGAAGAAAAACAACAACAACAAATCGGGAAGATAACTGGAGACACATGAAAGGAATAACGAATATATGGTAAGACATTGTTTGGGCGGTACAGCACACGTATACAGGGCACGCATGCGCGACTTTATTGAAAGCCAATGGTGCGTGGGGAGTTTTAAAGGGCAATAAGTGAATAAATAAAGATTGACAATACTCCTGTTAGAGACAAAAGGCTTCCTAGGATAATGAAACGTTAGAAATAAGTATCAAAAAGTGGGAGAACTTGCAGTTTCAGGCAGGTATTTGAGTCCTATAATGCTCGTTTCGTGTTTAGTATCCTCAGTAATATATTTTATTCTTCTTTTTTTCACCTTTCTCAAGCAGCACCTTCAACAAATTTATGCCAAGTCTGCCTGTCACGTGACATAGACCTTCAACAAACGTATGCCAAGTCTGCCTGTCACGTGACATAGACCTTCAACAAATTTATGCCAAGTCTGCCTGTCACGTGACATAGACCTTCAACAAACGTATGCCAAGTCTGCCTGTCACGTGACATAGACCTTCAACAAACTTATGCCAAGTCTGCCTGTCACGTGCCATCTGCTCAAGTTCTTTCAATGTCTCCTTCATCCCCTTCGTGTCTCTCTCCAGTTCTCTATTCCGTGTGTTTCTTATATTTCCTCTACCTCTCTTACCTTGGGTATTCCGGATCAAGAACTGACTCGTAGTGCTATCAACAAGTTTTCTTAATGTGTGTCATATCCACCTCCAGCGTCTTCTTCTCATTTCTGTATCAACTGGCACTTGTCTGGTTCTTGTCATCAGTTCCACATTAGTGATCTTGTCATCAGTTCCACATTAGTGATCTTGTCATCAGTTCCACATTAGTGATCTTGTCATCAGTTCCACATTAGTGATCTTGTCATCAGTTCCACATTAGTGATCTTTTCATCAGTTCCACATTAGTGATCTTGTCATCAGTTCCACATTAGTGATCTTGTCATCAGTTCCACATTAGTGATCTTGTCATCAGTTCCACATTAGTGATCTTGTCATCAGTTCCACATTAGTGATCTTGTTCTACAAGATACAATAGTATCTTAAGCAAAAAGGTAGTCCTATAGCATATACGGCCATAGGGGAGTGACGTGTTAGAAACGTCACTATACTAGGCCCAGCATCGAGAAGTGGGATGATCAGTTTCCTTCCTCGCTGCCTGTTCCTTCCATATCCCAAGTGTAAAGTCAGATACCAATTTACAGCTGGGTAGACTGAAGCGTGTCGATACCGTGAATCGAAACCGCCACCTTTGCCGCGAGAGACCAGCGCTCTAACCACTTTGTCAGTCGGACGCTCAATAGCATCTTAAATATTAAATGCTCCCCCAGACCACAAAGTCATTAATACGAGTATTTGGTAAATAAATATTAGACAAACATAAAGGTATGTTTTCAGGTACTCGTAAGAAATAAAGAAGTAGAACAATAGACAACAGAAAAACAATAGACGTGAGTGGCTTACCCAGGACTCGAACCCCGGACCTTCCGTGCGACAACCCCGCCTAGCTATGCAAGCGAATCACACTATCCTCCCGGCCATCTAGGCATCACCAAAAAAATGATGCTTCGATGATTGGTCATTAGTGCGAACCGCAAGACACAACACCGGAAGTTTACAATGGGCAGCCCAGCCTATTAATGACGCAATCACTTCTGTTGTTCCCCTATTATACAGTATAGGTCAGTCCACACAAGACAAAGACTTTAGGACATGGGCCCTAATAAAACCGACGGACATTGTGTCTAGGTTGAACCGAACACGACAAGCCAAACGAAGCAACACTTTTATTTGACAAATAATATCTGCCGAGTAAAGTCAAACATGGCGGGAAATGAATATCGTGTGCTCTTTCTGCTGCACGTCCTCAAACATGCGGGGAGTTTTGCTCCAACTATGAAGCTGAAACCATTGCACTGGAAACAGCTGTATACCATCTGAAGACTGTATTTGATGCCTTTCCCTCAAAGGCTCAAAACATTGTCATTTTTACTGACTCATTGTCTGCCCTACAAGCTCTGGAAGGCAGTGGACATTGTAAAACTGAATTAGCCAAACTAATCCAGGACGCTGACCAGCTTATCACTTCCTATGGCATCAGAATAGTTATGCAGTGGATCCCTGGCCACTCAAATACACCAGGTAATGACAGAGCAGACAGATTGGCAAAGAAAGGAACAAAACAAGAACAACCACTCACAGCAACAACTCTCCAAACAGCCAAAACACTCATACGAACAATAAACAAAGAAACTTGGCTGAACAGATGGGCCATGGGAAACACTGGAAGAGAAGTTTACAGACATATGGCTGGTCCTGATCCTAACGACAACATCAACCATCTCACAAGGAGGGACCAAAGCACCATTTTTCGACTCAGAACACAACATATACCACTCAACAACCACTTGAACAGAATCCAACCACAACACCCTCCAGGGTGCCAGCTATGTAACTACCACCATGAAACTGTTGACCACCACCTCTTTGAGTGCCCAGCACTCGATGATGTTAGAAAAATGCTTCTTCCTCCCAGACCAGATAAGTGGAACACCTTGTACGGAGATACAGAACAACTTGCGAAAACATGCAGATATCACTACATGGCATTGGGCCGAAGGGCGAGAGCCCAAGTGCCGCTGGATCAATAACAGTCTATTGGCCATTTATCTGGACGGTTAGATTATGAAGCTACAGAGAGACGCGTCGCAAATGGCATGGAGAGAAGTGGAAAAAAAGGCCAGTGAACTGAAATTTGACTATAATTAATTGACCGCTGCTTTTATGAGAACATGTCTTGTAAATGTGCGGATATTATTTTTTGTTTTAAATCTTGCAGGGAACGATCACAACTATTTAAAAAAATGTGGATATGTGCAAATTGATGTCATATAGACGCTGCGGGTATATAGAAAAAAAAGTAAATACGCTTTACTAAAGAACAACGCGAATTACCAACGCTACAGCCACAAGGCCTTCGTCAGGGACAAGCGAACGAAAATAAAATAGAGGAAAAAAAAAGGAGGACTTAATTAAACACATAAAACAAACATTAAAAAAAGGTGTTACCAGTAAATGCAAGTAAATGAAGTTACACTCATGAAAACCGGTATGGATGAAAATGCTATAGAAACAGAAAGATGAACGGTAATAAGGAAATTCTAAACAAAGATTCAAAATTTTGACGGAGCCAAACCTTAAACAAGAACATAAATTGTTTGTCACAATAGCGTTTATCTTACACGTATAAGAAACAGCTAAATAAACATACAATTTCCTTATCATTTTCTCCTTCCAATATTGCCGCTGGCAGACGTCAGGTGAGGCTGGCATATCATTGAAGTTTGAATAGCTAAACGTAAGGTAGTTCCATAGCAAATTTACTCGCATGGGAGTGAATTGTTATAGACTGCACCTATACTAAGCCTCATCTTTCCGAGGTGGTGTGGCCGGTTCTCTGCTTGGTCGATGTTTCTGTCTGACAGTGGTCTTCAGGGTGGTCTAACAGTGTTTAGACACCATAAGAGTAGTGATGGCCTCTGCCTGGTGATCAAGAAAAAAGAGATAACTTTTTCCTTTTTTTTTTCTGTTTGATCGTACACACACACACACACACAAATTAATAAATAAAGTTTCACGCTACAGGAATCAGTAATTTTGACTTAATCTTATATCATATCTTTTCCATTTCTTTAGCCTCCCCGCTTTTCTCTTCTCCGGTGAGTTCTGATCAATGTCAAGTATGTTTAAATAATGGCAGATTGTTTCGAGGGAGGAGGGTATGTCTTATCCATCACCCTTTCATCTCTTAATCTCTAGTTGTGTCAAAGAAGCGATACTGTAATGAATAGAATAATAGGTTAAGAGTTTTGAACATTAACGATATATCAAATGCACTACTAGGCCAACAGTTTTGAACACTGACAAGCACGATAAGAAAGGTACAGGAAGCCCAAGGAACACATGGAGAAGAGAACTGAAGTCAGGCATGTAGGTGATGAAGAGGACATGGGGAGACTGTGAACTGAGGGCATGGGACAGGAAGACTTGGCATACGTTTGTTTAAGGCCTATGCTCCGTGGGGAACTGAAAGATAATGAATGAATGAATGAATGAATGAATGAATGAATGAATGAATGAATGAATGGAAGTATCACGATGTATTTAGTATGGGACAAGAGATGTCCTGAATATTCACCCATTTTACTAAACGTCCTGACTACAGCGACTCAGCAGTAAAACTGAACAAACAAACAAACAAACAAAAATATGCAGTGCAAGAGAAAACGGTATTAACGTTTTTGGCAACAAGCCTTTCCTCCAGCTGAAACATGCACTAAAAGGCAGCTGTGGGCAATTGTGGACAGAACATAAAGAAAATCATTTCTCTGTTTCCTCTCTTAATTTCTACTTGTCTCAAGAAAAGATACTGTATTGAATCAAGCAATAGGACACTATACACAGCATAGCAACAGAAGGACCTCTGATCATAAGAAGTTGCTGTCTGTTAGACAAAACGTTTCGGCATTTTTACAATAAAAAAAGGCAAAAGTGAGATCGAATACACTTCATTAACTTGTCCGTCCAACGAAACATTATAAGGCTTAGATTGCTTCACGCGTGAGAGAAAAATGCGGTTTTTTGTGTGTGGGTTTCTTCTTGATAATCAAAATCCAATTAAGAGTTCCTGGTTTTATTTGTCATGAAGATGTGTGTAAAACAGAAGTTTAAATTAATAAACCAGTTTCGTGTAAAAACTAACTGTTGTTGTTGTTAATACTTGTGTAAAAGCCATGTCTGATTTACCATGTGTCTGACCGCTCTATCAAATTCGTTACTAGGTGTTTGAAAAGTGCACGGTCATCTAAAAGTTGTTAAATGCTAACATTTCTTTTCAGCAAAATAAATATATGTGAAATTCGTTTACATGTATTTAACAGTATTAGTTCTCATGTTCTCATATGAATGAGCGTAGTGTCCAGACTATGTTGTTAATTTGTATGTAGAGATTTTCTATTGGAAATATTTTTGCATAAGTAACAGGCGTTTTATTAATATTTTTTGCGGATTATGTAACATTTTATGTCATCAGTTTAACATTTAGAAGACTCGATGATAATGATTGAAGACAAGAAATACTATCGCTATAGGATTGTCGATATTGTCGTTATTACAATGTCAGTAACGTCCTACTGAAAACAAGTGCAATAAAACAAGGGACATAATATACGTTTTCTAGTTAGTCGTTAGGACACTTTAAAGCTGACTCTATGAGGTGACTTCCCCCTGCGTTTTCGACCTTCACTGGTCAAACTGAGGCAGGATCTTCTGAGAATTTTTCCTTCGCCTCCTAAAGTGTGTGCGTTTGTGTTCCCCGCAGAACTGACGTCATTCATCGAACGTGACGAGGAGCAGGTAATTTCGCCTCCCACTCTATTTCCTGGAACGGAAAGTAACGTCATCGGAGACGGCGAATGTGACCTTGCCCTTTTGGGTTCAGCACGACTAAAAGGT
The DNA here is from genome assembly GCA_024509875.1 of Oreohelix idahoensis. Taxonomy (NCBI): domain Eukaryota; kingdom Metazoa; phylum Mollusca; class Gastropoda; order Stylommatophora; family Oreohelicidae; genus Oreohelix; species Oreohelix idahoensis. Next base: position 56,336 of record JAMPIV010004716.1, read on the forward strand.
GTAACTCTTGGCTCCCCGCTGTAACGACGTAGCCTGCCCGTAGAGTCTCTATTTAGCAGTCCCACAGACTCGTTGTCATCGGATTCCGACTTGTATCTTGTGTAATTCTTTCTCCTTGTGCGAATCTCAGGTAAGCGGCGAGCAGGTATTGGAGATCCGTACAAAATACGAGGAAATACACCTTCGTTCTGAAAAGCTCGTAATGCTACGTTAGCGTTGTCTGAAGCCGACCGCTTCATTTCGAAGTTACTGGAGCCATGAGGTAGCGAGGGAACTGCAGTAGGCGCACATATACTTCCGCCAATGTTACTAACGTTGTTGTTGTTGCTGCTGCTAATGCTTACAGTGTTTGTTCCTGAAGACACGCTGACTGTACAGTGTGGTACTGTTAAGTACTGACCAAACTGGTTGGAGTAAATGTTCCTGTTGGCATCAAACGAGCTGCTGGAAGCCGCTTCACTAAGAGCACCACTAAAGCTAGAACTATGAATACAATCGTTGTGAACTTTGTCCATCTCCGTCAGGTCTGTGTTTCCCTGAGAAATTCCAAAGTTAAAAGAAGTTTGACTCCCTACGTAAAAGGCAACACCGTTCATATTGTTGGTGTTTATTGTATCGGACGTTACATCTAGGGTTGCCACGCTTCCGAAGCCGAGCGCGAGTCTCCGTTTGAGAAAGGAACCGAGAGGTATCGCTTTAGTGACGAGATTGTGCCATCAGTGCTGGCAGCTTCGTTCAGGACACTGTCCCGGTTGGCGATATGACGAAGATCGTTTTCTATAGAAGAGCTGCTGACGGACTCGTTGTCATTGTTATTGATTGATGCAGTACTCATTACAAGCTTGACCAGCGTGTAGAACCTGGAATCCTTTCTACGACGCGGTGCAAATTTTCCTGCATGAAAAGAAAAAATGATCATTAACTCAATAGTTAGCCCGAGGACAGAAGCTGATTGACATTTGTACAAGCATTTTAGATACATTTTGACTCAATAACAGTTTTCTGTAACGTTGACATTACGAAGAAACACAAATGTTATATTTTTTTTCCCCAGTTATTTCCCTTCCATGTAAGCTATTAAAGAGCCATGCAGTTTTTGCTTGCCCATGTCGTTTCATGGGCGGGAGGTCTCCGGAGAGACAAAGCAATAATAGAACTGAAACTCCCTCAGGCAATTCGTAAGAAGCAACTAATATAAGGCTATGCATGGGCATGGCAAACTCATCATGCTAAATAAATTGCTGCAGAAATAACCACAGCCGGACCACATGAATGTTTTGGCGCATGTTTCATGAAAGAGGATTATCTGCAGTGGTAGCTCTCTGCTCCATTTGGAACCCATTCACAACAAACTGAAACGATAATGATGATGAATTTGTGCTAGATGTCTTTTGAGGATTTTGCTGACACTGTGTATCTAAATTTCTCTGGATGATCCTCTTGAATGAAGCCAAATCGTCTGATGTTCAATGCGTGTGCTGGTTGCTAGTTGTTGTTTTAAAATCACTTCTTTCTTGTTATTTACAGGATAAAATACCAAATACAACCCCTATCTCCCCCCCCCCCCTCCTTGTTGTTGTTGTTGTTGTAACATTCAAAAGATTTGAAATGCAGCGTTGAAATATCCTTGGAATTATCCACATGAACAGTTCGAGACAGAGGAACCTGAGCGAGTAGTTGAAGAATATAAGCTAATGAAGGGTAACACAGGACTGGGCGAGTAATGACACTGACTGATTGGAAATCGTGACTAGTGCAGGAAACCAATCTGTGTAGACAAAAGACACTGTTCGTCTTCCGAAGCAAAGAGTAAGAAGAAGGAAAGAAGAAAAGGAAGAGAAAAAAAAAGAAGTAACGAATATTATACATATTTTACTGCACCTTTACTGTTAGGAAAAAGTATAAGTATCAAATGGCGCTATTATCATGGATCGAGGTTAAAGCTGATGTTTAAGATGAGTAGAGAACCATCATACAGTCGACCCAAAACGATCAAGGTACGTAATTATTGGAGCTTCCCACCAACCCTTAGCTGCTGGAGTTGAAAAACGATAAGGAAAGAAGAATAGTGACCTTGTTTACAACATTTCGGGGTCACATTAAACAAAAAACCTGAAGCAGTATGTTCTAAGTACCATGCAGTTCCCGGAGGGCGGGAGGGAAGGGGTGTGAGGAAACATAAATTAATATGACTTCTGCTCCCTTAGGCAAGTTGTAAGCGGTGACTAATATGAGGTTGTGTATGAGGCTGGCAACCTCACCATGTAAAAAAATTGCTACAGAAATAACCTCCGCAAGAGCCGATGAATGCTGCGATGCACGCTTTCTGTGAGGGGACCAGCTGCAGTTGATGCTGAGAAAAGAAAGACATGAAGAAGAGATGCAGTATTGTCACATAATTTTGGGTCGCTCTCTTGTCGACTACGGCCGTATTCTGTGACAGTTGTTGTACTGACTAATCACGTGCTTTTCAGTGGTCGGCACCTTTTTCTTTCTCTACTATGTAACAGGGATATTTGGTATTTACAACCGTTGACACTCCTTTTTGCGAAAATTCATCACATTCGCTCTGCGCTTCTCAGCTTTGCTAAGATTAGCGCAGGTAAAACCCATATGGGCCTGGTCAGTTTTCGCATAGTTTTGTTTGTCCAAGCCGTGCCATGCGATAAAATTACTCGCCCGCAGACGGATTTTGTGTGCACAAGCGACGGATAAAGCGATTACTTGTCTGTGCGACACATTTTGGACAGACATGAATGACATCATCATTTCCTGTCCACCTGTTTCAGAGACATTGCTTTAGAGGAAAGTAAGATCTTACATCTGAAACACATTGTCGAAAGAGTGTGCGGACTTGTCACTTCCACACATGGGAGATGTCATCTTTTTCCATCACGCACATAATTTTCCATGTCGGAATAATTTTGGATTACCCCACCTAAATATGCAGTTTTGAAACGATTAGCGGGGGTTCGAAATATAGGAACCACCATATAACCTGACACGTTTGTAGTTTTAAGACACTGTGAAAATTTCACCTCGCGCCAAGACGAAAACCAGACTGCCAGAGTTAGAATTAGAATTCCATTTATCAGACCGGACTTTGTTGGAGCATTTTGAAGGACTTAAACAGCCCAGGAAAACTCGATCATTTTAATAAGGAAAACCTGGATATGAGGAAACTGAGCACACAGAGTCAAAGTGGGAATATATTGTTAAATAAACGACCCGTAAGAACACGTGTAAAAAGCATCTGCAAGTGCCTCAACCTGCTTCTCTGAGCAAACATTCTGTGAGCCAAGATTGGCTTGGTGGTACCAGTTGAGGGTACTATCTCTGGAACAAGAAGGGTACAAGTGGCCTGAAGTCGAAGCTCGATACCATCATCAGACGGGGCTTTAAGACGCGGGACCAACTTTATAGACACTCCCTGACACTTCTGGGAACGTGCTGCGCCCTACAAACTTGACCAGTGACGAGCCGGATCAGCGATCCAGACTACCAAGAACCAAAACATAAGAAGGAGCAGAACCGTCACTGACAGCTAAGTAACACATAAAAGCTGCCAAGTGACCTCCTTTACAAACTACCATTACATCACACAATGATGATAATTTTCTGATAAATAATTATTCATTTTTTTAAACCCTGTTAAAACTTAAGTGATTATTAAATTTGTTATTTGTAAATGTACAAATTTAACGTCGATTTAATGTTTTTGAATGTACTGCATGTTTGTCTCAGTCAATTTACTAAACACACTCTAAACAGAGCTATACCAGAATAAGAAGAATTCCACTGAGTAAATCAGAGTGGAAAAAACACACGGAGAAGAGAGCTGGATACAGAGGTGAAAATGATGAGGAAAACATGGAAAGAGCTTGAGCAGATGGCACAGGACAGGAAGACTTGGCATGTGTTTGTTGAAGGCCTATGCTCCTCGGGGAGCTAAAGTGTATTGAAATCAGAGTGGGGGCTTGAACGAGCTTAAACTAATCATTGCACAAATCTTCATAAAAGGCGGCGTATCAGATATAAGTTAACAATTGCCCTGCCCAACGCAGCATTGTTCTTGACTTCTGAAATATCTTATGAAATTCCCTTGAGATAGAAGAATCATTATCCTTCTATCTACAGCTCTGCCAAGAGTAATCTTGTGCGAAGGTAGACACATTTGAAGACCCATATTAGATACTCTTGAGTTTTGGCCACTTTTGGACCACTACTGCAAAGCTCGGGAGGCAGTTCCGTGAAAAGCGTCTGAGAAAAGAAAGACAAGAAAAAGAGATGCTCCGTTACGCAAGTTGTAAGCGGCGACTATTATAAGGTTGTGTAGGAGGCTGACAACCTCATCATGTTAAAAATTGCTACAGAAATAACCTCTGCAAGATGAGATGAAAAGAAAGGCAAGAAGAGATGCAGTATCTGAGAAAAGAAAGACAAGAAGAGATGCAGTATCTGAGAAAAGAAAGACAAGAAGAGATGCAGTATGTGACAAAAGCTGCAAATGCCACAGCATAAGGCAGAGATAGAGGTCACAAAGAAATACTACTGGGCAGAAAAAGAATACTGACAGACGACAGAAATTCAATATCAGTAGAAACCTAAATTGTGAAGAGGCATCATTGCCTCAGCCAGTCGGCAGGACAATTAAACATAGGAATAGAAAAGATATAAAGTAAATTTATCTATTGATGACACATCACAGGCTATGTTCACATACTGAACAGTGTTACAGTTTGTTTATCAGCTGTTGTCTTATGTACACCATATGTTTTCAAACGAACGTTGCTAAACAAAACGTGCTTTTCCTATATATGAAAACATAAACAAATTATTCAAGTCAATCATTAATGTATTTCCCGGCAATCTCAGCAGGTGCGCTAGTATGTAAGGTTGCAGTAATGATGGGAAATTCCCGAGCGATTTTCTTTCCTTGGTAAGAAACGCTTTTTTTTTCCCCGTACCGCTGTTTTGATGTCACGGGAGCATAGAGTTCTAAAAACTGGTTTTTTTCTTTTTTTTTTAAATTGGAAACATTCTCCTGATGCATAAACGTCAAGCACTCACGGACCGTCCTTTAAGTGGCAACTCATGTCTTACAACCCAACAGGTGACGAAAAAAAGCATAAAATAGAACAGACAATAAGTATTACAAGGTAGAACGTATCTTCATCATTCTCCTTTACGCTCCTGATGGAGCATGGAAGCATAACTGTAGCTGCTCCCTTGTAGGAAATCTGCACCAAGATTCACACGTAGTTTCTATGGCAATTAGTTTTACAAGATAAGTCTGCCAGTCCATAACACCACCTCATATTAGTCGCTTGTACAACATGCCTCGGTGCAGAAGATTTATTCTGTCGTTGCGTCTTTACAGACTTCCGTGAACTACACGTAGCAGAAAACGTAGAGGCTGTAAATACCTTTATCACATACTTTCTCAAGTATTCAACACTGGAATCCCAATTCTTTTATTCTCCAGCAACATCTGAAGTGAAAAGCTTACATATTTTTTTCTTCCATTTGATTTACTTATTTATTAATTAATTTACTTAATAGTTACTTGAAAACAGTTTTTGTGGTAGTAGTCTGGATTAGTTATAAAAGTTGTTTAGGGCAACATTCAACCTTTCCACTATTTCATTTTCACTCGTTTTGAAGCAATGCAACTGGTTCCTTTGTAAAAGCCTGAACTAAAGCATTGCTGTTCTCTTGCAGCGTGATATCCGTAGCAATTGTTTTATATGATGATAATGCTGCTAGCACAGTGCTTGGAGAAGCATGCTTTCTGCGTCTTGTCGGAGACCACCAGGACCTAAATATATACATATATAAAGTCCCAGTCATTGCGTTCACAAACAGATTCAGAAATAATAATAATAATAATAAATAATAAATTCTTTAAGCGCCAAACACGGCGCATAAGGCAGAAACCAGTGCTCTCCAGGTTGTTCGTTGTGACGCCACTCCTCTTAGCTCTTGCACAGAAATACCGCATCATAATTGTAACCTGTTCTTTTTTATTTATTTTTTATTCTTCTTGTGTCCCTTATTCTTGTTTAAGTCTTCTCTCGTAAGCTTTCCAACATTTTTATCTCCAACAACAACAATTTTAAGACACATAACTATCCCAGAAGGCATCACTTACCCAGCATACCGTCAATTCTGCTGGAATCTATTCCCTCTTTGATACAGAAGGATCTAATTTCTTGCATCATGCCCTGGAGACGAAATGAGAAGAAAGTTAGCTTGACTTTTGTGTGAGACCAGTCTCTCGAGAAAGCTTAGAATATTGTAAATTTAGAAGATAAACCAACGGGGAAATCTAGAAATGATAGGTTTAGATAGACGACATGGTAAAAAAGTGGGTATAATTTGACATCTGATAAGATTAGGAGGAGTACAGTGGTGTATAGGATGGGGATATACCAGTGGTAGTGAAGATGAGGACCACAGAAAATGACATGATCCGACTGCATAGAAGCTTGAATATAGAACTAGGTTATGCTGGTATTTCTGAAGAGAGGTATGGCTGAGGAGACATGGTGAGAGGGGAACAAGGGAGAAAGATATAACAGAAGAGAAAGAGTCAGAGAAACAGAAAGAGAGAATGAGGAGGGAAAGAGAGAAAAAAAACAGGAAAAGATAAATTGTGTACTTCAGTAGTTTTTTTTTTTAATGAGAGAGAGAGAGAGTGCTCAACGAGAATCAACACCAGGTCATGTTATCATGTCTTGAGTTGTTGATCTTTCATGCATCGTGACTCCCAACGCCCTAGGAGGTAATTAAAACGGATAAATTAGGCCACCGTGTCCTGGGTAGAGCTTTTTATTTTTTGGTTTTGCTTTTCCTACTCAATTTAAGTAACCATTTGTTTAATTTTTTAATGATAAACGGTTCTTTGTCAAATATCCAACCGTTTTCCTTCGCCTTTTTACGATTAACAGGACTTGGAAGAATCGTGTTGCTTTTTCAGCCCGCTGTCTTTATTGATATGAGTTAATATATCATTTGGGTGTCAGGCATGTCGTACAAGGCGACTAATGTGAAGTTGTACTTGGAGCTGGCAACCTGATCATGTAAACCGATTGCCACAGGCAACACTGCTGCAAGAGCATGTGAATTCTTTGTGTAAGCATCCTATTAGCGGACCAACTATAGCTGTGGCTCCATGCTCCAGAAGGAGCGTAAAGGAGAATAATGATGATGATGATTGATGATTGATGGTGGTGGTGGTGGTGATGGTTGATGGATGATGGATGATGATGATGGTGATGATGATGATGATGCTGCTGCTGATGATGATGATGATTGATGGTGGTGGTGGTGGTGATGGTCGATGATGGATGATAATGATGATGATGATGCTGCTGATGATGATGATGATTGATGATTGATGGTGGTGGTGGTGGTGATGGTTGATGGATGATGATGCTGCTGCTGCTGATGATGATGATGATAGGGTAGAAGACTGTGTTTGTCATACTTATTCTGTGCCCAAAATAAGAAATGACAGTTTCGTATACTACTGGGCGTGGAAAAAAAGTACTTGATTTTCATTTTAATGGCACCAGGACACCTGCAAGGTGTGCTGTCCAGTTTTAACTCATATCTTCTAAATTTTTACCCATCTGCTTCACATCATGTAATCTGGCAATACTAGTTGTTTTTTCTTTTGTTTTTGATTTTTTTTAATGTATAATATTTGTGTATTCTACACAGAATTCACGTTTCACAAATTTCCTAGATGAATAACTTCCTTAGGTCTTATGAAATAAACAACAACAAAAACAAAAGATAAACTGTTATGACTGATTCTTCTCCTAACATACACACCTTCACGTGTGTTTGTGTGTGTTGTGTGTGTGTGTCACTCACTGTATCTGGTACTTTTGCAGGATACTTGCACCAATGCATTTGGGGGCACATGGTGCTGTCATTTTTGTAGCAATTGTTATTACACGCTGAAGTTGCCAGTCATATGTATATCTTAAATTAGATACTTCTTTCGATATGCCTGATGGGACATTTTTCTTTGTCTACTCATAACCATCAGAACTAGGCATGATTATAAAAATAGGTTACGTACTAAAACATTAAATTGTTTTAAAAAAAAATTCTAACCAAATGTAATATAACCAAATATTCCAAGAGGCTTCAATGTGAGGTCACATTTTTGTGCTCAAATTTCGTAATAAAACATAATATTTCTCTAATGTTTCCGTATATCTTAACATAATCTTACATTGGTAATATGAGCTTCTCACTTTTAAAAAAAGAATGTATCGAAATATCAAATTCAATCATTAAAAACATAAAAAAGCACACCCCTGACATATTCAAACATATTCTAACATATAAGAGCACACCAACAAAGCCCTAACAAATTCATACCTATCCTAACATATAAAAGCACATTCCATTGCCCGAACATATTCAAATATATCGTAACTAGAGGCCTTACCTATTCTTTGCACGTGGAATCTGTAGGTAACTTCTTTTTCTCAAACATAAAATTAAATAAAGGACAAAGTAAAAGCTGAAATTCTTGTTTAAATATTAACCGGTATTTATTTAAAATGTGTGACAAACCTTTATATAAGAGAATTTCCTATCTACAGTACTATTGATCAAATCTATGTGACAAACCTTTATATAAGAGAATTTCCTATCTACAGTACTATTGATCAAATCTATGTGACAAACCTTTATATAACAGAATGTCTTATCTACAGTACTATTGATCAAATCTGTGTGACAAACCTTTATATAACAGAATTTCCTATCTACAATACTATTGATCAAATCTATGTGACAAACCTTTATATAACAGAATTTCCTATCTACAGAACTATTGATCAAATCTGTTGTTGACTTCTTTCCTTGCCACGATTTAAATCGGACCAGTATTTTCTCTCTTTGTCGTCCCCTATCTATTTTTCCTTTTATCTTTCCTATTGTCACGATATACTCCTGCTTCTTTCTCCAGACATGCCCAAGAGAAAGTGGTTTGATTTTTTTCTAACCTGAGGAATAAATTTCCTTTGCACATTGGCACCTTTCAAGACATCCACATTTTAGCTGCCATGTTATTTTTAACATTCTTCTGTAAAAACATATCTCTGTGGTGTACGGTGCTTTCCTACTTGTTTACTAATTGTCCAAAACTCACTTCCGTTTGTCATGATTGATCTTATATAACTCTGAAGAGCTCTCTTTCTACTTCCACCGAACAAAGAATTGTTGCATAAAATGCTTTTTATTTTGAATAGAATACTGATTTTACTAGGTATATTCTACACATCACTTCTGAGATACAACATCCATCCGATTTTATTAATATGCCCAGGTAATTGAATCTATGAACCTGTTTAAAAATTATTCCATTTACTTTGAAAAAGCATTCCAGAGTTGATTAAAGATTCTGTCTTTTGTTGTTGTTGTTGTTGTTGCTATTAAGGCTTAGGCCTTTCTTTTAAATTTCTGTCACTTCTGTATCAAACATTTCTTACAACTCATTTTCACTATTTGCCATTAAGAGTGTCTCATCGGCGTACCTTAATTTAATTATATTATGTCCACCCACAGATATTTCTGGCATGTCCTCTATGGATTTAATTTTGTTTTTTGTCACTGTATACATTGAACAATCTGATGACAGTACACATCCCTGTGTAACACTTTGTTTTTACCTGCTGAAGTGTTCATATTTGACTGCTAAATTCTTACAGCATCTGTTTGTTGCTGTCGTTTATGATTTATTGATACTGAACCGATGTTATAAAAATGCTGATAAAGTCTACTTCCAGGGTAATTGGTACTGTTAATGTATATTTGGTAAAGTATATCCCTCTCGAAGTGATTAGACTGTTGTAGTACATGCGCCCACACAGAGCAGATGATAAATAGGTTAGCTCTGTATTGTCACTGAACTGTGACTGTGTATAAAGTCTGTAGTGAGTGGTATGAAGGGTACAGTCACTCACCCTGTACTGTCAAGCATAGATCAACGAATCAGACTAGTGTTCATTTCCAATTGACAGCACATAATTTATTCACACAGCAACATCAATCCGGTACGATACACTACACAGGTACAACAGGATACACAAAAATCAATAATAATCAATGGCGCAGAATGTCACAGCTGTTCAGTATGATGTAAACCCTGTTTACATCGCAGTTCTAATGTTACATCAGTAAATCCACCAGAACGACTGCTGATACTGCAGTTACAAAACGCCACACAGGCTTAAATCTATAGGAATACTTCAACGACTGCATACACTGCAATTACCAAAACGCCACACAGGCTTCATCTATATTTACTCAAAAGACTGTCCGCTCTGCAGTCTACAAGTAATCTGGCCTGCACAAATCCTGGCCTTATAATCTCTTCAATAACTCTGATATCTGTTCATGGATCCTTAAATCTATATATACTCAAAAGACTGTCCGCTCTGCAGTCTACAAGTAATCTGCCTGCACAAATCCTGGCCCTATAATCACTTCAATAACTCTGATATCTGTTCATGGATCCTTAAATCTATATATCCTCAAAAAGACTGGCCTGCACAAATCCTGGCCTTATAATCTCTTCAATAACTCTGATATCTGTTCAAATCCTAGGTCTGTACACACAAAGACCCATAGCACATCTCTTAAGAATAATGTACCTTTTATTCTATCTTATGGCCCTTATAATCACACCTAAATAGGTAAGTACTAGTACACCTCGAAAAATGGCCAAAACATCGTTCCCGAACACTTCCCTTGGGAACACACACAAGGCACTGGGCTGACTCCAGTCAACCGCCAAAACTTAGACTGCCCTCCGACTGCCACGGGAACACACATCTCCCGCCAAACAGTCACCGGACCCGGCTGTTCACGGACTAGCCGTGAGCTATTCAAAGCCGGCCGAAACCAGTACAGAATAACTAAATGACTAGCGCTCACACGCTTTCTGTACACTCTGTTTTCTAACATATAAATGTTTAAACAACTCACAATTAAACAAGCCGACAAGTGCCACAACCCTGAATTCACACTGTATAATCAGTATAGTACGTATCACTCCCCTTTGACCTTAACATTTATCAGATAGGTAATAGATGTTTATAGCCCTGTCTGAGCAGAGGTGATAGTGATGACAATGTGAAAGTAAGGGGTAAGATATAGTTTTTTTTTCACGAGGGTGATCGTGTAAGAGAAAGGACAGTCTCTGGATTGAATAATTTCTCTAATCCAGCCTATCTGGACGACGATATTTAAATCAGACGCACTTTCTCAACTTGTACGAAAATACAAGTTACACTGCACTCACATGCACACAACTCTGTGACAAATACGCATGAACGTGAAAACAAACTATGTATAACATATAATAGATAGGGGATGACCAACACAATAACTACAGGTTTAATAAAGTTTATTATAAATAGAAAATCACAACATAAATCATATGCATCAAGATATCATGGTGTCACATAGGTTATGATCATTGAATTGCCTATGTCTTCTTCTTTTTTTTCTGTCACCCGTATCCTCTATTTATTATATTTTTTAAACCTTTTTTCTGTATTTTTTCGCATTCATTCGTTTGCGAGAAATATTTATTTTTCCCATTCTCACTTTCGCCAGTTTCGTTTCTCATTTAATAATGCATTTCTTGGCTGATAAAGTCAGTAACTTCTTATGTAATGTGTCAGTCCCCGGGATGTGAGCGAATGGTGTCAGAAATTCGCTCTCGAGAGACCGAATGGCAGACATTCGTCTCAGTTTTCCAAGGCACGAGACGAAGGACCGTGAAACTCGTCTCGATAGACATGGGAGGGCAGACTTATCGTCTGACATTTTTTTCACCTGCCACACGGAGTTCTCGGCTGAGCGCTTAGGTAAGGTGCGAGAAAGCAAAGTGTCAGTTATGGTTGTCCGGATGAGTTCAGCTTGAAGTGTGAAAACTGCCCTGCATTTCAGACAAGTTGTCTACCTTTGCAATTGACACGCACGTTTCTCGGTCAGTAGGTGGCAGTTACGACATGCCCAGGTGTTAAACGTAGGGTCAGAGACGGGAAGGGGGACTATTTCGGTTTGGCGAAATAAAAGAATTCCTCCTTTGTCTGGTTTAAAATATTAACCCAAGTTTCAAACTTTAATTTCATTCTCACTCTTAAATTTGCAGTAGACAAATCGCTATGCTAGATTTAACATCTGTGTTTTGGCGAAGTCTGAGTTTCTTGGGCATTTGCCGAGTTCTAGATTACCATTAGATTACAGTATTCTAGTTCATGGTTTAGTCTGTAGTTCTGCGTGAGGTAAATATTATATATAATAGATCTCTAGTATTTTGTGAAGTGATAAAGTGTTTAATCGCCTATTTCATTTTAAACTAGTTCTGTGTGCAGAGTGATTGTTGAAATAGTTTGTTATTTCTTTAGTCGACGAGTTACAGTGGAAAGCAAAATAAATTATAAATTTCTAGCTAAACCCATTCGGCTATTAAAACAATTGCATTTAACTGCTAATACTCAGGCGAAGTATATTTTTCTAAACAAACTTATAAATGCTAGATGCATCATGAGTGGTGACGGAAATACGCAGATATTCCTAATTCATGATGAGGGATTTTTTTTATATAACTTATTTCACGGGAAGCTTTAAATATAAGTCAAGCTGTAGGCTTGCCGTTTAAAATGTAAGTTATAACGAGTACATATTCTGTATATTATATTATATGTTGTTCTTCTTCATTCAGTGAATACTGGGGTGAACCCAACTTGCCAGCGTTTAGTAAAGAGACATACTTGTGAGAAGCATAGACAGTTCCTATCTTTAACCACGTGGGTTTTTTTCAAGTAACACTGGTCTGACAGTGCATGTGCCATCAGAGATAAACAGTAATGCCAATCCCACTAACGGTTTTCTAAAGACTAGAAATATATACTGGGCTTCTGAGCCAGTTCATATTGCTCCACAAATTTAAATGTACATGCTGCCTGGCGGCGAGAATATTACAAGAAATAACATTTAACATTTCCGACACTATTGAAAGAGTGGATAGTGAACCAAGACTATCTGTTGAGAGCAGTTGTCCACTGGTCATCTTTTCCAAATTAAGGGAATCCTCGTGTTTCTGAACTCTGTGTGCCCGTTTAAACTTGCTTATCAAACCTGATTCAAGTGACATTAACAGTAAATCTAAAATTTAACTGGTGAAGTGAACGCTCCCCGAAAACAGCGGAAGAACCCTGTATTTGCAGAGCTGGGATTTGCTTTATCCAAAGAATCCAGATTCACTGTAGAGAAGTGTCTTAAGGTTGCGCCAGACGGCGAACAGCGGTACAGATAGGTAAGCACGTGTGCCAGGGTACCCTGATGAAAGAACCGAGTGAAAGTGGACTGAGTGAGTTTTTTTTTATAACTATTGATTCACCCACTTTATAATCTCCTTACGGAAGACTTGCTGCTTAAATTTAATTGTTCCTTTAGAATAGATACTGCTGTCATAAGTCAGTTCTTACCTTCAAGAAAGGGGACAATATTAGACCCGAACCATATGCATCTATAACTCTTTGGGCCATCATCTGTCATCCTAACGGGGCTGTGGGCTAAACCTAGAGTTAAGATTATAACGGGGCTATCATCCTTGTAGCATTTTTCTTGAATTTTATGACTATTTGTATATGTTTTTCCTTGATGTATTTTTTTGTTGGTGTTGTGAGAAGATTTTTTTAGATGATAATAAAAATCTCTCTTGAACTAAATCAGTGCGTTGGTCAGCTCGTTCTAATATATATATTCTTTGTTATAGATTTCCCACGTCTGTGTGTTTAACTGTCGTCACGTGTATGTGCGTGCCCGTGAGTAGATAGAAATATATGTAATATATATATATCTAAGAGACATGGTACGCAACCAGACGATACGTCAAGGCCTAAAATGTCACCCCCTACAGACCCAAGTAGAACAGTCCCAACTAAGATGGTTTGGCCATGACTGCAGAATGGGAGAAGATCGGCTACCACGACAAGCATGGGGAACAAAGAGCCAAGGATCCAGACCCCGAGGACGACCCAGAGTCCGCTGGGAGGACAACATTAGACAATCTTTGAAGGACCGAGGACTAGAATGGAACCAGGCCAGGAGGAAGACAGCCGATAGAATAGTCTGGCGCTCTCTCTTCCAAACCTCTACACCTCACGGTAGAAGGGGAACGACTAAGTAAGTAAGTATATATATCTGTGTTTAGACTGTCTGACGCCTTAAAAGCTGTCGTAGATGATAGATGAAAGAGAGAAGATTTCCTCGATTTTTTCAGAGACAGCCTCTATATCACAGTCTATTATCTCACTTGTGGAAATTCTATTTCTGTTTACTAACTCTCACTGTGTCTATCACCTATTCAAACCTATTCAGAAGGGACCAACCCAAGTCTTAATTCTCCTATCTAAAATCTACGACACATGGTGTACAGACAAAATGAAAATTAATTAAATAGGTTCTTCCCTCTGGTAAAGGAAAAGAAAGGACGATCCCAACAGAGGTTAATTAACCCAAAAGATCAAAGGTTAACAATAAGTTATGAAATAGTCAGTATGGGAAAAGAATAGGTTCCTAATGTAAACTATCCCGTGACTAATCAGATTATTGAGATAAAAAAAAGAAAGAAGAAACCATATAAGTATATGATGTTAACAAAAGACATAATTTTCTTTCTCTGTTTATTCAATTCACATACACGCAGTGGCCACTTTCAGATACACTTACCCCAGTAGTTGTCACAGGCATTCCAAGGAAATACACTAATAAGTAATATATATATTTAGTGTCAAATTTAAGTTTGCCAAATCCAGCCCCAGACTCTCCGTAGTTGCTGACTGCAAATTTCACAGGAGTCGCTAGAGTCGGTGTTAAATTTGTACTGGATACAATAAGTTATCTATGCCTTCAGTTGGTTGGAGTAAGGTTCATGCGCGGTGATCGCCGATGTAGAATAAATAGAACATATACAGTTCCTAGGTTGTTTAGCCTCAGGTGGCGGAAACGCTAGGTTTAAGTTACACAAATGTAGCTGACACTATCTTGCGCCACAGCTGGCTGATGATATTTATATAAGTAAATCTGGAAATTGTTCTGGCCCAGTTAATATTATAATTCAATGGTTCTATTCTGGTTTCTCTCATGCAAATGAGGAAAATTGGACTGCACAGGTCTCAGCAAGAAGCTCATTAATATTAAATATTCTTGGATGCTTATAATATTATAAGTTCGTACGATCATAAGTTCATATGGCCATAAGAAAAGCCGCTAGTACTCAGGTTTTGACCAGCCTATATAAAAGAGAATATAAACATTTAACCAAATTATCAATATCATTTCTAACACGTGTTAAAATAAGACCTATTCACCACTGTTATAAATTAGATTTAAAACACACGTGTCTAGCTTATCCTATCATTCTGTAAACGCGTGATATGAACACTAGTCATTAAAAAAATTACATAAAATTGATAGAAGTAAATAATATATGCCGTCAGTAGACAGTTATTTAATGTATGTACTAGTCAATTTAAAACATCTCTTACTGGAAAAATAGCGAGTAATTAAATTTACTTTACGGCTGGAAAGTTAGCTTTATTTAATTAGCACAGAAAATCTCAGGGAAATATATATTGAAAACTTTAAACACACTAAATCACTTCAAGGCTAGTATATAAATTACCGCAATCAGAAAACTGAAACACTCCACGAAAATATATTAATTTTCACTCTGTACGAGAAATCGTAAGATAACGAGCTAGTGAATTCAGATAGATTTCTGGCAACTGATCACGGCTATCGGAGAGACATGGTATATATTGATATGTTCCGTACTGTCGTTCTTTAATGTGAAAGTCACACCTCTGCCAGACCCGAGCCAATTCGTCGTTCGATTTCTTGAATCAAAGGTAATTTTACCACCTCTTGACTTTCATCATCTCCGCCTTGCCGAAAAACAGCTACGCAATTTCCACCTGAAAGTTTTACAATCCAAGGTACGTCTCACTGAATATCGTGTGTTCCCTCATCAAAGAATCTATTACGCCATGCTCCGCGCTTCGCTCTCTGTTTCACATAGGGCTTAATTTCCAGATGGCCCACGTGTTAATTGCACTGGTGAATCCTTCGTTCATGTAGTAAAAAATCTATAAACTAGATGGGAAGGGGCAAAAGTGGATGATTACTGCTGCACTATTTTCATATGTGACAGTTGCCAGCATATGTTCTTTGTTACTCGCAAGCCCTTATCATAGATGTTTAATCTTTATAACATTTTGATAATTTATTCGTGATTAACTTTGTCAAATCAATTTTTGTAATCTACAAAATTCAAAATATAGATCGGTTTTTACTTCTGTGAACCTCTCTATTAATTTTCGTATAATAAATTTGGCGTTGTTTGTACCTTTACCTTTTACAAAGTTGCATTTTTCATCACTAATTGTTGTTGTGTCTTTTCTGTACTACATTTACAGTCTTTGCACTTGTGGTTTAGCAATGCTTCTTTTGTCATTTTACATTTGCGTATTATTTCCTTATTTAGCCTGAGCTTGCCGTGTTCTTATCTGTCTTGGTTAGTTTTCAGTCCTGCATCCATCAGTTGTAACATTTCAAGTGGCATCAACTTCTTCTTTCCCGTCATCTTTTCACTGATACGCTTGACATTATCTACAATGTCGGAAAATGTCCCCTTTACCGTGCTGCAAACATTCGTGTTTACAACCATCTCATTGCATTTCGGAGCATTTTAAATGTATGCATGCCTGTTGCGTACTTTTTACATAGTGGGCAGTCTATGGTCCTGCCAGAGTACGCACCAGTCGTGATATAGTTATATTATTTGTGCGTTCGATTTATTCACGCACGGGCGTGCACCATGCAGAGTGTGAGTTTGCTCTTGGCGCACGGGTTACCTAGTTTAGGGGTATGACGTCAGGATTTGGAAAGGGCAAGTCGGACTTACTGTCCGTGTGTGTTGATTTTATTCTGTACAATTCTGTGGAAGAATTGTTTATGAAGGATTGTTTGGTCTTCAGGTTGAAGCCAACATCCAGTTCTATACGTAAGTTGTTTTGAGCCCTCATTTTATTAAAAATGTTGATGGTTAAGTGAAATGGCTACTCATCACTGGAGTCTAGCGGGAATCCATATTTGCTGGGTTCCTAGAATGGAACAGTAGAGATCTTAGCCTCACTTAGATCTATCGTAGTGGAAATTGCTACGAGCGAAGAATGTATTTGATCATATTTTGAACATTATATTTCGTAATGCCAACGTTCAGGTCTTGGCATATAGTAGAGAGGTTAGCCAAAGGAAGTCTCTAACCTATTTGTATTTTTATGTATAACTACATGGATCTTATTAACTGTGTGAAGTAATGAAACAAGGAAGTCTTGGATTAAGACAAGTTACTGTAGGGAAAACGTCATTCATTAGTATGAAGCTGTTTACTATGGCAGATGTCCTTGAAGAAGGTCAACGGACGTTGCTTTAACTTCCCACTGATAGTAACATTTAGTGAACCACAATCACTTGGGTAGAAAGGAACTTGATTTGTAATGGATCTGCAGAGGATCTATAATTATTATCAGAAACTGTACTTTGTATTACTACCATGCATAATTGTTGATCGTCCACGTCAAACAATGTATTCGTCCTAGTGAACGTCTTCTGTGCCACGTCAATAAATTATATGAACTTTTACCAACGAGTTGAGTGTAGCCCAGTATTGGCCAATTTGCCTGCCACTCGTTGGAGTTTGTTGAATAGCTCTTTGTCATTTTTATGAATCATTCGCGTAACGATGCTAGTACCCTGGTACACCTACCACTAGCTAACACCAGTAACCTAAAAAGAGCTCAACAATGCCCTTCATACATTTATTAAATTAATACCTTTTGTTTCAGGCACAGACACTACAAAGTATACTTGTAATTTTTATGCATAATGACAATCTGTTCCCTAGAGGAACTGCTTTATAATTATACAACAATATTATACTTACAATAAAAAATCTTAAATATTGTTTTTACATTTTTATATTCTAAAATTATTTGCTTATATTTTAAAATTGTAAAAATAAGAAAGTCTTAGATTATAAATCACATACAATCTTTAATTTTATAATAAGCTGCAAATGTCCCTTTAAAATGAAAAAAAAAATTATTTCCCTTGGTGCTCAAAGTTTCTGGCTTAATTACGGTGTTGCCATATTTAATTTCTTTTTTTTTTTTTTTTTTTTCTAGCGGGTCATATATTAAGATCTATCAGCATGCCAAATTTCAGACTTCTAGGTAGCCTAGAAGTAGTCAAACAATTTCTGCGGACAGATGAACGGAAAATACGCTTCTATTTTACTCGTAAACAATATGAAAGCGCACTCCAGTGTCCTAACATATACAAACATATCCTAACATATAAAAGAACATATCAGCGCCCTAACAAATTCAAACAGATTCAAATAAACACAGAAAACAAGACATCCCATGATATTAACCTTCAGCTCGTCCACTTCGTTCCTGAGATTCTCAACTGTCTTGTCCAGTTTTTTCTTGCGTGAGTACAGTAGTCTGAGCTTTACATGTTCATGGTCTATCACAGCCATGACGAGACCTGTGGACGAGAACAAGAAAAGACACGGAGGTTGATGGATCAAGTTTTTGCTAAGAAGGTAAGAAGCAAGATCTTACAAGTGAATTTTGTTACAATCACATTTTGACTAATATGAGATAATCTATGGGGCGGGCAACCTCATGCTGTAAAACAAATAGCTAAGAACCACAGTTGCAAGAGCATGTGACAGCTTGGCGCATGATTCCTGCATGGAAACCTGTTGCAGTGAAGAATGTGAAGATGACGTTTACTTTTACTGAGCATTATTGTTGTCTCCTCGTTCTCTTCTTCCCCACCCCCTTCTCTCTTTTTGTATATATACATATGTATGTATGTATGAATATATATATATGTGTGTGTATATATCTATATATCACCGTAGTGAACTCATATCAGTCGCCTTAAACTACATGTCTGAAATGATTCAGTGCAATAGGCTTATTCCTTTTTTCTCTCATCATAGACCCATGTGAGCTATTATATTCCTTTCGTCTGTGTGTCGCCTACACTTTTTGCTTTTTTTTTCTTCCTTAATCTGTTTTTCATATGTCTGTCATGTTTCATTTGCTTTCTTCTATTCTAAAAAATCTCATATTCCATAAACAATTTTCCTGAAACTTTACCGCAGTTTTCCATTCATGTTTTCGCTCTCTGTAGTTTGGCCTTCATAGTGATTATAGTTTCCGTTTTCGCTCTCTGTAGTTTGGCTTTCATAGTGATTATAGTTTCCGTTTTCGCTCTCTGTAGTTTGGCCTTCATAGTGATTATAGTTTCCGTTTTCGCTCTCTGTAGTTTGGCTTTCATAGTGATTATAGTTTCCGTTTTTGCTCTCTGTAGTTTGGCCTTCATAGTGATTATAGTTTCCGTTTTCGCTCTCTGTAGTTTGGCCTTCATAGTGATTATAGTTTCCGTTTTTGCTCTCTGTAGTTTGGCCTTCATAGTGATTATAGTTTCCGTTTTCGCTCTCTGTAGTTTGGCCTTCATAGTGATTATAGTTTCCATTTCCGCTCTCTATGGAGCATGGTGTCACGAAATCAATAAGTCCACTTGGAAGAAGCTTACACGATTACATTTATTTAGTTTTGCCGCGCTGGAGTCTGTAGCAATCAGTTTTAGATGCTGAGGTTGCCAGCCTTACATCAGTCGCGCTTTGTGACATTCCCGAGACAGCACTACCTCTGTAATTGTTTTGTTTCTTCAGAAACCTTTGAGAGCTACAGAGTTTCATCAGAATCTTTTCCCAAAATTCAAAGTCGCATAGCATGTAGGCTCTTCCATCTTTCTTTGTTTCTGTTAAAAATAAAATCAGTGTTTCCCATTTCACACAGTTCTATTCTTTGAAATCATTATCAAAAGCCCACCCTTCGTATACATGCTATCTCTTCTCTCTAGCGTTCTTAATTATCTTCAGGTTGTCTACTATCATCTATATCATCCCTTATAAGACACTGCTTTGAGCTCACATGGTTCATACAATCTTTGCCATGAAATACTTAAGTTCTTGGGTTTTGAACTTTTGTACTATTACACAATTTTATACCCTTCGCTATTGACAGGTCAAAGATAAAAATACCTTACATTTTCACTCACTCACTCACTCACTCACTCACTCACTCACTCACTCACTCACTCACTCACTCACTCACTCACTCACTCACTCACTCACTCACTCACTCACTCACTCACTCACTCACTCACTCACTCACTCACTCACTCACTCAGACACCCAGTCATGCACTCACACACGCACGCACTCCATCATTCATTTACCCACTCACTCACTCACTCACTTAACAACTTTCATTAAAAAGTAAAAAAAATCTCTTACTATTCACGACTCGAATCACTCTCCATGGTAAAAGCAAAGCCAGAACGAAGATGGAATCGTCCACTGCAAACTCTGACAACCCTTTGATGAAAATGAGGTCTACCACAACTGACGTCACAATGACAACAGCGTCAAAAACCTGGAAAGAAGCATTCCAGATGACAATATTAATATTGTGTTAATGAAATCTAATGTAATAGTGGTTTTGATTGGAGGAAAATGAGATAAAGGAACATAAAGAGAGAAGATACTGGACAGTCTGACAACATGGCATGGGAAGATGTCAACAACAGAATTGATAAATAGTACTGGAGACAGGAAGTTGTAGAGAGGCATTCTCGCCTACGCCAAGAGGCATGGTACTTGAGGAAGTGAGGAAGAACACTGACTTGAGTATCGTTATATTATATATATATATATATATATATATATATATATATATATATATATATATATATATATATATATATATATATATATATATAAGCACATTAAAAACGTTAAAAACGCACCACTATTATATATACTGACACCGAGAAGCTGGAAAAAAAAGTGTGGGAATGGATTTTCCCCGTGTTTGTCATGCGGTAGAGAGCGAATGGCTGCTGGAATGGAAAGTGCATGATTCAACCCACGGGTTTGTGTACAGACTACATGAAAACAATGAAAGTTACACGTGCAACACGATTCCCAACAGCTATCACCCTGAAAATGTGTACGCGTTGTGGCAGTATACTCGGTATAAAAAGGCCGTCGAGACAAAACACCCAGTACATGTGCTTGAAATGCCACGACTACCTGAAAACGACCGCCAACGAGCCATTGGTATGTTGGAGACCGGAATGAGCTCGCGGGCCATTGCCAGAAGGATGAATTGCCACCACAGCACTATTGTACGTCTCAGTGAACGTTACGGAACCACTGGCAGTGCCCGGGATAGACTTCGGAGTGACCAACCACGAGTTACTACCCCTGCGCAAGATCGTCATATTGTGCTGAGTCACGCAAGGAATCGTTCTGTCCCGGCAAGTCAAACAGCAAGAGCAATTGTGGGTAGACGTGGGCAAGTCTCTCGAATACGACGACTCAGAGATACAGGCCAACTGCAAGACATGTTGGGCTTATTTTGGGCCAAACTTGACTCACAGACATCGTCAGCAGCGCCTGCAATGGGCAGAGCAACATGTCAGATGGACTAGACTGCAATGGAATGCTGTCCCATTCACAGACGAGAGTAGATTCAATATATCCTTTGCTGATGGACGTATGCGGATTTGGCGACGGTGTGGAGAGCGCTTTGCAGATTGCTGTGTTCGTCAGCACAACCGATTTGGAGGTGGCAGTATTCACATTTGGGGAGGATTCAGTTTTCACCATCGCTTGCCTCTTCACGTCTTCCGTTGAAATGTTAATGCTGTGACATATCGAGATGAGGTTCTGGATGCATTGGTTGCTCCTGCGTTCACAAATTATCCAGACTTGCAGCTTCTCCAGCAGGATAACGCACGTGCGCACACCGCATGCATTACGCAGCAATATCTACAGCAGCAGAACATTGTGACGATTGATTGGCCTGCTCTATCACCAGACATGTCCCCTATAGAACATCTGTGGGACGAGCTTGGACGCAGAGTCTACAGGCAAGGTTCTCCAGCTAATCTGCAACAGCTCGAAGCTGCTCTTACACATAAATGGGACTTGATTCCCCGGAATTTCCTTCAGAGACTTGTGCGTTCCATGCGGAGCCGCTGCCAAGCTTGTTTGCAAGCACACGGTGGACATACCAGATACTGAGGATAGTGTGAATGAATTTTTTTTATTGGTTGCATTTTTGGTTTTCTTCCTTGCCTGCACAGAATGCAATGAATTTCATAACAATCAAATGTACAAATTAATGACCAGCATGGATTCATGGGAAAATGAATAAAGATTCCAAATATGTAAACTTGTAAACACTTATATTTACATTTCACACTCTGTTCCTGGATTATACAGGTGGTGCGTTTTTTAGTGCTTCAGTATATATATATATATATATATATATATATATATATATATATATTATATATATATATATATATATATATATTATAATATATATATATTATATATTATATATATATATATATATATATATATATATATATATATATATATATATATATATATATAATATATATATATATAATATAATATAATAATCTGTAATTATATAATCCGACAGTTAAAACGCAGAAAACTAATTAATGAAGTAAAGAAATTAAAAGGAAAAACTATAATAATTTCAGATGGTAGAATTTAATAATATCATAATGGGATAAGTAAGCAAGAAAACTCGATTGTCAAGAGTGACGAAGTAAATAAAAGCTACAAGAAAGACCTCATGCGTGTCGTAAGCGGAGATTACTTTGAGATTGTGCTTGGATTTGGCGACGTCACAATTTAAAAAAACAATGCTACATAAACTACCACTACAAGATTACATGAAAAGTTTAATGCAGGCATCTTCTTCTTCTTCCTCGTTCGCCTTCAGACTTCCACATTTATGACTCTAATAAAGGCAGCAGTCAACTCAAGGTTCCCGACATCTCCAAACAGTTTTTCGTTGACAGAAGTAGGTTGTTGCCATATGCTACCCCGTTCATTACTGTAGGTTGGGCAGTACTGCAGCAGGTGTTCGACTGTCATCGGGCTGGTACCGCAGGTGCAGAGATCTGTTGCACCAATTTTGTATTTGTGGTACAGATGGTATCTCAATCTGTTGTGCCCAGTGCGCAGTCGAAAAATGATGACCTGTTCTTTTCTGGATAGTTGATGATATGCGTCATTTTTCAAATGTCCCGGGTGCTCTCTTTCCCATTTGGACTTGAATGTAGCCTTTATAGTGGTCTTTGCCGTTGCGTAAGTTGTCTCTATATCATTTTGCTGTAAGGCACCTCCTTCTTTAGCAAGTCTATCTGCCTCTTCATTTCCTGGTATGTTGCAATGGGCTGGTATCCACTGGATAGTGCACTTCTTGAAGCATTCGGCCAGTCTTTCAAGGGAGATTATCAGATCTTTCAATCTTTTAGTTTGGTGGCTCTTCAGCGCTGATATTATTGAGAGGGCATCTGAAAAGATTACTATCTGTTTTTCTGCCTGTGCTTTGCATTCAATAAGAGTTTCAGCTGCCTGTTTCAGGGCTTCTGCTTCAGCACAGAAGTTGTTGCAGTATTTTCCAGTGGCAATTGCCATAGAGTGAATTCTATTCTTTAATTTTATGAGGATGCCAGCACCCCCATTTTCAACTGCATTTGTTGCCGAACCATCAGTATATGCATGTGTCCAAAGCTTCGCTGGAAATCTTTGGTCAATATACTTGGTTGCTATACACTTTCTTTGTGTTTCTGTCTGTGTTCCCTTACCTTCAATGCCTGGAATATCAGATTTTAACTCAGGAAAGCATCTTATTTTCCACAGTGGGATAGTTGAGCTTGTTGGGATTTTCTTTGCAACTGAGCTAGCTAGTATGGTATTATTGTTAATTTTTTCTTTTGCTTGGGCGACAAAGTTAGTTCGCTTGAGCCTGCCTCTTCCTAGCCTATTCATTCTTTGGTACATGGGGTGTCCTTCGAGCCTCTTAAATTTTTCAGCTTGTTTTAAGACTCTGCTGTCACGTCTATCCTCCATTGACTGTAGCCCTGTGATGTTTTCCATATGGTTGATTTGTGTAGACTTTAGGGCCCCTGTTATAATACGTGCTGCTTGGTTTTGGAGTCTGTTTACTCTGTCAAAATTTGACTTTGCTGCCGTCGACCAAGCTGTGATGCCATATTCCATAGCAGGTCTGACTCTGCCTGTGTACAGCTTTTTGAGGATATAATGCAGGCATCATGGGGAACAGTAGCAGTGGTATGTGTCACGTGGGTTTTGATCATTAAATTGCCTACATCTTCTTCCTATTCTCTCACCCGCATCCTTTTATTTTATTATCTTTCCGTACTTGTTTTTTCTGTATTTTTTCGCATCACTCGTTGCGAAAAATATATTTCTTTCCCATCATCGTTTTTCTTTCTCATACTGACTAGTAACCTTATTGCATCAGATGTCAGTCGCGCAGGTAAGACGTGAATGTGCGAAAAATTCGTTTCGCTGGACATAGAGCAGACTTTTGTCTACATTTGCACCTGTCACGCGCGGGTTTTCCGGGCTGAACGCTTAAGCAGGAGCGAATATTTACACCTTATAGTCGCAGTTTCAGACGGTTGTCTGAGATTTGCAACTGACACGCGCTTTTCCCGGTCAGTTTGTTAACGCAGGTGCGAAATCGCACTGATGGCTGTTACGACATGAGGGAAGCTGACGTAGGGTGTTAGAGAAGGGGAGAGACGGGCGCTGTTTCGTGGTTTCGAAACAGTGGGATTCTTTGTCCGTTTCATAGATATTAAACCTAGTTTGAAACTTTATTTTCATTCTTCTCAATAAATCGCAGTAGACAGGTGGTTCGCGAAGAGTAGAGCTGTATAAGCGAAGTTTCTTAGTTTGTTGCGACAATTTGTCGAACTTCTAGACTTCCATAAATATAAGCGTAAAAATTCTTAATTGTGCGATATCCTGTAGTGCTGTGTTTTGAGGTAAGTATTATATAGTAGTTCTCTAGAATTTTGTGAAGTGATTAAGTGTTAAATCGCCGATTTCAGTTTAAACTAGTTCTTTTGAACAGAGTGCTTAATCTATATAGTCTGTATTATTTTCTAGTGACGCGATTCAGTGGAAAGCAGAATAAATTATATCTTAGCTTACTAAACAATAATGTAGCTATAATGAAGTAAATTTAACTGCTAAATATTCAGTCGAGAATATTTTATATCAAACTTATAAATGCTAGATGCGACATCAGTGAATAGTGACGGAATACGCAGATATTCCTGAATTCATGATGATTGATTTTATAACTTATTTCACCAAGCAGTACACTTGCGGTTTAATAATGTAAGTTATAGTGGGTACATATTGTAAAATTATTTGATATGTGTTCTTTCTTTTATATAGTGAAACGGTGGTACCCAACTTTACCAGCGTTCTAGTACGTGAACATTATTTGGGAAGAAACAAATCACTTTCATTACCTGAACTGTAACAGTAAATGAAGTAAGAGGCCTTCGCGCCAGAATTAATTCTTCCAGAATAACTCTTCAGTACAATTCAGCCCGTTGTGGCAAGCAAAGATCAGAAACATTCCGACAGAGTTTTGACTAGTACTGTGGTGACCAAATATAGTAACTTCCGGAAAGTAGACACCGATCTGACATTCCTTAAATTCTAGAAACCAAAGCTAATGACATTGTGCTCTGCTAACTTTCGTGCCTGGACAATATTTTATGTGACTTAATCAGACATTCGAAAAATTAGAACACCCAAGGAATCGTTCCCTGAGAGTTTAGTACGTCTTTTGGAACTGGGAATTTCTTGGTCAAGGACTGCATTTTCGGGTCTGTGTGAAGGTCCTAGAATTTATTATGTTCCCAGAGGCAGCGAGCAAAGTTGTGAGTATAACTGTGTACCCATGGCCATGGCTGAATGAATGAGTGTACGCAGATCAGAGTGTTATTTTACCGGTGTATATTGTCACCCATTTACTGTCTTAATTCTTTTTTTGTTTAACCTGCAGAATTTGTTACTATTTGCTAGAGTTTCTTTATTTCTTAGGCTAAATCAGATTATCAAACTCTGTTCATACATTTACGAGAAAGAAAGAAACCTCTTAGCCTCAACCCTACGTATCTATAATTCTTTGGGCCATCATCTGTTCTCTTAACGGGGCTGTGGGCTAAACCTAGAGTAAGATTCTAACGGGCTATCATCCTTGTAGCATTTTCTTAAATTTTATGACTATTTGTATATGTTTTTCCTTGATGTAATTTTTGGTGTTGTGAGAAATTTTGATATGATAATTAAAATATCTCTCTTGAACAAAAAAATCAGTGCGTTGGTCAGCTCGATCCCAATTATCTGTATATCATTGTTATAGTTTTCCCAAGTCTGTGTGTTTAACTGTCGTCACGTGTATGTGCGTGCCCGTGAGTAGATAGAAATATATGTAATATATATGTGGAATAGACTGTCGGACTCTGTAAACGTCGTCGTAGAGGATAGGAGAGAGAGAGAAGAATTCTTTTTTCGCTTTCAGCGACAGCCTCTATACCACTGTCTATCATCTCACCTGTGTGGAAATTCTATTGTTTTACTAATTCACACTGGGACTCTCACTCATTTCAAGCTATTCAGAAGGGATCCACCCAAGTCTTAATTCTCCTATCCAAAATCTACGACAGTATGCTCGAGAGGGAACAAAATAAAACTGACAATAATGATAATGTTAAAAGACAACGTGATATCAGTTCATTTATTTGATAATTATAAGGATTATGAAGGGAATCTGATGTTATTGATTATTAATTGGGGTGATTCTGGGGTGTGAAGTCGGTCGTTTTTTAGTCGGAGTTGATAAAAAATTCGCGGACTTCGACTCCGAATTTTTTCAGGGCAATATGGACGACTAATTAGTGAAGGAAGGGGCGGGAGTCATAGGACACAGCTCCCCAGAATTGTCACATTTTGGCAATCCAGCAATATAGCGACACAGTACGGTTTTACCAACAATCGCAGAGAATAAGTGGAAGAGTTTACCCAAGCTAAGCCTGTTCAATTTCTGTTCCATAATTTAACTCATGTATAGATTTATAATTCATACCTATATAATTTAAAATTGTAAAGTATTCTTAAAGAATTTGGGAAGGGAAAAGGAGGTTAAAAAGTTGTATTGGTTTTATTATTAGTGATTGCTTTTATTCACTTAGCCTCAAAGCTAACTGTGCAAAAGACTTTTTTTTTCTTTACTTCGGTTTGGTAATGGTTAGTCAAATCATAGATTTTCCCTTTAGGTTCTACAATGTAAAGAAGTAATTTACAGTTATATACGTCACCTTCAACTAGATTATTAGATCATCATTGCAAACTATCATGGGCACACACTTTGATGCTCAACATATTTAATCAGTATATTTGATCAGTTATGACGACGCCATAGTGAGAGAAAAGATAGATGGAAAGTTAACTATTGATATGAGATGTGAAAATTATGTACCTACTTTGTGTCTTCAGTGCTACAGATGTCTGAGACTACACATTACGTGTATGGCGTCTAATCGAAAAGAAGCTAGCAAAGCGTACGTTCCGATAACAGAATTCACAAGATAGAACATCATACACTTCCTACATTACAAGGAAAATCTCTACGCCCGTGTTTGTATATGTTGAGGGCGCAGTATTTTAATTACCTGTTTATCACGTGCTCACAAGTTGATCGGCCTATAACTTGATCACCTATTCACAAGCTGATTCGCATATAAATTTATACCAAGTTAAACTCACTCAAAAGCTTTTCGCCTTAGTCAAATTAAAACACGTCAAAATTGATTCTCCTAGACATCAATTTCAACTCACTGGAAAGCTGGTAGCCTGAACCAAGTTCAGTTGTTCAATGCGTCAGGGCGTGAAGTGAATTCATCTACTCTAATCGTGTATTGCACGACGTAAATTCATTCAATCGAGCTTCATTGTACAAAACACACTTGTTACAGGAAGATCATTTCGCGAAAAGATCCACTCTATTCAGTGCCTTTTCAAGATCAGACAGCAGACATTTTCCTGAGACAACTGTCAACGGATTGTCGACGCTAGAGAGATCCTCAAGCGTTGGGGGAAAGTATATCTTCAAAGTTCTCACTATGACATATGCAAGAGTTTAAGCTACAATTTCTCGTTTTCTAGATAACCCACAGGGCGTAATTAATATTTACATTGGACAATTGGTGTATGTCATCGCATACATATACAATGGAGACAATGTGATAGACTCAAAGACAGTTTAGTAATTGTCAGTTTGGTAACACTTAATTATCGTATTATCATTTCACTATTTACTTAGGTTCACTCTCATATTTCTAAGGGTGTGTAACGGGATCCTTTACATTTACTTTACTCTCATAATTAATTAACTACATTTTTTACATTTCATCTGTGTGTGTGAATTGTCTTTCACCATCCTCCTTGTTACTCTCAATTAACCCTATATGTGTATATATTTGCAGATGGATTGATTTGCCGTTGCCCTAAAGACGCCAATAGGCGTGATGGGAAACAATGGCAAAGAAAACCTATCTGCTGTTGCCCTAAGGCGCCACTAGGCGTAATGGCCACTGACTGCTTTGACGGTCGGTGGCTAAGGACGAAAGAAGAAGAAGAAGAAGTGTATATATTTAACTAATAAAATGTATAGCCAAGTTGATCATTATCTAGTTATTTAATGTACCATTCGTGATGTGTAATTTAAGTATTTACATATAAGTAAATCTTCATTTAGGAGGTTGGGGGCTTTTTCTTTATCGCGATCAGGGCAAGATGCTAATGTCGGATGAAAATAAAAAACTGTTCAAGATTTATTAGAAAACACCATCTAGTGGAGAGCATTCATCTTCGCTTTTTCTTGTCCTTATCTCGAATAGGTCTATTTCTTTCTTAACGAGTCAATTTCTAGAAACCTTCCTGACAAAATTCAATAGACCACCCCCATCATACTGCAACGATGCGACCACTGGTGCCCCGCCCAGTATACCATATACAACAATAACAGTGCACAGAGTAGAGATTAACAAATTTAAGGCAGGTCTTCCTATTCCGTGCCATCAGCTCAATGTCTTTCTGTGTCTTCTCCATCCCTTTCATGTCTGTCTCCATTGCTCTTCTCCATGTGTTCTTCTGCCTCCCTCTAACCTTCTTACCATGGAGATTCTAGAAGACGGACTGCATTAAATTACTATCAACAGACTTTCTGAGTGTGTATCCTGAGTGTGTATCCTGAGTGTGTATCCTGAGTGTGTATCCTATCCATCGCCAGCGTCTTATTTTCAGTTATACCGATAAAGATGGCAGTATTAAAACGATAAAGTTGATTGTGATATAACTGATATGCTGCAAAGGCAGTATTGATAAATGATTCTGCTCTGGCGATGATATTAACTCATTTCATAAAACACGTGAAAAACATTTAACAAGTAATTTTTTTTTTAAAGAATAAAAGAAGACGGCAAATAAGCGTCTACAACAGGTAATTTCGAAACTAATAAACAACACAATAGACACTAGGGCAGTTATATCTCTTTAATCAGTCACACTGTAGTGTACGGCAATGTAGATTATTATCGGGGCCTCTGTGAGAAGTAATGGATATAGAGAAAGAAAGAAAGCAAAATGGACAGAATTAAAAAAAGACAGAAAGAAGGAAAGAAAGAAAAGTAAAAAGACAAAAGGAAAAAACAAAGAACAGAAAGAATAATCAACAAAGAAATGAATAAATGGTGGAAAAAAAAGAAAAAAAAGAGAAAGAAGAGAAGAAAACAAAGAAAGCAAAGAATAAATAAAGAAAAAAAAGAAAAAAGGACAAGAACAGACAGAAAGAGGGAAAAAAAGAAAAACAAGAGAAAAGAATGAAAAATTCTCCTTTATAGGAGCAGATTTTATTTTCTTTGCCTTGGATTTAATGTGCCGTAACCAATGCTCTGGTCCATTACGTAATGCTTGAGATAAAACCACAGAAAACGACTTCGTCCCAAGCCTAAACTTAAACCGTCACTTCACTACAAACCACGGCCATCAATCAAATTAAAAAATATATGGCTTCCGACAACATTAGGGCTAAAATGTCGGCAACATTAAAGTTTTTTTTGGTTTTTAAGTAATCATAAATTAAAGGGCTAAAAACAGGAGTTTTAGCTGCTGAGCTTAAAAAACAAGGAAGAGAAGTAGTCCTAATGTAATACTGCCGTAGATGGATTGAAATGTTAGAGACTTCACTTATACTAGGTCTCAACTTTATGAGGCAGGGTGAGCAGGTGCATTTCTCGCTGCTTTTGCCTTCCCTAACTCAGAACAATGTTTCAAATCCATTTTTACACTTGAGAAGACTGAAGCGTAACGCGACCTGGTTTGGAATCACGTATCTTTGCTCCCAGAACCAGACCCTTTAGTCACTCTGCCAGTTGCATAAAGTAAAAAAAAATAAAAACTCATTTCTTTTCAATTGTTATTTAAGCCTTGCCACAAAAAAATAAAAGTGAAAGTAATAAGACGCAAAACGTCTGAAAGCAAATTTGATACAGCTCTTGTTTACCATAATATTTTCAATGAGCATTTGAATGACATACGAAAACAATGTGGAGATTACAATTTAATGAAGTGTCACTTTTAGCGTTTCAGATTTCAATAACAAAAGGTATTCCCTAATCTCAGCAAAGGAATAAACATTCTTGTAGTTTTCAACTTCTTACCTTTATGAACATAATTTATTTTACGTCTGGTAAAATTTTAAAAGCAAAAGGCTAACAAACGAACGAAAGAAAATATTTACTTTATCAGACTAAAGAAATAGATATTTTGTCTATTTAATTTTTTTTTTTTTTGGCCATGTCGAAAGAAACAATAATCTATTCGCTGTACATAGTGTTTTATACAATTAGGTCAAGACGTAAATATCTGTGGGAAAAGAATTAAGCTTAAGTGCAACGCTGAAAGTAACTTTTTATTAACTTTAAACATAAAATGTTAACTTTACTTTTATGTTCAAGTAAACTTTGCTTTCATGTTAAACAAATAATGGTGCGACAGAATGTTACAATGTAATACCCGTATTAATAATTGTCCAAGTGAAAAGACCCGTAAAGAAAAATGAAAAAAATCCCGCCACCTTCAGTGTGAGTTCTGTTTTAAGGACAATCTTCAGTGTGAGTTATGTTTTAAGGACAATCTTCAGTGTGAGTTCTGTTTTAAGGACAATCTTCAGTGTGAGTTCTGTTTTAAGGACAATCTTCAGTGTCAGTTCTGTTTTAAAGACAATCTTCAGTGTGAGTTCTGTTTTAAGGACAATCTTCAGTGTGAGTTCTGTTTTAAGGACCATCTTCAGTGTGAGTTCTGTTTTAAGGACAATCTTCAGTGTGAGTTCTGTTTTATGGACAATCTTCAGTGTGAGTTCTGTTTTAAGGACAATCTTCAGTGTGAGTTATGTTTTAAGGACAATCTTCATTGCACACGACAACTCCATCAGTGCTCTCATCTAATCCTGTAGATCATTCAGAGGATCTCGGCATAGTGCACGAACTCCGTAGCACCGTGTGGTTTGAAAGAAGATACCACTGTTAGCGATTTTTCTCTTAATTCCCCAACCATACTGCGGGTTCATTTTATTTCTAAGGTTCTTTGTATTCTTTTATTTTATTTTATTGTGTCGTACTGTATAGTTGAAGTGCCTTCCTTCCTTCCTTCCTTTGATCCTTAGCCGCAGACTGTTAAAGCAGTCAGTGGCTATCACGCATGGAGGCGAACTGTAGGGCAGCAACAAATTGCTTCCACTTTGCTCGGTCGGCGGCCATCCTTCGTACAGTGCACCAACTCTGGTTCATTCTTTGCATCTCAGCCTCCACAGTTCTCCGCCAAGTTGTTTTTTGGTAAGCTTCTCTTTTGCTTACCTTCGGGGGTCCATAGCATAGCTGGTCAGGTAGTGACGTCAGGGTCCTTTCTGAGGACGTGGCCAACCCAACTACAGCGTCTGCCAGCTATGATGGTGTGCATGTCCTCTTGGTTACTCAGAATAAGTAGTTCTTGGTTCGTGATGGTATTCGGCCAAAAGATTCGGTGAATTTTCCTTAGGCACATTGTGTGGAAAGAGGACAATTTCGACATTTCCTTCTCTGTTACTCTCCAACATTCCGCACCGTAGAGAAGCACAGAAAGTACACAGCTCTCATACAGTCTTAATTTGGTGTTTGTGCTGCACTGGGAAGACTTCCAAATGATGTTGAGAATAGCAAAGGCTGTTCTCGCTTTATTCATTCTGTTGTTAATGTTCTTGCTTGTTCCGCCGTCTGGTGTTACTATACATCCTAAGTGTAACAGATAGACTATTAAGTAGCTACAACTGTTAGCCTTATAGTAAAGTATTTTATGAATGACTAGTTAGATAAATAAACTACTAGTCAAGAATCAATGACATCATCAGTCATGACACACATGAACCCATGATGTCATCAAACCTTGTGTGGCCTCCATACAAGTCAGACCGGAAAACATTTAGATTAGAGAGAACTTCAAACAATGGTTGGTCATCATCACATAGAAACAATAATTTCAGACTAGAGGATTTGTAGATGGTTAGGTTAAAGATTATTTCAACAGTCCACTAGCCCCCAAGACCAATCATTAGAAAGTTTCCGGTCTTAACTCCAATAAGAAATACTTCCTCTGGCGAGCCATAGCACCAGACCAGTATAAAGACTGATGCATCTTAGTAACCAGTCAGAGCTTGAGACAGTTATCTCAAAGCTAGAGCCAGACCGAAGGCGTCTTCTTTCTTGAGGTTTGTGTGTGCTGTGGTGTAGCTGTTCAGCTAACAGCTTCGTTTTGTTTCCATATTTGGTTTTTTCTAACCAAGAGGAATAATTATTATAAGATGGCAGCGCCAGCAGTTCCGATTTTCCCTGTCAACATGGAGGAAGACTTTGAAGGTGGAGCTTTCCATAAGCCAGGTACTTTGATTATTAGTGTTACCGGCCCACAGGCAAATAGGGCTTCATATTCTCTGATAGCGAGCATTCTCGCAGGGCCTGCAGGTGTGGGCACAGGTGGGATTGCCACCCTATATCGCTTTGCAGGACCTTTCAAATGGTATGCCACATTGACAGCCGCGGCCCAGCTCAAGCATTATAAAGGCCTTCATGGGAAACGATTGGAATGGACCAACCCACAAATGTCGGTGTATATTGAGCACCAAGATAAAGAAAAAGCCAAGGGGATCTTGAATTGGATTCCACCAGCTATGAAGGTTGAAACGGTGCAACGACTGGCGGCAGCAGCGACCGGTGATAAGGACGCCGAGGTAACCAGAATAAAAACGGCCTCTGATAAATGGAATATCATGTATAAACCATCGACATGTCAGGTCCCTCATTTTATGCATTTAAAAATAGCGGGACAAGAAGAAAAATTCCAGCGCATATGGGTGTCGTTGCCAGGCAGGAAAATTCAATGTGCAATCTGCGGGTTAGACACCCATTGGGTGAACCAATGCCCCAAGAAGCGAGTGCCACATCCCCAGGTCAAGAAAATGAGGGAAGAAGAGACAGCTGTCGACAAAACACCGGCAGAGCAGAGCACGGCAGACGAGCCCCCTACCCCAGATTGCCCAGATGCCAGTGAGGGCGATGGATATAGCAAAGTTGTTAATAACAAGAAAGAAAAGAAAGAAATAAATAGAAAGAGATTCCTGCTCCAGGCAACAGAGCCTGTGAGATCAAAAGAAGTAAAGCGTAGTGAAAGCAGGTCGCCGGGCAAGCCCTCCCCTAGCCGGAGAGACTTACCACCATCACCCAGGGCGCCTACGCCGGTGCCCTCCCCGAGAGGGAACTCGTCGACACCTGTCGCCGACGAGCGTGTGATGTCAGCACCTAACAGCAGAAGATCATCACCAACAAGACATGAGGTTCTAGAGGCGCCGACGCCGTTCAATACGCAAGCCTCCTCCTGTTGGGCGGCAACTACAGAAGAGGACGACATGGAGGCCATGTTGTCTCAAGCAGATATCTTCATAGATGGGCAAGCCTTTTGAACATGTGAGTAAATGAGTTTACTACTAGAAGTTCTTTCCCCGTGCACTGAGGCCCAGTGCAGACAGACCTGTCCAGTTCCCAAGTATAGGAAAGCCTTGGTTGCACCTACAACAAGAACAGACAGTGAGCTGCCGGTGTCCGGAGAAATGAACTTTTCCCCTTTATTTCATAGTGATGTAATTTTAAAAGTAAAACGTGTAAACACCTATAGTTTAGGGAGTGTGTATTATTATTATTATTATTTAAGAGTTGTGCTTAATGTAAGTAGTTCTTTGATGTTTTTGCTTTTACACACAAACACACACACACTTACACTTTTAAATGCGCACAGTTTTACTTAGGCAGCCAACCCTCCCCCCGTCAAGACGGGAAGGTCTGACGGTGCAGCTTTGCCTGCACCTGGCCCGAACTATCAGGGCAATTTGACGAATAGCCAGTCCTCAGTCACTATCCAGTTTAGCCACCAAGAATTTAGGTTAATCGGTCAGCCCTCATGCACTGATTGGTCTAACAATGTAAACACGAATGTGTCGAGCGGCCTAGTTAAGACAGAAGGCGGTCAGCCCACAGTCACACCTCTGGTGTGTAAACCATGTGCAAAAAGTGACCAGCCTATCACTTTGCCTATTACAACACTTAAAACACATGATAAACCATCAACTAGCGCTTTGTTGAATATTTCACCTGTAGCGGGTAGCCAGCCTCAGACCACTACTCCGCTTCGTAATTAAAAAAAGACGAACGGTCCAGTCCCCGTTTTGTCAAATATTTTAGATATGGCAAGTGCCCACTCTGCCACTTTGCCAGGTAGACAGTTTGCAACAAGTGGCCAACCCTCAGATACCACTTTGTCAAGCAGCCTAGTTCTAATATCCCTCAATATCAACGGTTTGAGGAATAAGCTGGAGCACATTATCAAACTGATTAAAAAAGATAAACCTGATTTTTTGTTCTTGCAACAGACAGGGATTACGTCCCACTTTTCTGCCAGTCAGATTGTAACTAGATTAGGACTTAAACACGGCTGGTTCGCCCTAGGCCCCAGGCATAGCAGTGTCGCCATCTTACAAATTAACGAAGATTGGGACACAGTACATTATAGGACAGACGGTTGTGGCAGAACCGTCATAATTCAAATACAGAGCAAACACAATAAACATGACACGCACACGCTCATTAATATATACGCACCCGCAGTAGACACTGACCAACCCAAATTTTACGACGGACTGTATGACACTATAGATAAGCACTACAAAGGAACTAGAATAGTGTTAGGGGGAGATTTTAACTGTGTTTTGGCCAATTTAGACAGTAGTTCCTTAGGCACCGTATCTCAGAGAAAGAAAATTCAAATACCCCTATCAATACGACATTTACAACCCATTCTTGACAAACATGACCTAGTAGACGTTTACAGAAAACTACAACCGAACACACAAGCTTTCACATTTCACGACAAGACAAACCCATATTTTAGACAGGCCTCAAGACTGGACAGGTTCTACGCATCCAATAATTACAATATACACAAAACTTACCATATAAAAAAACACGCTTAAATTTACAGATCACCAAGCAGTATACACAGTTCTAAGTACGGGACACACATATACAAAATTAAAGAGATCCCCGCATTGGAAATTCAACAATAACTTGCTAACAAATACCTTCTTCACAGATACAATAACACAACTCATTCAGGGTTACACACAGGATATCCCCAATAACAACATTGCAGAATATTGGGACCTGCTAAAAAACACAATAAGGGACAGAACACAGACTTTAGCAACAACAATACACAGGGCTTTTAAGAGGGAACAAAATATATTGGAAGACGCAATAAGTTTAACTAAACAGATAGACAAATCTAACCCACACATTCATACTTTAGAAGAGAAATTAGACCTGTACAAACAACACACATACCAAGGGGCTCTCCTTAGGTCAAAATTAAATACTATTACACAAGAAACACCCAGTAGACAATATTTAGCGATTGAACAAAATGTACAACACAGTAGGCAGATCCAGGAAATATTTGACATGAATGGGAAACAACAGACAGAAGACATTAATATTAGACACGCTTTTTTTGAATATTACACAAAATTATACGCTAAAGAACCAACTAACGTAAACATACAGGATAAATTTCTACACTACACAAAACGTTTAAGTGATGATGAGAGCAAGAAATTAGACGAAACTTTAACTTTAGAAAACTTAAGGGAAGCGATCAGTACTTTCCAGAAAAATAAATCACCCGGCCCAGATGGGTTAACGGCAGAATTTTACTTTTTCTTTTTCCCAATTTTAGGCCCCCTTTTAATTAAAGTATTTGAGGAAGCCTTCCAGAAAGGAGAGCTTCCGAATAGTTTAAATGAATCCTTTATTACTTTAATACCTAAAGATAATGCTGACAGAAAGTCAATAAAAAATTACAGGCCTATTTCGCTTTTAAATACTGATTATAAAATCTTGGCCAAAGCTCTCACTCTGAAACTTAAATTATTCATGAAGAATTTGGTTCATCCTGACCAACAATGTAGTGTACATGGTAGGAACATTTGTAGACATACACACTTCATAAGGGATTTCATTACATACACGCATGATAGACAGTGTCAAAGTGCAATACTATCACTAGATCAGGAAATAGCCTTTGACAGGGTATCACATTCCTTCCTACACAAAACTTTACAAGCAAACAACATAGGTACATACTTTAGAACATGGATAGAGATCTTATATAAAAAAACCCCACAGTAGAATACTAATTAATCACAGTTTAAGTGACCCAGTTAGGCTGACACGATCAGTGAGACAGGGTTGCCCTTTGTCTCCCCTGTTATACGTTTTAACACTAGAACCAGTGCTGGAAAAAATAAGACAAGATGTAAACATCACGGGGACCTTTGTACCCGGGCAAGGAGAAAGAAAATCATTAGCGTATGCTGATGATACTTTATTCCTTCCAGCAACTGTAGATTCCATAAGAAAGATATTAGAAACCTTTACAGAGTTTGGATACGCTAACGAATCCAAACTAAATATTCAAAAATCTAGTTTAATGGGATTAGGTAAATGGGCAAATAAGACAGATTTCCCCTTTCAGTTAACGCAAGTTAACAGAATCAAAATTTATGGGATAAAATATTCTTGTAGCCCCCACGACCCTAATACAGGGAGGACATGGGTAAAGTTAGTAGATAAAATTCAAAACACATGTTAGAGAAAATATAAATACAAGACAGCTACTATTTTGGGAGAAGTATCATAGTGAACTGCTTCATTATGCCTAAAATAATATATACAGCAAATATCCAGATTATGCCAAAGTCAGTGGTAACTAAAATAAATGTACTAATTAGGAATTTCATTTTTAAGGGCACCTTTAAAAGCATTAAACATTTAACCCTAATACAGCCCAAACATAAAGGGGGAATAGCTTTACAAGACATCAACACTAAAATTAAAGCTTTAAGGATCAAATATATAGAGGAGATAATTAAAAATCCAAGCTTGTACCCCCTAGCACATTACTCATATATGGACTTAGGCTAATTAAGTTACACAAACTAGAAAACAACCAACCACATTCCTTTGACACCCCACCACCTTTTTATAAGATATGCATAGAAAATTTAAAAGGGAATGAACAGTTAATAAAACAAGACACTAAACTCATATACAAACTTTTAGTAGGAGCACAGGAACCCCACTTAGGTACTCGAATAAAACGAGGGTACAACCTTTTCATAACAGACTACACACAAAGCTTCACAAACATC
This sequence comes from Oreohelix idahoensis, assembly GCA_024509875.1. NCBI lineage: Eukaryota > Metazoa > Mollusca > Gastropoda > Stylommatophora > Oreohelicidae > Oreohelix > Oreohelix idahoensis. Next base: position 94,315 of record JAMPIV010004716.1, read on the forward strand.
CATGCAATAGACGTCAAGCCACAAGCCAAACAAGTTACATTTAGGTTACTGTACGGTTTAACACCCATCATGAGTAAGCATTCAGCAATGAAAGCAGGCAAGTCGCCACCAATACGTAAACTGTGCAGCAACAAAACAATAGAAACAGAGGACCACTAAATTTACAAACGTAAAACACTTACCCCCACACAAAATAAACTAAAAACAATGATAGCTTCCAAAACACCGCAATCATTCAACATGTATCAAGCGGTCATGTTGAATACTTTACCGACTTTTACCGAGACAGACGGAGCTTAAACTCTTAACTTTATTAGCAGAATTTAGATTACTTTAGTTGTGGATATGTAGAAATAGGGCAGTACATGACGGCATACATTACGACAGTAGAATATTTTCACAGATTATACGAACGGGAAACAAATAACAAAAAACATAACAGAACAACTTTAAAAATATTTCTTGTTGCTTAAATACTTCTTTGTTTTAACTATACAATGTGAAGCAAGTAGCTTTATTTATAAATACTTCTGTAAATATCAAGCAATATAAATATCATTTATCATTTATGTCTTCACTAATCACCTCATGGTAGAGTGTCATCATCATTTAGTCAATGTACCATCAATCATTTCACCTCCATTCATCATCCATGTGAACATTGACTTGAATAAAAGTTATTTGGGGGGAGGGGGGAGGGGGGGGGGGGTTATCGTTAGTATGGTTTATTATGTGATATTGTTTATAATTTGGTATATTGTTTTAATATTGACTTGTTGCAATGCTAGGCTGGGGGAGGGAAGGGTGGGGGGGGGGGGAGTTATTAGTCTTTGTCTTTTATAACATTAGATAATGTAAAAATTCTTTGTAAATTGATATATTTACCTGAATAAAGGTTTTAAAAAAAAAAAAAAGGTCTTTAGTTTAGGTTTGGAGCAACCTGGCGCTACGACTACTATTGAACAAAAGCCCTTGACTCCTACGTTTTATCTAGAGACCTCCTACTGACCAGGAAGGTTAGTGAACCAGCGCTAACCCCTGCCACGATTATGTGAGTGGTTCATTCCACTTGAAGTAAGTTCGAAGTAGTTTTGATTGAAGTCTCGAATCGTATTTTATTTCGCTAGGATTTCCACAGATCATAAAACGACTAGAGGATTAAGAAACCGTAAGCTTTCGCCTTGGAGGCTAAAGCTGGCAGTTTTGCTTTCCCCCACCAGAAATTTATCTCGAGCTGCCACTGTTTGTTTCAAATACGAAACGAAAATAAAGAACATCTTTTATAACCATTTGGACTTATCAAATGCTCTGCACCATTGAAAGTTTCCATTGACTGTTACTAATTACTTACTACGCTTTGAAGAATCAATACTAAATCCGTAAAGGCACTTACGAGTTCTCTTAATTACCTGGGTTGTCTATACTTCCCCAGAAGAACCCCTACAAAGAAAAACCTAAGTCCCTCTTGGATAGTTTATCCCTTATAATCAATTGTATAGACTTAACGGATTTACATTTTTATTACTTCCCCTTCTGCCCGGGGGCGGGAGGCGGGCGGGAGGGGGGGGAGGGGAGGGGTAAGGGGGGGCGGTCTCGAGGGTCCTCCCCTTCCAACACGGGGAATGGCAGGCCACAAAGGCGCAGGTTGGTGGCCTGCGTCCAAAATCCACAAGGGAAATCCGGCGGGCGGCGCGTTGGGGGTGGTTGGTTGGGGGGTTGTGGGTCGGCTATGACATGGGTAGGCGGGTAAGGGGGGGGGGGAATTACACAGACTCAACAGAGTGAGTGGAGCTTAGATCAGAGATGGTCAATAGATCAAACTAATCGTGTCGTAAAATAGCCTGAGAGCCTCTTAGATAGTATCATTATCTGTATTCATATAGGCTCATGATCTGCTAAGTACAACAGTCATGCACACACTATATATTCATCAGTCTAGTTCCGCGGGGTTCAAGCGCTGCTTGGGGCTTGGGGTGTATTCTAGCTGATTTAACTGGAACAACAGTGACATCAGCACAAAGGGGGTTTTCATCCTGTCGTGGAGAGACTAATCCACACGTAGGACTACTAGTCTTTCTCGTTAGGTTTTTCATTCGTGGCGAGTGTGTTTGACATGGTTATGAAATACGAGTGCAGCGGTAGGTACGATACATAAGGATTTGCTTAGACGATCATTATCTCTGCGGAAGTGTACCTGTTCTCCACGGTTGAGGACAAGAAAATTTGAGAGAGATGTTAATCTTTGTGAAGGACAGCTCTCCTGACATTATGATCGCGTGGCGTGCTTTGTTATAGCAATCTCATACTAACCGAGTCTCGTCAATGTGAACATCATGTTCACAAAGGGCAGGACATGACGTACTGGTTTAGATATAGGGTGCAATATGGCTCTTTCTTTATCGTCTATAGTGCTCTCGGTTTTTGCAATGGTATCATTCTCTGTCGGACACTCGAAACTTGAGACGAGTAGTTGATATTGGTCTGTGGCGGGGGGAACAAACCACAAATAAGAAGGCATGAGTGGTCTAGTAATAGCCATAGTGAAGAAAGGATTTGTAATAATGGCTTTTGGTAACAATACATTGAGAGAGAAATACCATGAACGTCCGAATGGGACTCTTCACGCGAGCGAGTTTACGATTCTATCTCGTTCTTTCGTCGATTTGCTCATCTGACATGCTAATGAGTATACGTAGTGGTAATACTTAGTTTCTTATGATTTACTCTTCTTTTACATTTTTGTCACAACAACTATGAACAGATAAGTGTTAGATTATGGATGTGGGGGGGGTGGCGTGAGGTGGTGTTATAGTTGAAAATTAGCGTGGTAAGGGTAGAGGAAGTGGGTGCAAATGATGTGCATTCTAGTAGATTAGGTTAAGTATTGGATGAATATTGAACTACAGATTTGGAAGACGAATAGATAGACATGGAGGGAGAACATACAACTAATAAGTTCTTGGTAAGGTGGTGGGGGGTGGAGGTTGTGTAATGGAGAAGTGGTTTGGGAAGGGAATTGTGGTTGGTGTAATTGTCGGGGGCAGTATTATGTTTACCGAGGCGAGTCATGGTTTTGAATAGTCTAGATGGAAGGTTGACAACAATCTGAATTTGAAACAGCATCATAATTTATGACACTCTCTATACACATATCATTAACTCTCTTGAACAAACATCAAATGTAAACCAGGCTAAAATCTCATAAGCGAAGGAAGGGATCATAATTTATTGTTCGTATTATATAAAATATTCTTAATATTCTTTCTTCTTATACACTGAGGCAAATGTACACGCACAATTTTCATTAAGTACAGTTTATCATAAAAAGTTCAGCTATATATAACTGTCTCTATATTTATATATCACATTCAAAGGTCGAGGATGACTTCTTCGCAGTGAAAATTTCAGCTGTGGAGCACGAGAGGGTAACGATTATTACAATTCAATGGAATGTATATATGGAGATGAATTTAGAATGGAAAGGACTTCAGATAGATGTAATAAAAGGGATGCTGCGAACATGAGATGTTTTCAGCATTTGATAGAGAGGTGAATCGGTGATTTAGGAAATTCAACGACTAGTTTCTCTACAGGGCATATATCTCTCTCATCTCTCCTAGTGAAGCCCGGATAGGGAAGCCGCATAATACGCGGGCATCCATGATAATGGCAGAGTATTCAAGTAAGTTATAAAGAGATGAATATTTCTTCACGAAAAGAGGTAGTTTATTTGGGTAATGATATAACCCGAAATATAGACAGTTGAGAATTCTATGTCCTAGAAGGAGAAACGGTGCCAGAACGTTCATACAGACTTAACAAATAACAAGTCATCAAAAATGAAAAGTTAGAACGTAATAGTGATTTATCTGATCAATGTTCTAGTAGACACACATAGTGTTGGGTGCGGCTGGTCGGCGCGTTGCTAGTTTTTTGTGATGTTGAGGAATAGGGACAATGACTAAACACTCAGCGCCGTTGAGGATGACACACATGTATATACCTATAGAGAGAGTGCTCGTTGAGGACACTCGAGGTGTGGTGAGTGGAGAGGTGATGAGAGCTCTATTGCTCGGATAGCGAGACAGGCAGATCTATGCTTGATGTGTATAGAAGGTTAAGTCAGACAATGATCACATCTAGATAATGACACATCCTGTACAAATGGGGATCGACTGTTGAGCGATTGAGGTTAGATACGAGATGCTGAATAGAGTAGAGGATTTAGTCACATGAATATTGTCTGTATACTCTGATACGAGGGTGACAGTGGAGATTTAGGGAAGAGTGACGAGGAGGACTATAGGCTGCTCAGTTGATATACATGAGAAAAAATCTATGCTGAGATGACCAGATCATGTAGGCAGAAGTGTCATGTAGCACGCACTAGTTCTACAACTGTGAGTCCGAAAGTCATTTCGACCTCACTTTGAGAGTTCTGAGTAACTTATACGAACGCCAAGTACTTCAATCTTTGAAGCAAGTGGGCTGTTAGAAGGATGTCTCAGTACAGAAGCGTCTAGATAATGGGCTGCGGCTTACTGCGAGTTTGCCTACATTACTAAATCAGAGATGGACATTTATTATGGGTGCGCGTTCAGACCTGAGGAGGGCTGACAGTTATATGGGCACGGCATAGGCAGACTATTCATGCGTACGAGCACGAGTGTGTTCAACTATAGGTGAGGACTGACTTAGGGTGGTCATCAGGGAGCTACACACGAGATTATATAGCTTCTATGCGCGTCTGCTCGCTCGCTACTCAGCAGAACAAGTGTATCTATAGAATTAAAGTTGTGGAGAGCATGTAAGATGTAGTAAGCAATCCAATCACTGGCGTTATTTTTCTGTATGTTCTAGAGTATCTATGGCGAGTGAGCGTGCGCGAGAGGAGAGGGGGGAGGGGGGAGCGCGGAGCTGTGCGCGCGAGCTGATAAGGTATGAGAAGAGTCTCTAACCTCTGCGATATATGATGATCCGTGTTATATCACAGAGTGTACACTCTATATGAAACAGATCACTCTTCCACTAGCTGAAGCAGACTGGCGAGAACATGTGAGGAGAGAACTGAGGATATTCAGAAGAAGATCTATGAAATTGTGATGTTAGGTGATTACCCGAGTGTAGTGTGGACTAGCATACGGTAGAAGAAAAAGCGAGATACAAGAGAGTATAACAAAGAGATGTTATTTAGAGTGTGACAAACATAAGTGGGTGTGAATAGGGCAATGAAGTTTATGTGAACATGTACTGTCTGGAGGGGTTGTGTGGAGGGGGTATCAGGAGTTTAGTGTGGCAATCGAGTATCCGGAACGACAAGGATGAAGCATAGGGGCACATTGGATGTGAGGTACTTCTTTATCTGTCGCGATGAGGGAGCGGGGATAGAACGGCGCGAGGTAGCATGGGGGGGAAGTTTCTATAGCGATTCGACACAACGACAAGTTCTTGCTAGAGCCACCTCAGATATAAGTAATAATGTGAGACATAAGGGGTGTACCAGTTAGCGTCTGAGCTCTGTTACACAGTTAGTAGTCTAAAAACTTTACACTACTACTATTAATACATGTCAAGTACTTATATCTTCTTTAGAGAGGCGGCGACAGTATACACTACAGCGAGCTGATTAGCGAGGTAGAGAGACATATCTCAAAACAAGGGTGCGGGATGTGCAAACAGAATGAGACGTGAGAGTACGTATCTCTGCGCTAACTGGAGTGTGGATGAGCGGTGGAGGGCAACTGAAGAAGTCCTACACTATGGCGGCGAAATGCTACAGCAGGACAGCTTGATAGTACAGTGTTTTTTAGCATCAGACACAATAGGAAGTGCGCGAAGTGAAACGAAGAGCTGCTGATCTCTGTGCGAGAGAATTTGAGTAGGAATCGATGTTATAGTCTGGTGACACACAGTAGATTTAGTTCGAAACTGGTATAGCTACCGTAGGTGCGGCCAGACTTTCTTGTCTGGGGCTAAAGGACTTGTTTTGATTTTTTCTGATATCTTATCTACGGTCTCTGCAGACTTGAGATCGAGTCTGAGCTACAGTTAGGTGGATCAAGCACATAGGGGAGAAGAGGGAAGCTGTGAGGGTAGTGAGGCGTGAACTTATCAACAAGTTCTATGCCTCATTACAGAATTGGGATCTGCATGACAGTGTAAGGTAAGCGTACAAACAGATCACAGTGGGATAGTGATATGTGATTACATAGTACAGAGAGCAATCTCTGCTTTCTCACTACAGTGACAGATAGGGTAGCGATATTCTATAGATTGGCACGGGAGTCGATCGTGGTGTCTATCGGGGGAGGGGGGTTGGTCACACAACAAGTAGACAATATGTAGACAGGAGGATGTCTGCTTGACATTTTATAGCGGGTTTACTTATATGGGGTGGGGTTGTTTTATGAGTTGGACAAGGACATGCAGAGAGATCAATTGATGCTCGATTGTACGAGGCAGAGCAATTGCAAAACAGACATGTTATTTGATGGAGTCTAAACAAGAGGATGTTATCTATTAATTCAGGCTAGGTGTAGGTTTACTCGCGCATGGACATCAAGGAGAAGAGTGGTGTATCTAAAATATGTTAGTTATCTGTGGTGATGGAAATATAAGGAGACATACAACAAAGACTGACAACAAGAACAATGAAGGACAGAGAGACATCGAGAGTACTCACTGGCTAAAGCAGAGTCAACTGCGGTGCATATGTCGCCGGTAAGGCTGGAGGCGTGCAGTGTAGCGCTCCTCTCAGAGGAAGGACGAGCTGGAACGGTAGGATTATATTATTTATTTGAAATGGATCTGACAGTGTTGTTGTGAAGAGTTTTGGAGAGATGTGCTGTTGTGGCGCTGAGGGTGGAGTTTAGGATTCATTGATATAAAAATTTTGAGTTCAGAGAGAGTAGTATTGTAGAGATACTGTAGTAGTTGTGGAATGATTGGTATTTAACTATGAGTGGAGTATATCGAAGAGTAACATGATATAGTAGTATGGTTTTCTTCACCATAGAGTTATGTGAAGATAGGGGTTACTAGGAGTATCTTTGGGGACAAAGTAATGGTTCATCTAATTTATGGATGGAGGTTGAGGGACAAAGCTTGAACACAAGTTGTTACGGATGGTATTGTATATTGTTGAGTTCACTGTGGGAAGGTGCGGCTCGAAGAGTGAGCGAGAGAGAGACAACATATGATTCGCGTATCTCAGATTTATGGTTCAGGATTGTGATGGCAAGTAATGCTGTTGTGCGAGTTATATGTGAGCGAGTGGTGGAGGTGACAACAGGAGATGTCACATTTAATGAATGTCTGTGAACGAGATTAGTATGATGTGTACGTGGAGATGCACATGATAGACGTAGAGACATTCTAGAGACACAGACACAACATATGAGGATGGATGAGATATCAACTACTTACTCTATATTATTGGTTTTGGGGGGAGAGTTTAGGGGGTTTTGTTTTTGGTTGGAGGAATGAATGTGTTTGGTGGGGGTTGGGGGTTTGGTGTGTGGGGTGGGAAGGTAGAGGAGAGAGAGTGTGGGTGGGAGTTGAGGTTTGAGTGGGTGTCTAGCGGTTGTCGGTGGATGATGGTATAATAGGTCTTTAATGTGGAAGGGGGGATAGTGTTGTCGGGGTTGGAGTGGTCACACAGGTGGGGTACAGGGATGAGTTTTTTTTTTTTTTTTGTTTCAATGTGATTTGTGTTTTACATGTTAAAATGAGTGTTTGCAAGCTGGTGTTTTTGGTCGTAGTTAGTGTTTTCTTCCTACGTTTCTTGGGCAATCTGATTGTTACTTTGTGGGTGTTTATATGAAAGATGCTATATTATAAGTTTGGCGGTGAGAGGAGTCTGCAGAGTGGAGAGACATTAGAGGGTGAGAGTGTGTATGATCGTGCTTTTGAGATTCAAGGGTGTTGAGTAGAGTTGAGGTGGGGGAAGCAGGGTCTGGTGTTTAGGAGAGCGGGGGGGAGGGAGGGAGCAAGTAAGGTGTACACAGGGTCTATAGTATATATGGGGGGGGGAGATGGTCTCTTGAAAAAGTAGGGTTGGTGACGGAAGTTTGTGGGGGAGAAGTTGTTTGGGAGGGGTTGGTGTATTGAGGGGGGGGGTTTTAGGGTGTGAGAGGTGTTATATCTGTATTGATGTAGTGGCGCGTGAGTCAGACAGTTATGTAGTTTACAGTAAACAGAAAGTGTTGAGGGATGAGGATGAGTAATATATATACCACAGGATGGGGTAGGGATAAGGTGGGGGCGGAGTAGGAGAGGGTTGATGGACAGTAGTGGTTTACTTGGATAGAGGGATTCTAGTGAGGTGGGTGGAGGTGATGGAGATTATAGCGGAGATTAAAGGTGTGATACGTGGATGAGGGGGGTGACTGATGGGGGGATTTGAGGTGGTATATATGTGATGTAGGGTTGAGTGGTTACTTGGGTGGATTGGATGATTACACACACAGACTTGTATAAGGCGTGATACATAGTTAGGAAGTGGGTGTAGGGGGGGGATCAACAAGTGTGTGATGATTTCAGAGTGTACGTAAAGGGGGAACGAGCTGGGTTGTGAATGGTGGTTGGATCTTCAAGAGGGTTGGGATATCTAAGGGCGATTTGGTAGGACGGGTAGTGCTCTGTGATAGTAGTACGTAAAGTGGGAACAGCGGTGATAGGACAGGTGATTACTGTATCTGGGTTCACAAGTGGATAGACAAGAGAGTGTACTTGTGGAGTGGAGAGGGTGGGGGCGTGCACGAGGAGTAGATATTTGTAGATTGAGAGTGGTGGTCAGAGACAGGTGGAGTGTATGAGATGGGGAGCGTGGGCCTTCTTAGACAGATAACAATCTAAGTGTGATGTCAAGCGAGAGGCATCTTTCGGGCTGACAGAATGGGCGGCTATATATAGGTGTAGGTGTCAAAAGTAGCGTGTGAGATATGATGTGAGAGGGACACATGTGAGAAGAGGGTGTTAGAGGAGACACATGGGTCTATACTGGTAGATCGTGGATGGTAGGAGAGCAGGGTTATTTGTTTCATGGGTGTGGATGCCTGTAGAACATTTACACAGGAATATATTTGGGAGTGTGTAGGACTTGGTAGAGGGAGGTATAGATCTAGATGCTCCGGGAGGGAGAGTACACATTAAAAGTATTATGTGTGTGGGAGGCGTAGGGGGAAGACGACGAAGAGTAGGACAGGAAGAATAGAGATATCTTGGTGTGGTGCAGTGTGACAGTGGAGAGAGGTTTGTGGCAGGGTAACTACAGGTCTGGGTTGGTGGTAGAAATGTAAATAAAATCAAAACTATGATGTACATATATATATATGTTTGAGCTTATAGAGGCCGGTGAACAACACATTGCAGGTCAATATTTTATTGAGAGAGCTTTGTGACAGAGAACACTATACTTGATAGGACAAGTCGGGTGCGATATAGACATTAAGTACAGACCGAGATGGGGTGGAAATATATGTGAGTTACATTAAGGACAGACAAAGTGTGATTGTTATATGGTGGGGTGTTAATATCAGAACAGGGAACGGAGGGACATTGTTTCTGGTTATTTTTCTCTTGGGTAGGGTGAACTATATATATATTACATCTTAGGAGGGGGTGTTTGTGGCACAGAGACACTGATGTGTAGAACACAGACATTTTAGAAGGGTGAGTGGCAGGGTTCTAATTACTCAGAATAAGATAGAATGCTTGAGTCTTATTCAGCGAGTGCGGGGTTACGTGGATATGGGGAGGAATAGGGCTAGACGGAGGATTGAGTAGTGACACTATACACAAGGACGTATGTGAGCATGGTGGGGGGGGGTGGGGGAACACGGGAACAAGATGAGGCAAGTTGTATAACATAATTATAGAGAAAAGTTCACTAAGAGATATTGAGGATTGAACAACAAGAGACGACAGTCGAGGGAGTGTCTGTTGGTAGATGCGTGATTAGGGCGGATGAGTTTGATGGGAGGGGTCGCAGCGGACAGTAGTACACAGCGGTCGTGACTGGTGTATCTCAGTATGGACATTGACGGGGAGGAGACAGAGTGGGAGCGGTTAGGGGCAAAAGGTCTGTATCGATGGGTTTCTGGGGGGGGAATCGGTTATGTAATATGTGGGGGGAACAGATAGTAGTGGAGGATTAGATAGAGAGGGGTATACATTAGTAAAGATTTGGGACAAGAGGTGCAGGGGTGAGATAAACTAGATCTCTGGATGAATGTAAGGTATAGTGACAAGCAAGACAGGGTGATACACTAGGACATAGCGTGGATGACATTGGAGAGTGCTATGGAGAAAATAATGTAGACTAAGACTAAGGAGCTGGGATCATGAGGTGATTGTGACAAACAGGGGAGTATGGATCACAAGCTGTCTCATTAGCGCAAGGCGTCGTACTGATGAGTATATGATTGAGGGTAGTGGAGGTCTGGGGAATAATATAGGATTGAAATAGCGTAGTGGACAGCGAACACAGTATGGAGACGAGACTCGCATGACTAGACATTAAAGGGCACTAATAAGCACATAGTGAGCGTCTATCATCCAGATGCGTGTACGAAGTACTGAGAGGATAGGTGCAGCGCGCGCGACTCTAGTCATCATTAGATAAACGGAGTAGACATTGTTATTTTCTGAGTATCGAGTCGACGAGTGTGGGTGTGATGGATGGGAGGGGGGAGTGGTGGGTGTCTTATCTTGGTCTATGGTGTGGGTCGCCGCGTGACTTGAAGATAAAAGAGGATGTGAGAGATATCTAGTAGAGATTCGTATGGTATGATACTAATAGAAGGGGGGACGATATTACGGGGGAAGGGAGGGGGAGAAGGGAGTAAGTGTGGGTTGGGGAAGGTATATATAGTTTTGAATTATATAGTGTGAGAGGGGGGTAGTTGTGTAGTGAGTCAGGTAGGAAAGGGGGGGGGGAGGAGGGGGGTGTGAAGTTTAAGGGGAAAAAGGTTAAGGGGGGGTTGAGCAGTAGGGTGTTTTTTGGTAGTTTGGGCTTAGATGTATAGTTTGTTTTGGTTGGCTCTTGTTGCGGGCGTGGGAGACAGGAAAAATATCTACAAGTGAACTATGACATTGGAGTTGGAGTGTGACACATGATGGAGGGAGTGGGTGCATCTATTGAATTAAGACAAGTGTCGTGATTAGGTGGAAGGCTCAACTAGAGTATCTGAGGCTAGAGTTGACACGGATGAGGCGCGGTAACATCCAATGACGAGTCGTTGCGCCAAAGAATAGGATGGTGGTTTAGATGGGTATAACAGGTATTACAGAGAACGGCCTGTAAGACCTCATCTGAACACGATATAGTACTTATCAGAGGTTGTCACGATCACACTGGCGAACTACAATAGCATGTGCGGAACATGAGGAAGGGTGAGGACGCGAGAACACGGGCAGGAAGTGACTCGGTACTCTATTGCATACTTGGTATGCCGACACACAACAAACACACAAGCACTAAACAATACAAAGCACTTCTGGCGCACAACCACTTTGTTTTACAGAAATTAGAGCGGGCGTTGGCGCGAGCGTTGATAGCTAGACACACATGCTAGGGATTTGAGCATAGGCTGGAATTGAACAAAATGGGGCAGACAGAATACAGACCCCCCCCCCCCCCCCCCCTCCCCCCCCCCCCCCCCCCATGCCCCCCCCACCCCAGAACAGAGGAGAAGAAAGGAAAGGCAAGAAAGGCAAAATTTGTAGATTTCTGATACACCCAATGGCTGATGTTCCGTTGGAAAGCATCAGGGGATCGAGAGGGAGAGGGGAGCAGGGCGGGAGTGGGAGGAGGGTGAGGGGCGAGTACGCGTTGGGCGAGGATGATAAGGAAGTGTGTGGAGGGAGTGCAGCAGGAGAAGACATAGCATATAGAACACATATTAGCGACTTAGTGACGGGTTCTACGTTTACAATGATGATAAAGAGTCACGAATATCTGGGACTGTGTGAGTATGACAATTGATAGGGGGAGAGTTGAACAAGATATAGCTCTATATACACCGGACATGAGCGTCATAACACATTTGATGTATTTGGTATTATGCAGTGTCACTGATTTACAATTTATGTACTAGATGAGAAGCAGAACTTTCTGGAGCTAGTAGTCAGTTCCGATCCGTGCCCTACGAATGTGGCGATAAAACTAGGGGCATGTACAGAGAGAGCGGGTGCGGTTGGATAAGACAGAACAGTAAAAGGTACAGGGGATGGAGGAAAATACCTTGAAGAGAAAAAAAAAAGTAGGGAGGCGTGTGGTCGAGTGATTGACACGGATGACAGTTAACGGAGGTGGTAACAGCGAATTATTTACAGAAATAGATAGGCAACGTGAGGCAATTTAGAGACAAGACAGAAGAGCACGTAGCGTAGAAGGAGAGCGGTATTATTGGTTACACGACAATGGTTCTAAACGTAACGACTCTATGTGAGAACATGTTTCCAACTATTGATTAGTACACAAACATGGCCTGAGAACAGACAAGACCCATATTGAATGTGAGATGCCGGGTGAGTAACTTTGGGATAGTGTGTAGGTGTTCGATTTATGAAGGCTTTTGTGAGATATTTAAAAGATTAAAGAGATATAATTCAAATTGTTATAATAATATATTTGCACGATGAAATACTCTACCATTAGTCAGAAGTAAGAGAGATACAGTTTGTTAGGATGAACGGACGGTCGTATACAGGAGGGGAGATGAAGGTTAGACACTCAACCACAAGAGTTCAAGAAAGACATGACAAAGTTAAAAATTAGACAAGGGTGCATAAAAAGAGCGGGGTAATTATGTAAATGTCGGGGGGATTATAAACTGTCGGTCAGTTATTAACGACAGTGTAGTGAAGCAGTTGTGAGGTACATTATCAGGAGTGTGAGTGATACATTAGTATAGACAATGAGTTTTGTGGGTTGGGACACAGACACACACGACGTGAATTACATGGGACACAAGAGCTCTATCGGGAGAGGTGTATGGGAGATCAATATGTTGGTAGTGTGTGTACTTGAGTGGGGGTCATTGGGGAAACAAGTGATATGAGGTCTATGAGGTAAGGTGGGAACATGTGACATAAGAACATGGATACTACAACAAGAAGGACGCGATAGAGAGAGTATGTCTTCGAAGTGACAGGGAACATGACATCTATATGATAAGAATCGGGTCGACACACAGTGAGCGGTGTACATGAGGGATAGAGTTAGAATAAGTCTTGGGTGTATGATGTGGAGAAATCCTCAGATCAGATATGTATTCTGAATGTCACACGAATAGTAAAAAGATGATGAGATAAAGGAAATGGATTTTGAAGAGCAAGTGCTACACTATCTCATACAAAGTCGATATAGTATTCAGACTGTGAACATGTGGAGCAGGCGAGCATAGAAGGGCAAAAACAGCATGAAATACTGGAGAGGAGAATAGAGTGTGAGAGTTGGGGGTAGATTATCGGGGGCTGGATTTCCACTACGTTAATCTTACATGATCAAGGAATCGAGAAAACACAAAGAAATATTAACGAACAATAATAGTCTGCAGTACAGTTCAGACTACCAACTGCACAGCAAGTATCTGAAGAATTAGTAACTCGATGAGAGAGTAGAGGAGAGCGAGCGCACAATGGAGTAACAGGGGTGGCGAGGGAGATTGGGTCTTATGACGCCGGAGAGAGTTATGTTAGAGTCGGAAAACAATCTCGCATCAGGACACAACAGGAGTTGGAACTGGATGTATAAAAGGAAATAAACTTTGTATGGATAAGTACACAGTTGGCAGAATGTGAGTGAAAAAGATAAGGGTTAAGAACAGTCATAAATGTGAAGAGGAAAGGTCACTTAAGAAAAGTGACGGGAAAAGAGTTATTTCTCAGTTTTGTTATGATAATACGTTGTAATGTAAGAAAATAATGACATGTTAAGTGATATGAAAAAAAAAACAAATGAATGACCACTAAGAAAGTGGAATGTATAACATGTCTAAAAAGTATGTTTTTTTTGAAATCATGTAACGTGAGCAAATAGGACAAAGCAAAGATGAGTGGTCGTAAATGGGAACGAGATGTTGATGAATGTACATTCCCAGTACAATTTAATTGTGTTGTGTAAAGGGAAATTGTCCTTTGGCACAGATAAGAATTGGTAATGTGCTGAGCTAGGGTTGTAATAGCACATTGATAAAGATTTATTATTTTTATTTTTATATAGGACAGGTACAATAATAGTGTTGGTACAGTCATGAAAATAAATTTTTTCTCCTACGGATCAATAATTTATTTTTAAGGGAGAAAGGGAGATAATGTGGCAGCGAGGGAACGATTTACAATCAAAGGGAATGAATAAGGAGAATTAGGAATGGGAAGGTTCAGATAGAGTATAAAAAGGGGATGCGCGAACAGGGTTGCGCATGAGAGAGGTGAACGGTGATTTAGGAAATCACGCTTTTCTCAGGGCAGTCCAGAACCGTGAGCCGGAGAGGGAAGCCGCATATACGCGGGCAGCCATGATAATGGCAGTATTCAAGTAGTTTAAAGAGGATGAATATTTCACGGACAAGAGGTAGTTTTGGGTAATGATTAACCCGAAATATAGAACAGTGAGAATTCTTGTCTAGAAGGAGAAACGGTGTGAGTTAGATATTATTCAGATAGGAAAAGGTACGTAGAGTGAACTTTATTTCATATAGACAGTAGTCATGTTCCTCAGTGATAAAAAGGGAAAACAACATCCCCGGAGATGCCCGGTCTACCAATAGATAACCTGAACACTGAGATGATAGATAACAATAGACATAAGAAACTATAAGGAAGAAAGAACAGAACTAGAACACCTGCATGATCACTGATGGTTAAAAGGTCAGAAGGTGTACATTCGATACTGAGCGAGAGAGAGTAAGGAAAGAAAGAACTTACATTGTATATTCTATGCTGGACCAAATGTGGAGGTCAGAGCAGACAGCAATGATCTTCTCATATGTAAAATAAACAGTATTCACATTACCATTGCGTTATCACATCACGTGCTGTGTGTGTGTGTGTGACTGTTGTGGTTAAACAGCAAGTCAATGCTAACCACAGAGGTAAGCGAACCTGGACAGACATTGTCACATAACAGTCTTCATAATACAAAGAATCACGGGCTGTCACACAGCGCTATCAAATACCATTCATATATTCAGAACGTACTCTATACGTCTGAGTATTATTAATCATACACAGTCGAGGTGACTCTCGCTGTGAAATTCAGTGCTATCAAGTACGCAGTCTTTTGTTTGCCAATATTCATCGATCCACTTTTACGAACGTAGATATTAATACACATACGAGATTTACAAACCTTTATAATACTGATCCGTGCATACAACACGCTATTCCACTTGATATATATATATACATATATATACATATATATATATATATATATATATATATATATATTATATATTATATATATATATAATATATATCTAATATATATATATATATATATATATATATATATATTCTTAGTGACACTTTCCAAACACTGTTTCAGGAATACACATCTCAATATAGTGATTTTTCCACACTCCCATCAGCGGCTCAGGTCAAACAGATACCAACACCTCCCGTACGCTGTCAAAGCGTAAATCAGACTTCCCATACTCAGCATACGTCATGTCAAGATACATACTCTCTCGTCATACCCCTTACTTACATTCATATCTTTTGTACAATTAGTTGGGTTACGACATGGTGTGGAAAAATCCCGATAAAATTAACTTTACCGAAATTTGCTGCACACCATGAAGTGGACCTCAACAACCACATTGTATCATTACTTACCATAACGAAAGAAATTGTTCTTCATTAAACTGTACATACACGAACTTTTCCTCAAGTGACTAGATTTTTACTCTTTTTTTATTTTATGTGTATAGGTTTTTGTCACAAAATTCGTGAGTTCTTTTTTCTGGACTTCACTCCATCCCGTTATTATTATCTACTACTCCTCTTACGTGCTACCTTCTCCTAATATTTGTTGTTTACACTTTCATAGTTCAAGGTTTTCTTGTCACATCTTGTTCTAAGTTGTCACTCTCTTAATTTTACCTGCGGATGTGACCTAATTTTGAAAACAACTTTGACTTTGTGCCAAGAGAAGTTGCCATATTGACATCTCGCTGATCGCCGCTCCAGATGGAGTTGTTGTTGTTTAACTAGGGCTGCTGAGCTTCTCGCTCATTTGCAGCCAATACCAAATTGAAGACTTCTTGGTACTATCTATATTGTAGATCTAAGCTTTTCCTGTTGTTTTTCTGCCATTTCGAAACGTGTATAAAGAGTTGAAGTCATGAGCTCCAGTCTAACCAACTTGGCTTGCATTTAAAAGATCGCCACATCTGGTCCCAAGCTAGGAGTAAGAAGTCCATAGTATACTATTCATTTCCCGCCATCCATATATTTACATAAACACAATGAACTTCAAAAAAAATATGAAAGACCAACTCTAATATCAATATGACATTAAATGCTATTTATCCCCGTGTATTTTACCCGGAGTTTCTGAGAAGGCAAGATGGATTACGACTTCTTCTCCTACGGGCACTTTGTAAAAGGCGACTTAAGAGAGCTTGTGCAGGGGCCTTGCAACTTGGTCCTGTAAAACAAATTTCAACAGAAACTACTGCTGCAACTTTGTGCTTTGGCGTAGGCTCTCTCACGGGGCTATTTGTAGTGGTTGCTGCATACTTGGTAAGGAGCGTAAAGGAGATAATACTGAAAATGATGATGAGCTATGATAGGAAACTCTTTACAGAGCGATACAACAGGAAGAAATCTGATCATCAGAAGAAGTCCCCCCGTCCGACAAGTATTTCGGCTCGATTACTCCTTTACACTGTAAGGGGGGCGGGCCCACTTGGGTCATGACTCCCAAGCGTCTCAGCTTCCTGTTGTCTTGTATCGAAAATGAACCCATTTCACTTATGGTAGCAATTTTTAAATCTACAACTCCACCGGCCGTGGAGGCAATTGTGAAAGTAACAAAGAGAAGACAAATTATTCTGTTCGTTCCGTCGCACATCACAACTAAGGACACACACTGACACGCCTGCGCGAAGCCGACGAGTCTAGCCACTGCGATAGCCGAAATTCTGTTCCTGACACCCCTTATAGTATACACCGCCTGTCGACCCTCAGTCACAGCCCGTTCACTAGTACACCAAAAAACTCAGCGTATTGTGGACTTAGAAAAATTCCTGGTGTTTTCTGAACCGCAGCGTTTTTGTCACGATTTTCATTGCCCATTGCGGTTGTTCCACAGCCAGCATGATGCCTTTTCGGCAGTTTCCCTAAGCCTCTTCATTGCCCTTGTTCTCGACTGTCCCCTCAGCCCCAACAGTTTCAATAAATCATACACTGATGCAGCCACAAGCCCTCTTGCGCCCACTTCAACAGCCATGACCCTTGCAGTGAACCCATCATGTCTCAGATCCGCTGCCGTCTCGTGGTTCGTACACATATAATGAGTAATAAATAAATTATCCAGACCTAAATGTCTTTTATATTTGGACATGCGCCCTAATATAACCGACTAGGTTGAACGGGACGCGCCTCGCCAAAACGAGGCAAAGTTTTACTTAAAAAAAAAAGATATAAAGATACCGAAATAACAGGTCCTTCGTTAACTTACTGTGTTTGTCCTCTATACAGTACTATAGTATACTGTACTGTACTGCACTGTACTGTTGTGTACTGTAGTGTACTATACTAAAATGTACTTACTGAACTGTACTTACTGAACTGTACTGTACTGTACTGTACTGTACTGTACTGTACTGCACTGCACTGCGCTACACTATACTATACTATACTATATTATATTATACTATATTATACTAAACTACACTACACTATCCTATGCTATGCTATGCTATACTATACTATACTATACGATACCAGTAAGTAACCCGTCAAGAAATGATGACAAGGAATTATAATGAACGATCTCTGTCTTATAACACGAGAATAGCACCATTTCTCCAGAATTAATTTTCTTCCTTTAATTTCAGTCCATCTTTCACCTTTCACCTAGCAAAACAGACGACCAAGCACACAGATACCAGAAGCTATAATTAACTGACTTTGATCTACTCTCACTGAGCGTCAGCTCTTGGTGAACTATAATTAACAAATAAACTTTTATAAAAACTGAAACAGACGGCCGCATGAAAATAAATATATAAAATTTAAAAAAATAAAATAAAATAAACACCTCAGCGAGGATTCGAATGCACACGTTTGCTAGGACGCACAGTGTTCTAACCACTAAACCATCGTCGCATTTCAGCATATGCGGTTTGTTTTTTTAACTTTAGCTATTTAATGATAGCCTCCATTGGCCAACGTTGCGTTAACTGGGGCATAAAAAACAAATTATTACAGAAAATACTATACAGTTGGAGGATTTAAAAGTTGCTTCTTATTTTTAAATTTTAAAAAAAATTATCATCAGTCGTATTTATTGGACATACATTTTTTAAATGCCAAAAATAAGGGGAGTTAGCTGCCATTAGGCTACATTTATTTTTTTAGGAACAAAATGAAACAAAAATAAAGTAGAAAAAATGGCCACTAAACGAACGTTAAAATAGACAACACAAATACTGCGCGCTGTGTCATTGTTGTTGTTGTTGTTGTAGTGTGAGGTTTTTATTGGCTCTAGGGTCAGTATAGTACTGACAATACAGAAATAGACTTTCTGCAGGAAAATGATGACGTCCCAGTGTAGTAGAGAACTACTGGTATCACAAATTAGTTACGGCTATGAATGATCTGATCTCGAAAAATTAGTAGAGAGGAGACAGTCATAAAATGCCACCCCGCTGTGTAACTAACTGTGATATTAAAACAAGGAAACAGATTTCACTTAACAATTATAAACTTGACAAGTCGTTCAAATACAATTTCCTTATTTATTAATGGACACCAGGAAATACAATTATTATACTTAATTCCCCAAGATATAATCAGTATACCTGATACATTCATAGTAAAACAAAATCTAAAGTTATATTAAATATATACAGGTGTAGGCTATTTTCGGGTGGTTTCCTTCTTTAACAGTCATACACAAACATTATACATGATACTATTAGGTTATATTCAGGTTGGAGTTATATGAGTCCTAACAAGGACTGTTTGGTTACATTTCGGATTGGTTTTCGTCTTCATCAATCATATCAGGAATTACAATCATTATACCTAATTCCCCAAGATACAATCAGTATACCTGATATATTCATAGTAAAACAAAATATATTAAATATATACAGATGTAGGTAGTATAAATGACACACAAAAAATACAATCATTATATATCTGATGTAGGCCTATTCTCCTACAAGTTTATAGTAAGTTTACCTACCCTCTAAGATTAATACAAGCCAGATTTGGACTCGACTTTAGTGAAGCAAGAGTGCCCGGTCACGCAGATAAGCAATAAATCAATCTTGACAGCTTTCTCTTCCCCCAGTCGGTCTAGCTGGCCTTCGTGTTTGTGTGTGTTTTTTAAAAATAAAATGCGCCCGTTTATATAGGTAGACGCAGGGAATCTGCCAGTGCGTAAGGAACTCTTTTGATTGGTTCTCGACGATTTGGTACATTTTTATTGCCGACGATTTCGTACTTTCCATGACCCATTTCCGAAAAACAGGGCTTATGCCTAATTTTATTCTGTCTGCCGCCATCTTGAGGGAACAAGATGGCGTATACTTCGTGTAATTTAATCTGTCTCAGTCTGTTGAACGTGGATTGGCTGTGCATATGTATTAACAAAGAAGTGGGTTTACACACACGTTTCACGACAGTTGTTGTTGTTATTGTTGTTGTTGTTGACAGTCAGTACCAAGCTGAAGAATTTGCACGTGTTTTGTAGCTGTTGAGTTTTTGTGATTATTGGGGAGCCCAGCAATGGCTTTCTTCTTTCTGTGGAGACTATTGGGCAATTGAGCAGCACATACTGAACTTTTTCGTTTGGATGGGTGCAGTTGCAGCAATTAGGTTCATGTGTGGTGTTTTATTTATATAAGTGCTTGTTGAGTCTGGTGTGTTTTGTTCTTAGTTGGAAGATTGTGCTCTGCTCCACACATCGTAGGTTATTAATGTTGTCATTTTTGTTCGGATGGGCCATTTCTTTATTCCCGGCACGGCCAGTAGACCCTTTTGCCGATCCGTTCTGCCATTCCTCTTTCCGGGGTGTGAAGGCAGCCTACTGGGTTGAAAATAACACGTTCAGTTGTAATTGTAATGTGACAGCGTTCAGTTGTAATAGTAATGTGACATAGCATTTTATGTGATAAAATGCCATTTAGTTCTCTTTATCTCGACGTTTGTTTGATATAAATTAGTTTGATATAAATTAGTTTGATATAAGTTAGTTTGATATAAATTAGTTTGATATATGTGAAGAAATAAGTTGCAACTAAGTAAATTGACTTTTCTTCAATCATTATGAATAAAACTAAACATTATATTCGCACCAACTCACCATCATAAGTAATAAGACAAACAGCTAAAGACAGACAGTAATAAAACACAGTATCAATGGTGGTAACGCTTCCAACAAAAAGTTACGACTTGACCTGGTCGCGAGATAATGCAATCAATCAGCCTCTTTTGAGTTATATTTTGGCCTGTATCGCGTGAGTGTGAACTGGAGGTTGGGGTGCCCCGACGTAAAAAATCCATTTAACACTACGTGTAGTGTTAATTTTTTTCCCTTAATAAATTCTATTTCAGATATCGGAATATGAGGGACTGCTCATGAGCCACTGGGACATATGTATTGTACCGTATTCCTTGGACGCAGCGTTCCATTGGCTAAGCAGTTAGAATTATTTCCTCTTCCTGTTGAGTCACGCTCCAGTCTACAAACTGTAATTGGGTAGCTGACTCGGCTCTTGAGTTAGGAAAGGCAAAGGAAATGAGAAAGGGATCTGGTCACCCCAGCTCATAAAGCTGGACATTGTGTGGTGACGTCCGTAACATTTCACTCCCTTCAGCAGTTCCTGCTATGGGGAAATCTTACCCTATTTATTTTGTGGAAGCTACTTTGGCTGTTTATGGCCGACAAGAAGGTGTCAAATAGTATGTCTGAAACGTGATAGACAAATTGAACGACATTCAGGAGCAAGGACAGAATGACACAAGTTGGACTGTACATTAAGTGACAGTTTGACAGACAGCCAGACCGAGGAATTAAATGATAGACAGATGGATAGATA
The DNA here is from genome assembly GCA_024509875.1 of Oreohelix idahoensis. NCBI lineage: Eukaryota > Metazoa > Mollusca > Gastropoda > Stylommatophora > Oreohelicidae > Oreohelix > Oreohelix idahoensis. Next base: position 115,599 of record JAMPIV010004716.1, read on the forward strand.
GATGGATAGATGGATGGATAGATGGATGGATAGGTGCATTGGTAGACTGATAGATAGACAGACTTGCAGGCAGACAGACATACTGACCAACTGATAGACAGCTAGGCAGACAGACTGACAAATTGAAGGAATGAGGGAGGATTTAATGAATAAATAGGCGGATGTACGGACATTCAAACAGAACGAACGAACGAACGAACTTTATTTTCACAGGGTTAAGAATTGGGCACGCAGGTCTGTTTAACATTCTACCCTTCCACACTAACTTATCTTGCATACATATCCTTTCATTCCAACGGATAGATAGATAGACAGACAGTCAGACAGACCAGACAGACAGACAGACAGACAGACAGACAGACAGACAGACAGACAGACAGACAGACAGACAGACAGACAGACAGACAGACAGACAGACAGATAGATAGATAGATAGATAGATAGATAGATAGATAGATAGATAGATAGATAGATAGATAGATAGATAGATAGATAGATAGATAGATAGATAGATAGATAGATAGATAGATTATGATGTTGGTTTTAAATTTCTTATAGAAATAAACCCATGAACGATTCTTTCAATGACTAAATGAAGTGATCCTAGTAGTTTTGACTCTGTAAAACCTTGCTTGCAATGTTACTAAAAATAAACTGTTGTTTTATTTTCTATACACTAATTGTCTTACTAAAGAGTCGGAATGGCTTAGAGGTATGGCGTCCGCCGCTAATTCCAAAGGTACTGGATTTACTCCCAGTACGGGGACAGTAATTGATGGTCATTTGTGCAGAAAAAATGGTTTCTAATGATGTCATACTCGCCACTGATCTCCTGGGTAGTGAGATCGGATGCCAAACCTTCTCGGATAAAGGTGACAAAAATAGGAGGTCCCGTGTGCAAGCTGCGCATGTGAACAGTCTCTCAGCAGTTAGAAATCGTAAAGAGAAGGCCATACGGCCGCTGTCGTGTTAGGAAATGAAGCTGCCACACAAATATTTACAGAATGTGTGATTCCTGTATAGACACATTGGGATCCTTGCCGGTGCTACTTCTCCTCCTTGTGTGATCTAAGGAAGGAGCACTGATGAAGTTGTCCGTATGCAATTGTGACGAGGCGATTTATGTTTCTCTTCTTCTCAATTCATTCATTTTATTTCTTTAAATGTGTAGGCATTGTTTTTCCTTTCTTACCTTACCCGGTCCCTCCTGTCACATATTGACTTCTCACTAAATGGCCTTTTCCTCTCTTCATAATTGGATGATAGTACTAATTTCACTCATCCGTTCAGACAACTGGCCAGTATGAATAGAACAGGTGTGTGGTTAATGGACGGTAATAGATGCAGGGACAGCTTCGCAATAAGAGTAGTCTGAAATGAGATTTCACACCACGGTAAAGTACCATATATCCCTGGGACATAATTCTAATGAGAAGAGTGTCCCGGAACTAATTAAACTAAGATAGAAAATGGGTGTGTGGTCCCATAAATCTGTTTCTAGTAAAATGGCATTTCACTGCTTCTCAGTATTTAAGATTTTCACTAACAATTCTCCTGACTGCATCCAATAACTTTGGTCACGAAAGAACTCGATTATCTTAAATTCTATACATATTTGATTGAATACATATCCAATATATATACCATCTTATTTCCATCAGTAAAGTTTCATTGTAAATTTCTGAAATCAAGATTAGTTTACTGACTTTTCTTTGGTGTTACAGTGATGTCTAAAACTGTAAGATTATGTCATATTTGTATTTAATTAATGGGGGCTCTTTCTAATAATTCAGTACCTTAGGGAAAAGTGTGGCCTGGATAACCACTAGCTCTTAGTCTACTCAGAGGATTATCAACCTGCTAAGAGACAGTTAATGTCCAGTATCCCTATAAATAGATCTGCCATTGATTCTCACTCTATTTTCTTCCTGCGGAACTTATACCTACATTTTCCGCAGGTCTTCATCGAGCCAGAATTTCAGTGAGATTATCTGGGACAGTTTTGGTGCTTATTCATACTTTCATTTTCTTCCATCTATCCACCTCGCAGTCAATATAATCAGCCAGCCACAACAATGAAGATGCTCCATAAAACTAAACAAAACAAAACCATGGTGCATCTTTTGGATAATACGAAAACCGCGTGCACTGCACCGCGATAGCTAAATTGAACACCGATTGAAAGAACACTCTGGATTTTGAAAACTTTTCAGGGTGTATTGACCATTGACAATACAACATGATAACTTTGACTACGAAGATTCAAAGACGCTGAAATGGAATGGAAAGAAATGAAATGTTCACAGAAAAAGTAGTGCCGTCATCAGAACATGCAGCAGATATAGCTCTTCGTTGTTACTTCTCGTCATGTTGTGACGGGTTACTTCCTAGACTAAAGAGAAACAGAGTAGTTGACAGTACCAAGCTTCTGATCTCTGCAGGGCGGTTCTTAATTATCTTAATTATTGAACCGTTTCTCATTTGTTGTGTAAGTGTATTGTGTGCACTCCGGGATGTGAGGAGATACGAACGTGAGTACATGTTTTTCGCTCCAATTTGTGTAACAGTATATTCTCTACATAACTGATGCTGAGACGGTTATCTAGAATTTAGTGGTTATCAATGTGTTACAATGTCATATTTCTTGGGGGCCACATTAAGATGGTAAAGTACCTCTTTCCAGCTAACAGCGACTATGACGGGGGTTACAGAGGTAAATGCGGCTCTGAAGGTGGCCATGAGTAAAAACAGGTTGAGAACCACTGATCTGGACGTTATAACCTCTGGATTGACAACTAACCTACGGACACAAGTTATAATGATTGAACCAAGAGGAATAGTCAATAAAATACTGAAACAAATTTCAGACAACCATACTGCAAGAAGGACACACACAGATAGCTGTTGATAGTATTACAAGGCAGGCCTTGTTCTGTGACCCTCAGAATAAGAAAGTTACGGGTAGACCGAAGAAAACACGGAGAAGAGAATTGGAGACATACTTGAAAGGAATAAGGAAGAAATGGAAAGACCTGGATCTGATGGGACGGAACAGGAAGACTTGACAGGTAAAATGGTCCTGCCATCAGGACATGAGGACGCTCGCGATTCATTTTTATAACTGTTAAAACATAATTGATTTTTATATTTGTTACTTGTATAAAGACAAATCTAAAGCTGATTTAATCATTTTGAATGTACTACAACCGTATGTCTCAGACCTTTTTCTTAAATACACTTAAACAGAGCTATATATATATATATATATATATATATATATATATATATATATATATATATATATATATATATATATATATATATATATATATATATATATATATATATATAACACAATAATAATAAGAGGAATTTCGCTGAATTAACTCAGATGGGGGCGTGAATGAGCTAACGCATTATAAGAAAACCCTATCCTTCAGAAAAGTTATATCGTAGATACTAGAGTAGTTAACATTTGCTCAACCTCATGCAGCATTATTCTCGCTTTTCTGAATATCTTGTGAATACTCCCTTGAGGTAGAAGCATCTTTATCCTTCTACCTAGAACTCTGCCAAGAGCAATCTTGTGCGAAGGTAGACACCTTTGAAGAACCACATTAGTTACTCTTTGAGTTGTGGCCACTGTTGGACCACGACTGTAGAGCTAAGGGGAGCAACACGTGACACTCGTGTGAGGTGTGTTGCCATGACTGTAGTCAGACCGTATTTCTCCAGTGCTTCGTTTATGACGTCTATACTCTCGGAAACAAATTTTTCTTTCTTTCTTAATCGGAACCTCTTCTACCCTCAAACAGAGTGTAGAGGTGAACAAGAGAGCACAATGGCTCTCGGGTGAACGTGCAATCAAATTACAAGACAAACAGTTGATTGACCTGTTGTGTCCAAACTTGCCCTCAAGACTGCACGAAATCGCTATAAAACAAACGAAAACAAATCAACAGATACAAATGGTTTGGCACGTTAATAGCATCAGATAGGACTTGCACCACAGGCATGAAGAGTAGAAGAAGTTAAAGGTAGTCCCAGAGCAGATACAGCCGTAGGGAAGTAAAGTGTTAGAGATTTCACTATATATTATCAGCATCGAGAGCTGGGGTGGCCAGTTCCCTTCCTCGCTGCCTGTTCTTCCCCTGGCTCAACAGCAAAGTCAGGTACAAATTTACAGCTAGACAGAATGGAATGTGAGGATACCGAGAATCGAACACGGCACCTTTTGTCGCGAGAAACCAGCGCTCTACCATTCTTTGTCAATCGGACGCCCATAGAGTAGAACAGCGCAGGCAAAATCTGCATTCCTTAATTAACATGACAAGTCTTGTATGCAATAACTTCTTGTCAATGAAAGTAAGAAAGAGAGCTCTTTTGTGTTATATTGAGCCAAAATATGGGAGCCAGTCATGGACACCTAGTAAATAAGAAGGAAAAGCCTTAGAAACAAAAGATCTTTTTTGTTTATTAAATAGTCGAATGTTAAGAATACCACTGACCTCTAAAAAGAGTAATTTGGATCTCCTAAAATGACCACAGTGTGACAGAGATTATATAAATAGATTACATATATCCACACGTTTTTGCTTCCACCTTGCTTCCTTATTAGTTATGCACGTTTTGTTAATACAGAACCTTCGAACTTTTATATCTGTCAAACTCAATTTTAGCCACGCCTATTTTTTTTTCTTTTCTCTATGTCTTATAGACACTAGGAATGTTTACAACAGACTATGATGCACGTAGTGAGAACAGGGGGAGATAAGCTTATGAAGAAAATCAAGGGCGATTATTCAAAAGTCGTACTTTTGTTAGTTACATTGGTCAGGGGGAGATAATTACAGTTAACCCCCCACATCCGTTTGTTCGGAATGTAATTAAGCTGTGGACGAGACGTGATCAATGATACGATTTGCTCGTGGGACCACGTCTAACGGGCGGCGAAAGTGGCAAATTTAGCTTTCATTCAGAATCTGACCACGAATTTCCCCAAAGGTGTTATATCTCGCACTCGTTGGCGATTTTCTCTATAATTCATATATATATCTCAGCTTTTAAACTCCGTTTATCTAGTACCCACAACTTTTCAGACGTCTAGCTTCGATATTCTAGATCCATTATACCAGTGGAATTTCTTAGTTGTTATTTTTGTCGATTGGAGATAGTCATTTTTGTGTTGCGGTAAATATTTATAATAGCCTCTTGAGTGATTGAATTGTTAAGTTCGTCATTGATATTTCACTAGGATTTTTGTGTGTGTTAATTGACTAGCAGATTAAAAATAATTTATATCTAAATTGTTCCGGCTATAGTGCCGATTTAATTAATTGCTGTTAATTAGTAAGAGATATTTTAATAGACTAGTAAATGCACTATTCATTATGAGTACTGACGAAATATATATTTATTTCTAATTCATGATGAGTAATTTTATCAATGACTAGCGCTTATTTCTCAGGGGGAGGGGGGGAGCGCGGGGGATTTATATAAACGATAAATAAGATCTACACTTGTAGTTTCTATTCTAAATTTAATAACCGAGTGGATTATAAAAAATTATAAATTTTACGCGGTGTAGGATAGAACTGTTATTGTGATTATATGGTTGTATTTTCTTCCTATATCTAGTACGGGTCACAACCCAAAACCTACCAGCGGCCTGCACCTTAATCTGAGAAAGGGTCTAAGTCTAGTCCAACAAATACAAGAAGAAACATTCTTATGTAAAATATATCGGGTCTCCAAGGTTGACCTGGTTGGCCTCTTGTTTCACTTAGAGAGAGAGAGAGAGAGAGAGAGAGAGAGAGAGAGAGAGAGAGAGCGGACAAATATATGACACTAAGAATAACAATAACTGGACATTTAGCTACCCAGATTTCTTTTCCAATTTTATGTACATTCAGCCCGCTGTGGCGAAGTTATAAAATTTAACATTTCCAACTACCGATCACTGTGGTGTGACGAGGATTTTTTATCCCGAGAGATTTACATCCCTGACATTCTTTTCTTAAGTATTGGAATTACCAGCTAATGACACTGTGAACACTAGAACGCGCAAATAGTTTCCTACCTGGACTAATTGATGTGAAATAAACAGATCCAATTTACAGTAACGAAATAAGCGTTCCTCAAATAACCGGATTAATCAAACTTTGAGGAGCTGGGGCTTATTTTGCCAAAACAACCCAAACCCTGGAGTTGCTGTTTGTACCACGGAGATATGTTCCAGACGTTGTTAATCAACAAATTAGGTAAGCGCGATTGAAATGTGGCCACATGTTTGTCTGAAGCGAGAGAAAGAAGGAATGAGTAATTCTTATATTGTATAACTAATATACTCACTTTGTTTGGTTTTTCTTCTTATGTTTTTTAATACTGTTCATTTCAGAATAGATAAACTAGAAACTCTGTTCTTTACAGTATAGCAAAATTCTATACCATAGTGCTAATCTTTTGACCTTTTGAGGGTTAATTAACTTCTTCTTGTGGGAACTTGTCTCAACAGAGGGGATTGCACTTATATGTGTATTTCTTAATGATAGGCTGGACTAGAGTATCTTCTCAATCCAGGGACAGACTCTACCTTTCACTATTTCACTCGTGAAATCTATTTCTTTACCTTACCTCTCACTGAGTACCACCTTTTTCAGTTCTATTCAGACGGGACCTATCTATCTTAAATATTTATCTAAAATCTACAACACACAGAACACAAGGGAAGCTTAATACTCAAAATAAACAGAAACTGAGGAGGACCGTAGTAGCACAAGGTCGAGAATAGAGCAAAATAAATAAATAAAAGGTAGTCGCCTTACTAGGACAAAAAAGAACTTCGTTACAGCCACAAGGCATTTGTTATGAATAAAAGTATAATAACAAAAAGGAAAATGCTGGAAGGAAGTTTAAAAAGAAACATGATAAATAATACGAATGAACCTGATACGACAGTATTGCTTGTCTCAAAATGGCTGCTACGTCCGGAAGTAAAGAATAAAGACTAAGTATGGGGAAGAAAAACCGAAAAAAAAAACTGATTTGCGGGACAAGTACGAAAAGAAAAAGAAATAGGAGAGGAAAGAACACAATAAAAATGCAAGAGAGAGAGAGAGAGAGAGGGGGGAAGAGAGAGAGAGGGGGGAAACGAACGAACGAGCGAACTTTATTTTCAAAGGGTTTAGAATTGGGCACGCAGGCTCGTCTAACATGCGGCCCTTCTTTTCTCTCGTCTTCCATACTGAATCCATTTATTCTCACACGTATCTTAAATACTATTTAAGTAATAAAATAACAAAGTAAAATACAATAAAATAAAATCCCAGCATTATAACAGTACAGTAACAGTTACACACATTCACAGTACCTTATCATAATTAATATTGAAGACGCTGAGAGAGAGAGAGAGAGAGAGAGAGAGAGAGAGAGAGAGAAAGAGAGGAGAGAGAGAACGAATGCCCTTTAGTTTCAAAGGGTTAAGACGCTGAGAGAGAGAGAGAGAGAGAGAGAGAGAGAGAGGAGAAAGAGAACGAATGCCCTTTAGTTTCAAAGGGTTAAGACGCTGAGAGAGAGAGAGAGAGAGAGAGAGAGAGAGAGAGAGAGAGAGAGAGAGAGAGAGAGAGAGAACTGCATATGAAGGATACAAACAACGAAATAACAACTTAGGGTGACAGATACAAACAAGCAGGAATTTATTTATTGTGACTGATACAAACAATCAAATATAAACTTGCAATAACAGATACAAACAACCAAAAATTAATACAAAGACAATCACAACGATTAAACTCACCTCGATTTTCCTCTTCAAAAAGTGAGAGCCAGCACAGACAATTTTCATAGTCACCTACAAGGAAATAAACGTTTCCAATTGTTACTGTCATTCGACTGTAGTGGACAACTTGTACTCAACTGTAGTATGCTACTCTTTCTTGTGATTAAACCTCTGGGCTATTAAGCAGTTGCCATTTCTCTTTCTTTTCGTTTTCTCTTACTTTCAATTTACATGTTTTTTGTCTATAACCTTCTGTGATTCTACCTCTCTTTTTCTACAGAAGATGAGAGAAAGAAAAGGCAGAATGTTAGATGGGTATTCGTTTCCATATTCTCAATCATTTGAAAACAAAGTTCGTTCGTTCGGCATCTCTGTATTTGTATAATTAAATTAAATCGTTCCCCATCTTCCTTTGTCATTTCCTTTTTTCCCCTTCCCTAAAACCCCACTTTCTTGTCTGTTTCTATGTGTCTGCATCTGTGACAAGTAAACTATTCTTTGTGGCTTTATTTTTCTGCGCCGAAAAGACTGATCGAGTTCTCTGTGAATAATAATATCGAGTATTCGTGCTTATTTCATAAACCTCGGTTCCGTCTATCATTCCCTCTCGTGTATAATCGATAAGTAGACACCTCATTGCTGCGTGTTTGACACGCATACATTGACGGTTGTAAGAGGCGAGAGCCAAATGTAAGGCGCTGCTCAGAATAAATTATGCTACACCAACAATTAATGTAATCACCAGGTGTCAAAGTCAACTTTCTCCCAATTGGATTGTTGTTGTTTGAGGTGACTTTAATCACAAGAGTTTCCTATTACACGCAGCCATTTCGATTTCGAAACATGGTGACGTCACGCTTTTGTCTACCCAGCTGTATATGGGTTCCTGACTCTATTCTTGATTTAGAAAAGGCAAAGACAGCAAGTAAAAGAACTGGTCATCCCACCTCTCGAAGCTGGACCTAGTATATTGGATCCTCTAACACTGTTTTCTCCTACGGCAGTATCTGATTTAGGAACTACCTTCACCTTTTCTACCCATAAACCAACACAGGTGCTTCATTATAAACACGTTTATGTTATTCGTCATCATTTTCCGATGCGTTCCTTACGGAGCATGGCGCTGCCATTGTAGCGGGTATATTAGCAGGAAGCCTTCGCCTAGCCTTCACGTGCTTTTGCAGTGGTGATTTCTGAGGCAATTTTTTGGTACATAATGCGGTCGAAAGCCCCATGCATAAATTGACATTAGTCGCTCTATACGACATGCTTGCGAGTGTAGTATTCCTTGTCTTTCCTTGTCTCCTCAGAGACCCCCGGGAATTACACGAGGCTGTTAATGTTAATGTTAATGTTAATGTTAATGTTATGAAGAATTCCGAGGAAAATCACGTTAGAAAAGATCACTCTAATTTGATTGAATGAATGAATGAAAATAGGGGACGTCCTTCTGTCGCTCCTTGCTAAGGAAGTATGGAACCACAACAACATTTGACCCTCTTGTAAAAATCCCGTGCCAAAGTAATACTTGTACGATGTTATGTAGCATTTTATGCCACGCTCTGTAGCATTTTGCTTCACATGATGATGTTGCCAGCGTTATACACAGTCTCCCCTTAGTGGCTTTTTATGATACGTCATAAGGGAGAAGTTTTTTGTTTGTTTTGTTTCTTCACCCTTGAGAAGCACATAGGAAAGTATAGGTGGTAAATTTTTAATTAGAGTAAATTGTTTGGAGAGCAGACAAATACTTCTTGCTATGAAGGAAATCATTCAAAAACCACTGGTGTAAAAAAAAAAAAAAAAAAAAAAAAATATATATATATAATTTACTGTTTACAGGCCTCGGGTTTCCCTCCCTTATGTGTAATAAATGTTTATACAATACCAAACCTACCCACTATTCTGTTCTCACTGTTCTAGTCTACTATCATTTACTGGACACAGTATTAAGGTCCTTGTCTTGTTGAACTCGGCCTATACTGCTTGATAGAAATACAACAGAAGTGATTGCGTCATTAATAGGCTGAACTGCCCATGGTCGACTTCTGGTGTCATGTATTGTGGTTCGCACTGTTGACCTGCCATTGAAACATCATTTTTTGATGATGCGTAGATGGCAGGGCGGATAGTGTGATTCGCTTGCATGGCTAGGCGGGGTTGTCGCACGGAAGGTCCAGTGTTCAAATCCTGGGTAAGCCACTCATGTCTGTTGTTTTTCTGTTGTCTCGTGTTCTACTTCTTTATTTCCTGCGAGTGCCTGATAACATACCTTTATATTTGTTTCATATTAATTAACTAAATCACACCCTAGATATTTCCGGAACTTTTCATTATCTTTAGGAACACACCTGGCTCAGTAGACATTATGGTTAGCGAGGGAGGCGAGCAGATGGGCCTTAGAAAAAATTTAATTGAAACTTTCATCCCCTGTTTCAACAAAACCACTGTTACCACATGGGGCACAATAGTACGCCCGCCAGAGCGATCGACAACAACGGACTCGTGACAGGCACAGACATGTTGGTTACCAGATGGTAGTCTGTGTTGAGAGCGGCATGTTTACAAGACGGGACACTGAAATATATTAAAGGAAGCTGCCCCTGCTAGCAAAGCGACTCAAGGGGACTTCACTCGAGCCGCAAAATGAGGACAGCTATGTGGTAAGGGGGCAAGTGGGCAAATAATTTATGTATCGGGTGGCCAATCCAAAAACCACGGTTTCTCTCGCAACCGAACACCCAGTGCGGAGTGAAGAGTTGGTTGCGAAAGCCAACAAACTTGTAGCGATTAAAGTGCAGTGAAATGGCACGCGAGCATGCCGATGTCGCAGGGCAAGATGGACGCCTAGTTACTGGATTAGAGTGCAGAGCCGTGGGTAACAGTCCACGACTTCTCACATATTGGCTACCCGAAATAAGAGCGGCAAGCTCGCCAGAAAGCAGTAGGTTTTACCAACATCGCGCAGTATACGTGGAAGAGTTCACAGCCTGTTCTATAATTTAATTTCCGTGAGGATTTATAACATTCATACTTGTAAAATTTATTCTTATATAGTGTTCACCTGCATCAATGTAGTGTCTGAGTCTCCACATTACGTGTTTGGCGTCTAACTGGAAAGAAGCTAGCAAAACGTACGTCCGGAAAGCAGAATTCACAAGATAGGACATCGTACATTTCCTAAGTTACAAGGAAGATCTCTACGCCCGCGTTTGTAAACGTTCGTGACGCAGCATTTAAGTCACCTGTTTATCAAGTGCTCACAAGTTGATTCTCTTATATATCAAGTTCAACCCACTAAAAAGCGTATTTCCGGAATCAAGATTGCATACTCACAAGTTGATGAGTCTATAAATCAAGATCACTAGGTCACAAAGTGATTCGCCAAGATATCAAAGTCAAATCGCCAAGTTCAGCTACTTACAACATCAGTACATGAAGTGAATTCAACTACTCTCATCGTGTATTGCACGATGTAAATTTACTCAAACAAGCTTCATTGCCCGAAACCCAATTGTAACTAGAAGATCGTTTCGCGAGAGCACCAGTCTAGTCAGTACCTTTTCAGGATCAAACAGCAGACATTTTCCTGAGATAAATGTCATCGGTTTGTCGACGCTAGAGAGGTTTCCAAACGTTGAGAGAAGTACATCTTACAAGTTCTCACTACGCATGCTAATATTTTCAACAATAAGTCATCGTCTTGGAGAAATTTGAAAAAAAACCCATAGTCCGTGTATATCTGACATCAGTGTGGTAACACTTAATATGTCACATAATCATTTCACTCTCATATTTAAGAAACTACATTTTTAAATTTCATCTATGTGTGTGAATTGTTTTTTACCACCATCCTTTTAACTTGCTACTAGCCCTATATGTGTATATATTTTACTAATAAATCGTATAGACGCTATGATCATTACCTTGTTCGTTAATGAATCACTCGTGCTGTATTTCTCAGGGTTCTCTGTCAGATTTTCAGCTAGAGAGAACACAACGAAGTGGATTGACCTACAAGTTAGAAATTCGATGGGATGTACCATCTCTACGGTACTATTCGTGTTGGCTATGCAGGTAATCCTCAAAGCAGCTGTAGGATTTGCAACAGGTCCAAACTCAATGGAAGGTGTCACATGCCACAACTTAAAGCATTCATGGATGACACACCAATTCTGACATCAAATGAACACCAGGCCCGGAGAATGTAGCGTTTTTATTGTACTTGTTTTATACATTTTTTTTTTCAAAGAAGGGATCCACAGCCTACATTAGGTAATTAAAGTGGTCAATAGTCATCATAAGAAAATCAAAGGGTTCATGACACAAATAAGGTTAAGAAATCGTGATAGAGAATAGGCCTTCAACAAATACAAGCCTTCTCCTCAAATGCTATGCCATCTCCCAATGTCTTTTTATGACTTCTTCATCTCTGTATAATTTCCTTTATTACCCACGCCCTTCTAGCATTTATCTTCCCTTGTTCCACGTGTGGCGGTATCGGTAACAAAAATCCTGGGCCAGGAGATATATGAACCTGTAAGATTATCTCATTAAGCGTACAACCGATTCATTCATCCAGTATGGAATTCTACCACGCGGAATCTTACTCTTTAACCTGCTTGTCTACGTAGCTGATTAGAATTGGTTGATTACTCATTGTGTTAGGTACATGATTTTGTACTTGCTCAACTGACTGAACACTTTGGGTATTTCTAGTACAACAAATTAAGGTTTTAACAGACAAAATAACATGATGAAAAATGTTTATGTATAGAATTTCAGCTGATAACCTAATCCGACAAAACTAAACTGACATGTCCCAGGCCAGTTGAAGTAACAAACAAAGCGATTTTTCCTTTTCACTTGAACATACTATGTACCCGTCTTGTCCCTTTATGATCCTTATGCACCATCTCTTTTTTTTAAACTCTTATTTAATTTGATATAAGAGTGTATTTGATGTTTCAAATCTTTGAGCCCTTGGTTCACTAGGTGTCAGATGGCATAGGGAGTTGATATTTTGCATAAGATCCTCTATCGTTGTACTTTTTAAACTGTCAAAATTTGAAGGAAACTCCAGTGACCTGTCCGGCGCTCGTCATAAAAAGTTAAAGCCGAAAATAATCATAGGATGTTTACAAAATTACAACTGTGAAAGGATCACAGAACTTGGTGATGTTGTACACAAAATTTTGAACAGAATACATATCTTGGTGACGTACACAAAATTGTTAGCTAGATCACAGAACGTTCCCATTATTTTGTGCATTTTAAAATAAACGTATGTGGTGTTTACTTGTTAACCAATGTTTAAGAATGCTACATGGCCGATGTTTGTTTATTTCCAATCTTTGATGTTCAGAATGTCTTTGTTCCACTCAGCGTAAAGAACTGAAACGTTAAATGCAGGTCCCATTCTTGGTACATATTAATTTGTCAAATTGTTAATGGCATTGATTCAGCCGATGTCATGTACTAATTAAAGCAATGTGAAATAAGTGTAAATTACTCCATTTAGAATACGCATTTTAAAGTAAGGGAAATAATGAATTGCAAATATAAATTGTTTTTGGTGTTTAAATGGGGGCTCGTCCAATAGTAAATGGTTATTGGCCATTAAATGAATGTGGTCTGATTAAAAATCTCAGTCAGCGAGCTCTGTTTTAAATTGAAAACATTGCCTATTGACCTTTACTACTCGCTTACACAGCTGATGCGCCTCTCTATACCGCAACAGTATAAACAAAAAGATAAAAAAAGAAAAGTGTTAGAATGGCAATGAGCGTAAATTATTGAAAATATATCAAGGAGTGCCAGCATACGACACACAGTAGATACATGGAAAACCCAAGAAATCAATACAGAAGGAAAGGCTGGAATTTCAATCTGCATTCAATTATAATTTCCTATCCGTTATTTTTCCGCTCTCCCGACCACTTATCATGTAATACAGGGGTTCTCATCCTTGTTTGCTCATGGCCCTCTTCTGAGCCTCATTTTTCTCTGTGTCCCCCCCTCTTCCATGTATAGTCGCTGTTAACAGGGAAAATGTACCTTATCATCTCACTGTGGCCCCCTAAAAATATGGTTTGGCCCCATGGGGGACTATATGGCCCACGTTGAGATAGCTCCGATGTGTTAGCGATCTGCTATTCAATTTACAGGACATATTTTTATTTTCAAGGCGTGTTCGTTTGAGCATGGAGAAATATTGTACATGTGGGTAAAAGTCAGAACCAGAATACAAAATATAATATACAAACTATATGTAAACCTGGGAGCATCGCACTCCAGTCTACCCAGCTGTTAACAGGTACCTGACTCTGCTCTGGCGTTAGGGAAGGTAAAGGCAGCAGAAAGGGAAATTATCACAGCACGGCATTAAAAAACAAAACTGGTCCTAGTATGGTGAAGTCTCTAACTCTACACCACCCCCCGCCTCTCTGTACGGTAGTTTCTGCTATGGGATTGCTTTACCTTTTCCTTTTTAATATTTTAAATTCAGTCACAAACACATATACAGACCAAATATCTTTATTACATATTCATTAAACTACCATGACTTATGTAGAAGATACTTCAGTTAAACCAATTGGTAAAATACATTCATGTGGCTAGATTGCACAAATCCCGAAATGTCCTTCCTTTGTGGTAGCAGAGAGTCGGATTGGCAGAGTGGTTAGAGCGGTAGTCTCTTGTGGCACAGGTGCCGAGTTTGAATAGACGGTATCGTCACGCTCCAGTCTAATCAGCTGTAAATGGGTACATGAATTAGCTCTTGAGTTACGGAGGGAAAATGCAGCGAGGAAGGTATCAGGTCACCCCAGCTCTATGTTGCTGGACCAAGAATATTGAAGTCTCTAACACTTCACTCCCCTACGGCAGTATCTGCTATGGGACTACCTTTACCCTTTGATGTAGTAGCATCTTAACAATGTGAACATTTTCCACACCTTATAGGACATTCTAGTTTTCGTTCATTATATCTCCCGTAACAGAAGAACACACTCGTGTGTGAACAAACACTTGGCTCTTATGTTCTACAACCGTAATCAGATGCAAGACTAAATGAGAGTACTTGATGAGAAGACAAGCAACTAGGTCTGAAAATACTCGGGGGAACGCCCAAGAAAATGAGAATAATTACAGCAAACAATGACAAGATAAATGCCCCTACAAGATGTAGAATCATAACCTACATCTAGGCAGCAATACAGATGTAGTTGGAGGGGCAGACAGCCATGTTATAATAAGATTGCAAAAGGCAAGCGGAGTTTTATTGCATTGTAAAAAATAAGGAAATCACAAGAAGACAAGTTCAACAAGCAGGGACAAAAATGTAATAATAAAAAGAATCTATGACTCCAATGTCAGATAAATTCTATTGTGTAGCTAGCTCTGAAACATGGAGAAAAATAACCAAGAACTTACAGACATTCATGAGGGGGCACTTACGTAGGATAGAAGGGTTTTAAATGGTACGACAAAGTCACCAATGTGGAACTGCTGACAAGAACCAGGCAAGTGCCAGTGGGACAAGAAATGAGAAGTGCACGCTGGATCTGGATAGGACAAACACAACGAGGAAACATGTTGACAAAATTACGAGGAATTTTTAAAATATCTGGAAACCCCAGGGTAAGAGAAGCAATATCCTTTTACGCTCCTTATGGAGCATGGAGACAAGACTGCAGCTGGTCTCCTGTCAGAATGCCTGCATCACGCATTCACATGATCTTAGAGCAGTTGTTTCTATAGCAACTTTTGTTACACGAGGAGAATGCCAGCTACATGCATAATCTCACAATAATCGCTTTGTGATATATATATATATATATATATATATATATATATATATATATATATATATATATATATATATATATATATATATATATATATATATATATATATATATATATATATGCCACACATGACAGTCAAGACATCTTTATGTAACACATTATGAGCTAGATTTACATCTACAAAGGAGCATGCTTTGATAACATTATTGTAATATAATACATAAATACGAAACCACACATTGTAATATAATGCGAATCTTGACATGTACGACATCCTGTAAATAAACATGGCTACAAACTGAACATGCTTTTACTGAGTGCCTTCTGAAACATGTGTGTGCTTGTGTAGATGACGAGGTAATGCTTATATACATACATCATAACATTACATGGTGGCAGCGGTCGATACCGGACTGACGCAAAAAACAGCTACACGATAACACGTGAGTACAGTATTCGGCTAATTTTCGTCATCGAGGTCAGCCATGGCGGCGAAACAATATCGCAACGCACCGCAAATGAGATTCGCCGGTCAAGATGATAAGAGTGAAGCTTTCTTGTTATGGCGCCAACGCATAGATCTATATTCCAAGACCACTGGTCTGGAAGGACAAACCCTAACTCCATATATCCTAGAAGCATTGGACGATGAAGGTTTGAAAATTTACAACAGTTTTGCTACCGCCATGCCTGTGGAGTCGGCGACAGACCCCGCAGCCATATTGGACGAATTTGAAAAACGTCTGATAATAAAGCACACGAACTTTAGAGCGGCAAGATTAGAACTTCACCACCTGCGACAGAAACCTGGTGAAAGTCTAGATGATTTTTTCACTCGCATCAAGGAGAAAACAAGTGTATGCAAAGTTAACAAAGAAGAAGAAAAAGAGCGAATTATCGAACAGATCCTTCTCAGCACACCAATGCCAGAGTTCCAGAAATGGATACTGAGCCAGAGTGATACACTAACTTTACAACAACTTCTGGATGAAGGCAGGAAACACGAGGCACAAGCACTAAACATTAAACAAATTCAGCAAGGTACAGCAACAGCCCAGGCGAATGCCCAAAAAAGCAATAAACCCAACCAAAAGAAAGCAAGCGGGTCGAAGCAACAAGACACACACAACACCAGCAGAGGTGCTATGTGTAAATGTTGTGGCCTAAACCACATACAAAACCACTGTCCAGCTAAAGACTCTACATGTCATTACTGCAGAAAGAGGGGCCACTGGATAAAATTATGTTTCAAGAGGAAACAAGACAGTGCTCAACACAACTTCACAGCAGAGAGTCATCAAAAAAACACACTTTATGATGACTGAGGACCTTGACTCCAGTGAAGAAAGTGATCCTTCCACATTTGATACTGTGAAGATACTAACTTTCAGTAATGAACCAAAGAGAATGCAGGCTTTCTGCAAGGTACAATTCCGAATACCAGGAATTAAAAGGCACAAAGAAAGATATATTCGGTTCAAGATAGACACAGGTGCCCAAGGTAACACTCTACCCTTAAGAATATTCAGACAGATCATGCCTGACAAGGTGGATGAGCAAGGATTTCCCACAAGGGATGTAAAAAGTAGGAGTGGCAGGACAAAGCTAAGAGCTTACAATGGAACAAGTATAGACTGTTTCGGAGCAGTAACACTTGAATGTTTATACAGAGACTCTGAATGGACATCGTCAACATTTTACTTGGTAGATGTTGAAGGACCTGCAATTTTGGGTTTACCAATGTGCGAAAAGCTGAGTGTGGTAACTATTAACAACATTAAAGCTGACAAAAAAGAACATCTTACTCTACACGTCACTGGAGTAGATGACCTTAAACAGCGATTCCCAGAACAGTTCGACAGAATAGGCAAACTTCCAGGAAAGGCAAGATTCTTTTTAAA
This sequence comes from Oreohelix idahoensis, assembly GCA_024509875.1. NCBI lineage: Eukaryota > Metazoa > Mollusca > Gastropoda > Stylommatophora > Oreohelicidae > Oreohelix > Oreohelix idahoensis. Next base: position 133,085 of record JAMPIV010004716.1, read on the forward strand.
AGACAACGCTGAGCCAAAGATAGACCCACCTAGAAAGTATCCTATACATGTTAAACAGAAACTTGCCACAGAACTAGAAAAGATGGCGCAGAATGATGTTATTAGAAAGGTTGAAGAGCATTCTGATTGGTGTAGTAGTATCACAACCGTTCTGAAGCAGGATGGTTCTCTTCGGGTTTGCCTTGACCCAAAACACTTAAACAACAGTCTAAAGCGCTGTCCACACAAAATGCATACAGTGGAAGAGATAACTCACAGATTCCACAATGCCAAATATTTTTCTAAACTAGATGCTGTACACGGATACTGGAGTGTTGAGATAGCAGAGGAAAGTCAACTCCTTACAACTTTTCGAACACCATTCGGCAGATATTGTTTCAAGAGACTCCCATTTGGTTTGAATGTATCACAAGACATCTTTCAACAGAAGATTGACAACATTGTTGAGCAATGTTCTGGTACAGTGGCTATTGCGGATGACATTGTAGTCTGCGGCAGGTCAGAACAAGAACACGACCGTAACTTGATTAACTTGATGCATGTAGCACAGGCCAATGGGCTAACACTCAACAGCAAAAAGTGTACAATTAAGGCAACGGAGATACAATTTTTTGGATTGCTGTACACCCAGAATGGTGTAAAACCAGACCCTAAAAAGGTTGAAGATATTCATGACATGCCAACACCAGCTACAAAGAAGGAACTGCAACAATTCTTAGGTGCTGTCAATTTCCTAGCACAATTCATACCAAATTTGTCAGCTGCTGCAGAACCTTTGCGATCTCTACTACAGAATGAAACTCCGTATGAATGGTCAGAAGACTACCAACACATATTCAACCACTTGAAGACCCTCATATCATCTGATGCATGCTTGAAATACTATGACATGCAAGCACCCACTTTTCTCATGGTTGATTCCAGTCTGAAAGGCCTAGGAGCAGCACTTTTGCAACCAGACAAAAATCCTGAAGGACACTATGCCAAAGAACTTCGTCCTGTAGCTTACGCAAGCAAATCATTAAGTTCTGGCGAAAAGAAACTTGCAAACATTGAAAGAGAAATGCTAGCTGTACGTTTTGGAATCAAACGCTTCCACACATTTCTTTTCAACCGCCCATTTACAATTCTCTCAGATCACAAGCCACTTGAGATGATTCATAAAAAACCAATAGCTTCAGCACCACCACGACTACAAGCTCTGTTATTGGAAACACAAGGTTATGATTTTAATATTCAGTATATCCCAGGAGAGGATATAGGTCTTGCAGATGCTCTCAGCAGACTACCAAACCCCAACAAGACAGCAGATCTTACCCCAAACATCAAAGTTGATTTTGTCAAGTTTAGCGATAATCGGCTTGAACACATCAGAGAAGACACAATGAGAGATCCTATCCTTAACTCTCTCAAAGAACTGATATACCATGGATGGCCAAGCTCTATCAGGGAAGTTCCAACACACATCCGTCCATACTACTCGATGAGGGACGAGTTAAGCATCGAAGATGGTCTGATCCTTAAAGGAGATCGCATTGTTGTACCAGAAACACAACGCGATATCATCCTTAAACAGCTCCATAATAGTCACCTTGGTATTGTGAAGACACAACTGAGAGCAAAGAAAGATGTTTACTGGCCACAGATAAACAAGGACATAGAAACACTATGTAAAAACTGTTCAATTTGCCAAGAACATGCAAATAGGCAGTGCAGAGAACCTCTCATACCATCAGACATACCATTGAGCCCTTGGAGCATTATAGGAACTGATATTTTCTCAATCGACAATAATGACTATCTTATTATTGCTGATTACTACAGCAAATTTCCCATCATTGAGAAACTTCCACAACCCTCACCATCAGCTGTTATTGCAGACATTACAAAGAAGTATTGCAGCATGTTTGGCATCCCAGATGAAATTAGATCAGACAACGGTCCACATTTCTCAGGTCAAGCATACAGAAACTTCACTAAGGACTGGAAGATCAAACACACAACATCATCACCTAGATACCCTAAATCTAATGGTTTCATTGAGAGACAGATACAAACTATCAAGTCAATCATGAAGAAAACAAGAACAGAGGATGTACACCTAGCACTCTTGAGATGGAGAACAACACCGGTAGACAGTAAGATCGACAGTCCAGCAGAACTTATGTTTGATAGAAGAATTAAAGACCTCCTACCATCTAAGGTCCACTTCCGTCCACAACATAGAGACAGCACATATGATCAACTTCAGCATCGTCAGCAAGTTCAGAAATCCAACTATGACAAATGTGCTAAAGACTTACCACCATTATATCCTGGTCAGCATGTGACTACCTACAACCACAACAATGACACATGGTCAAAAGCAACAATCATTTCCAGAAACCCTGAACCCAGGAGCTATACTTTAAGACCAGACAGCAGCAGCAACCTCCTGAGGCGAAGCAGAGTGGACATAAGAGAAATCCCACAGAATACAACAGAACAGAGAATTCCCATGCTTTCAACAGACAATGCAGTAACTCCAGACCTTGGTGCCCCACAAAACCAACAAGCGCCAAGGCCGAAATCACAACCAACTCAAGCTAAACCAGGGACTTCCGCAGAACCACCAGCACTTTACACCACTCGTTCTGGCCGTACAGTGACACCTCCCAGCCGATACAGACAGTGACATATATACTCACACTGAGCATTACACATACTTATCCTTTATCACATGAAACATTTCGTTGGAATGTTTGCACACATTTTTTTTTTCAAAAAAGGGGGGATGTAATATAATACATAAATACGAAACCACACATTGTAATATAATGCGAATCTTGACATGTACGACATCCTGTAAATAAACATGGCTACAAACTGAACGTGCTTTTACTGAGTGCCTTCTGAAACATGTGTGTGCTTGTGTAGATGACGAGGTAATGCTTATATACATACATCATAACATTACAATTATAAGTAATATGATTTTCTATCGCATCAATTGGTAAAGTCTGTTCCTTTTTACAGCGGCAAGAACTGTCAAATATAACATATTTTAAAAAAAAGTTTAGAGTTTGTAAAGCCATACGCTTTTTTATGCCTGCCTTACAAGCAAACCTGTTGGAGCAGCGGTTATAACCAGAAATCATTAACCCCAAACCGGAATTAACTGCAAATGTCACGTGGTTCGGAAGGCGCTTGCCGGTGTCTGTGACACTTAAAATTGGACCACGTCAGTCAATGTATTATATGGTCTCATTATTTTAACTCTATCTGAAGTTCTCGTTACGACTCGACTGTGTGAGGGATGAATTAACGTTATCAGTTTCGTATTAGATTTAGGGACATTGGGCGAGACGCGTTTCGTTGAACATTTATATTCTTGACTGTGCAAATTACTAGGAGATGGTAGTAGATCTACCTGGGCAAGGGTCATATCTGGACATCATCTGGAGATCTCGAAGACGACCAGATATAGTGCTACATTCCTCATCGTCACACTAGATTATAATGAATGAGTTGACCGTACCATTTGAATCCAGAGTGGAAGAACAACACTTGATCAAATTGGCTAAGTACAATGCTCTGACCATGGACTTGAGACATGACGAGTTCACAGAAAAAGTGATAGCTGTTGAGGTAGGTGCAAGAGGTCTAGTCACTGCCTCAGTTATGTTCTGCTGAAACTATTGAGTGTGAAAGGACAGTCTAGAACGAAGGCACTTAAGAGGCTCAGTGAAACTGCGGATTGGGTATCGAATTGAATGTGGAGCAACCGCAACGGACTCTGGAATTTAGGGCAGTAATTTATGTAAACATAATGATTTCTTTTACAATAGCTCCCAGCTGGTTTAATTCGCAGGGCAAGCTGGAAAGACAACAGGAGGCTGACACATAGGAGTGCTGTAACGGAGATAAAAGATCCGAAACACTTGATTGATGGGGGGACGATTTCTGATGATCAGAATACCTACTGTTGTAGAGCCCTATATAGAGTTTCCTATCAAAGAATATAAATTAAACTGACTATAGTCTTGTCACTGGATGCTCCGGTGCCACATGCAGCTCGCGAGAGTGGTTGGAATAGAAAGACATAATGCTTTACTGATAAGTGCTAATTTAAGGGACCGGAATCGACGATTGTTAGTTTAGGAAAATCTACCGCACGATAATATAATGCTGGTGTTATTTCAAAGTAAATTAGCAGCTATAGTACTGTGTCAGTGGAATAGGAGATGAGAAGAAGACTGTCGTACTCTGAATGCGAATCGCTGGCACTTTCAGCTGAGTGGTCCGCCCTGTCTTCATCTCGATTGTAGTCTCCTCCCATTTTCAGTATAATAGTTCCTACAAGCTCTATTTCTCTGCAATAGACTTTAATGTAGATGACGGCACGTTTCTTGATTCTTTGATTCACAGAGAACACGGGGACACAGGGAATCGACCTAAACCTTTCATCTGTCCGAACGCATCGTTCAAAGTACCGCCTAAGTGTTGCTTTAGATTACGTCTCTTTCTTTTATCAAGGGACGCAAGGGAGACAGCTCCTGAGGTCCTTACGTCTTATTACACAGTTTCAATGCACGTGCGGCCCCACGCCAGAGCACCTGCAGACTTTATCTTACTATTTAAGCTAGATGTCCCTAACCCTCCTTACCATTGTCTTCAGAGAGAATTCTTGCTACCTTACAAAGTGGATCAGTGCTGTGCCAATCTTAGTTATATGGAGTTTAGGAATATTCTTTCCGTCAAGATCCTTGGTCATCCGTTACCCTGCTTCCAGTTATCCTGCAGTTTCCAGTGTATACTGCAGCTTCCATGTTATACTGCAGTGTCCAGCAACTATCCTGTTTCCAGCCTATAAGGCTGCTTCTTGAAATCATAAATTACCACATCGATTGCTGTCACCTGCAAGTACGCATTATTCCTGCTCCATGGATTACATTCCTACAACACCTATTGCCGCCATTTGGAATTACCCATCACTCCAGCACATACGGGCTGCCTTCTTTGCCATCCATGATTGTGGAAAATACGGTCAGACCCACTGATATCCTGTTAAGAGGCACATACAGACATAACGTCATAGAGGAGTAGTCAGTTGCCGGTACTCGGTACCTGTTTTGGTGTTCAAGTCTTCACTAACCAGTACAAGAGGGAGTCACTGGACCCTTCATGGTTACTCGTTTACCAGCCGAAGCCATTGTGGGATACTGTTGTGTAAGTTTTTTAAACCAGGGTTTTTGACAAGGAAAATTTAAATAATACTCAGCTATGTAAAGCTGTTACTTTAATTTACAGTGCGATGCTTTCTGTTATGAACATTTTGTAAATCGGGATCCTTGAAAAGAAAAGTTTGATTAATTCTCAGCTATGTTTGTGCTACAAGATTTGTGTATGTTCTAGAAGATTCCCGAACTCCATTCATTCTTAAGGGACATAAAAACAACGGTTAACGCCTATAGCTTAGAAACTATATGTCATAAATCTTATCCTTTATCGTTAAATTTAGAAGTGCGTTGATTTCTGTTATGTACGTTTTCTAAATTACGATTCCTGACAAGGAAAGTTTGAATAATACTCAGCTGTGTAGAGCTTTTACTTAAATTTACAGTGCGTTGCTTTTTATTATGCAAATTTTCTACATCAGGATTCTTCAACAATTTTTAATTCTTAAATGTGCCACGGGAATTTCGCTCACGCTTTATATTTTATTCTGCATAAATGGATTTGTTGTTAGAAGAAGCGCACAACTTTTTTTGAGGGAAATTATTACTTTATTTTATTTAATACTTTTCTCCTTCCTTTTTATGTTTAAGTATGAAAGTGAAACTACGCGTGTGTGGTTTTATATGTAATGTATCCCCTTATAGCATTATTTTATAGAGGAAAGGGCATTAATACTGTACATGCATACATTTGAATACATAAGAGCGTGTGTGTGGAGCTACGTATGTGCATGAATGCAGATGTATGTATGTATAACTCAGCTATGTAAAGTTGTTCACGATCCGGCTCTAAGAATACGTTACATTCACTAAATTTGCCTTGAAAATCGTTTTGATGTTTGTGCGATGGGAAGCATTGTTTTTAAAAAAAAAAAGAATTTTTTTTTCCAACTGGAAATAATCCTATTGTCTTTAATATTATTCGATAGCAATTTAAATAGATAGACAGATAGACAGACGGGCGGGCGGGCGGGCGGACGGACGGACGGGCGGACGTACAGACGGACAGATGGACAGACAGACAGATAGATAGATAGATAGATAGATAGATAGATAGATAGATAGATAGATAGATAGATAGATAGATAGATAGATAGATAGATAGATAGATAGATAGATAGATAGATAGATAGATAGATAGATAGATAGATAGAACGAACTTTATTTTCAAAGGGTTAAGAACTGGGCACGCAGGCCCGTCTGACATTCTGCCCTTCCTATCTCTCTCATCATGTATACTGTATCCTTTCATCATCACATTTACTTTAAGCATTATTAAGGCATTTTTCATTATAAAAGTAATATAACATCATACATTTGCAATAATCATCATAATTAAAGTATGTTTTTAAAATAAATAAAGAAAGGAAAAAATAAATGAAAAAAAAGATTTAAAAACAAGATAATAATAATTAAAAAAAATAAAAATAAAAATAAAAAAAAACTAACAATCAAAATCGAATTCCTCATACAGTGAATTAGTGATTTGAGAAATATTCAGAGGTGTGTTATAAGAACCCGTGAAATATTCAAACGGTCTGCTACTGAATGACTCAAGGACTCTTGTTTTTTCCAGTGCACGCGAAAACTTTACGAGAGGTGAGCAGCTTTGAGTCTCATAGCAGATACTGCTGCAATGAGTGCAATGATAGGTTCATCAAGATGAGGTGGGGTAAACAGTTACTTTCCTTGCTGTCTTTGCCGTCCCAAACTCAAGACCAGAATCAGACTAGGTAGATAGTTAGATAGACATATACGAAAGCAATTAATTTGCCAAGGGCTGAAAATCGGGCACAGTCCCCTCTTGCATTCTTCCTTCCTCTTGCTCATCTGTTGCTACTGTTACTCAAACATTCTCCAGCGTATTTTAAGTATTAATTTAAGGGCAATACAACATTACAAGGTAGTATAACAGCATACATTAACAGTACCTGATCACAAAATTAAGAATAAGTATATTGTTATGAAAAACTAGCTCATCAGAGCCTCCATACAGTATATTAGATAAAAGTACAACACAATCAGTTAGGGTGGCATATAATCAGCACTCATAAAGTATTTGAACAGTATACGATTATATGAGTAGGGACTGTGCGTGTTTTTCAGTTCATTGGGAAGCTTGTTCCAAAGATGAGCAGCTGAGTAAGCCAAACTAGTCTTAAATAGGTCTAGCCTGAGCTTGGGTACCTGTAATTTGTTTCAGCGCTGGCTACGCCTTTCATTATATTTTAAAAGCGGCCAAAGATACTTGGGAGCATTCTGTGACAGGATTTTGTGAACAAATTTCCCTTTGTTAAAGAGGAAGCGCTTCCTGAGGGGTAATTCTTCTTCTTCTTCTGTCCTTAGCCACAGACCGTCAAAGCAGTCCGTGGCCATTACGCCTAGTGGCGTCTTAGGACAACAGCAGATAGGTTTTCTTTGCCATTGTTTCCCATCACGCCTAGTGGCGTCTTTAGGGCAACGGCAAATCAACCCATTTGCTGTTGTTTCCGTAATCGAAGTGAGGGGTAATATTTGAAGATAATTATATAAATCTATACAATGTGATTGGTGTTTATCAGCAACAAGGTGCATTGCGCGTTTTTGAAGCGAGTGGAGCCTTTTTGTGTTGGAGACAGAACAACCATCCCAGATTGTGGAACAATAGTCTAGATGTGTTTGTATATGAGATATGTAGAACATTTTCCTTGCCTCCTCATCCAGGAAATGTTTAATTTTGGCTAACTGGTAAACTTTTTGTGCTGTTAGCTTTGTGAGTGCATGTACGAGTACATGTGAGTTCCAACTTAGGTGTTGGTCCACAGTGATACCTAGAGTTCTATGTTCATTTACGTTTTCAATTCGTGATGTTCCAATGTAGAGCTGAAGTGTTGTTTTCTGCAAGTTTTGTAGTTTTTGTCTGGTTGATATTAACATACATTTTGTTTTACTAATATTTATTTGCATGCGATTCTCGTTGCTCCACTTAATAAGATTATGTGTATCGTTTTGTAAATATTGTTCTAGTGTGGTGCAACTTTTTTCACTTGTATAAACAGTACAGTCATCGGCAAACAGGTCACATGATGAGTGTTTGAAGTATAGAGGAAGATCATTAATGTATACGGTAAAGAGAAAAGGGCCGAGTTGTATTGACAACGGTTGGGTTCGACAAGGAATTATTGTAAGACACTATTTGTTGTCTGTCTGAGAGGAACGATTTAATTAACTTTACCAGCTTAATATTTACTTTCATTGTTTCTAATTTTCTGATTAAAATAAAGTGATCTATCATATCACATGCTTTTTTGAAGTCTACAAAAATTGCTCCACATATGTTATCGTTATTGATGTTTAGGTGCCAATTGTCTATCATCTTTGTTAAAGCTGTGTGGCATGAATGCTTTGGTCTAAACCCCGACTGACTGCCGATTAGCAGGTCATTATTGACTAGGTGTTGTAGAGTTGTTTTGTGGATGTGTTTTTTCAGTGGTTTGGACAGCGACGATATAAGAGAAATGGGCCTATAGTTACTAAGATTACTACTATCAGATGAACCTGGTTTGAGAAGTGGGTATACTTTAGCGCTTTTAAGGAGCAGATGGAAAGTAGCTCCTTGCGATACGTTGATTATATATGTATGTCAGTAAATCACAAATGGCTGGTGCGGCAAAGCGAAGTATTCGATTACTGATTCCATCAAGTCCCGATGAGTTATTATCTTTAAGGCCAGTAATATAGTTATAAACTTCAATAACTGTTATAAAAGGGATGTCGGGTGGAATTGTGTTAGTACATTTGTTTTCGCAGAACGTTGATAATTTGCTTAAGTCACAAGGGGAAGACGGAATGGTGGATTTTATATTGTTGATGTCAGCCTGAAAATGATTGCTGTAGTCTATACAAGTAAGTGGCGTATTGGGAGTATGTGGGTCTGGAAAATTTCGTTTGTTCACTAAAGTGTTGATTGCCTTTCATATCTGTTTACTGTTTGTTTTGCTCTGAACTAAATTTCTAAAGTATTTTTTCTTTTCTCTGCACTTTATTTCTTACTGTCCGATATGTAGTGATATCCTTATTTTTATGCGCTCGATCTCTTTGCCTCATAGCGTCAAGAACATCTTGTGTGATCCATGGAGATTTTATTTGTCTTTTCACGCGAATTTCTTTAGTAGGCGCATGCTTATTAAAAATACTATAAAATATCATTGTCCAATATGCGATGGCGTCATCAGGATCAGGAATTTGAAAAACGTTGGCGAGAGCTGCAGTTCGCAATTCATTCAAAAATAATTCACGGTTGAAATTTTTAAGACTTCTATATTGAAAACTAATGTGTTTATTCTTTGGAGATTTGTACCCATTTTTTACCCAAGTGCAACATATAGGATAGTGGTCACTCATAGCAATAGTAGGGATGGAGCATTCTATAATGTTTTCTGGACAGGTTACATGGATGTGATCGATCAGTGTGGATTACGTTTTTGTTACTCTGGTAGGTTTGTTGACTATTTGTTTCATGTTGTACGATGCTATGATGTTTGTCCATGTTTGATTTGGCTTATGCATATCAATATTGAAATCACCAAGAAGAATAATTTCATTAACTGTAGTAATTACTTTATCCATCACGTTCGTGAAGTCTTCAAACCATGTTGTTCCTACATTGGGATTACGATAGATAGATAGATAGACAGATAGATAGATAGATAGATAGATAGATAGATAGATAGATAGATAGATAGATAGATAGATAGATAGATAGATAGATAGATAGATAGATAGATAGATAGATAGCAGACAGGTAGACCGACCGACCGACCGACCGACCGACCGACCGACCGACCGACCGACCGACCGACCGACCGACCGACCGACCGACCGACCGACCGACCGACCGACCGACCGACCGACCGACCGACCGACCGACCGACCGACCGACCGACCGACCGACCGACCGACCGACCGACCGACCGACCGACCGACCGACCGACAGACAGACAGACAGACAGACAGACAGACAGACAGACAGACAGACAGACAGACAGATAGATAGATAGATAGATAGATAGATAGACCGACCGACCGACCGACCGACCGACCGACCGACCGACCGACCGACGATAGATAGACCGACCGACCGACCGACCGGGACGGACGAGACAGACGAACGGGGCAGACGACCCATACGGCACAGACGGGACAGAAGGGACAGACGGGACATGCTTTGTGTATTTGTGTGTGATGGGTACATTATTAAAAAAAAATTTTTTTTTTCTAACTAGAAATAATCCTAATGCCATTAACATTATTCGATACCACTTTAAACCTTCGCACCAAACCCGACTCGGAGCCATTCCGACATGGACCCGGGCTGGGCCGGGTATGCCCACTAGTATATATATATATGCGTGATGGCCTCTGACTGCTTGGTCGGTCTTTGGCTAAGGACGGAAGAAGAAGAAGATATATATATATATATATATATATATATATATATATATATATATATATATATATATATATATATATATATATATGTGTGTGTGTGTGTGTGTGTGTGTGTGTGTGTGTGTGTGTGTGTGTGTGTGTGTGTGTGTGTGTGTGTGTATGTGTGTATGTGTGTGTGTGTATGTGTGTGTGTATGTGTGTGTGTATGTATGTATGTGTGTATGTGTGTGTATGTATGTATGTATGTATGTATGTATGTATGTATGTATGTATGTATGTATGTATGTATGTATGTATGTATGTATGTATGTATGTATGTATGTATGTATGTATGTATGTATGTATATATGTATATATGTATGTATGTATGTATGTATGTATGTATGTATGTATGTATGTATGTATGTATGTATATATATATATATATGTATATATATATATATATATATATATATATATATATATATATATACATATATACATATATATATATATACATATATATATATATATATATATATATATATATATATATATATATATATATATCAGCGGGTGTAATTGTCACAGCCCTTGCCTGTTAGTATCGCCTCAATCCAAAGACATTTGAAAGCATCTGGATTTAGTCAGTATTTGCCACAGTGAGAGCTGAGCTCCATCGCATGAGAACACTCAATCAGTGGGAAAAGTATTGTATTTCCTAGCTGAGGAGTCATTTATCTTCCTGGATTATTAACAACAAAGGATCGGCCATTTTCGTCAAGAGAACTGTGGCTCTCCCCTATTAGTTAGATTTTTCTGGGGTTTTTTGTTTTTTTGTTTAATTATACGTGTAGTAGTGGTTTGCCCTTTTCTTGCGTGTGATACAAAATCACTGGCCTAATAGCGCTAGTGAGATTCTTTTATTTATTTTATTTTATTTGTGGATAATTTACGTAATAAATATAATTATTTGTTCTAAGCGGTCAGAATTTTCTTCTATTCTACCTGTCACTTGATGTTTTCTGTTGTAGTCCTTACTGTAATAGATTAACCTATTTAGCAAGAGAGGACGGATGAGGTTATGACATCTTAAACATCGTTTCGAGTGTTGCTTGGAAGAAGACATGAGATATCTGATAATGTCTCTCTTCTCTCCAGAAGTCATAACTCTCTCCCTATTTTCATTAGTGACTCTATTTCCCTCTACTTTCATATTACTCATTCATACTCTGCCTAAACTCAGACATCGTCTACTTCCATACTCGCAACAACGACAATGGTGACGAATAAGACACAAACTGAGGAAACCTGTTGATATCATTAAAAGTCCTTATTCCGGATTCCCACAAAGTAAAAGAGATAAAGTGAGACAGAAAAACACACAGAGAAGAAAACTGGAGACACACATGCAAAGGAAAAAGAAGATGAAAGACCATGAGCTGATGGAACAGGCTAGAGGGCTTGACATGAACTTGTCCTAGCTCTATGTTCCGTAGATGGATAAAGGATAATGATGATAGTCTTCTTCTTCTTTGATCATTAGCCGCCGACCATCAAAGCAGTCAGTGGCCATCACGCCTGGTGGCGTCTTGTAGGGCATCAACAAATTGATTCCACTTTGCTCGGTCGGTGGCCATCTTTCGTACAGTGCCCCAACTCTGGTTCATTCTTTGCATGTCAGCCACCACAGTCCTCCGCCAAGTTGTTTTTGGTCGGCCTCTCTTTCGTTTTCCTTCAGGGGGCCATAGCATAGCTGTTCTTGTAATGGCATCGGGGTCATGATAGTACTGGGCTGTTAATTCATCCATAAGAAATAGTATTGATTTGCCAGATTAACGTTTTATTAGCGGTACCTTGAAAACTGTTCTTTAAAATTATAGCTGAATTCTTATATTGGTACTCAAACTGGTTACTCGTTTTAATACCGGTTACAATATAATAAAAAACAAAATACACTTTTATTATTGTTAAAAAATTAAACGTATTGTTGGTAATATATTTTTATAACTATAACCTCATTTACTTCTCACTTTGTCAAAGTCATTTTAGTTTATCAATAGCAAAAACTGCCAGTGCGTGTTCAAAAATTTGTTATTGGTATTTAGAAAAAAAATTATGAAAATAACAAAAGAACTGTTTTTTTCTCACTAAAAATGGATTTTCTAACTTTAGCTGACGGAAAATCAATACTATCATCAAAATTTGTTGTTTCAATTTCTTCACGTTCAATACTGATCAAGGAAGGCTAAAGTAGAAAGTCTCTTTCGCCTCATTGAAGATCCCAAATATGATATGATTTATTGTACGATGCTTCTAAAACGCCATGCAAATGTTCATATTTCAAAAGCTGAGGAACTCCTCAAGTTTATTGTTCAGAATAAGGAACTACCGATGAGTGTAGCTGCGGGACTGATAAAGTGACTGCTGAACATCTGCTTCAAAGTTGATATGGCCGCCACGAGTACCCTTCGGAGATGCAAATAACCTCAAGCTGACTACTGCTTTCTTTGAAAACATTCAAGTAGATGTCTGAGAGTGTAAGAAGAAGAAGAAGAATAGATATGGAAATGTTTTTCCAAACTTAAGAGCGACTGTCAGATAATGCTCACTATTGCGATTTCAATTTCCAGCTATGAGAGATCTTTTAGCAAGATGTGAAGTGGGATAAATAGGATTGTCATAATTGAGAAGTGGAGTTTTTGCATTTTGTAACCATAAAAATGGCGCTCCCTCCCAAATTTGGCGCCCAGGGCATGTGCCCCACCTACTTGACCATAGTTACGCCATTGTATATATCCTTTATTGGTGTTACACAGGTTAAATCACTTTATAGGGAAAACCCACTATTTTGGAACTATTTACTGCTCCGGGAAAACTCATTAATATCATTTATGGACTTGAAATAATGTACAAGCCATTTCACATTTTTTTCACCCTTCAAAAAGTAGAAATGTTTGTTCTATAACATGTAAAGTAACTATAACACAATGTCAGGAAATCGGTAAAAGATTCTTTGCGAAGTTGTTTACGTCTGATGCCTAGCGAGACACACAATGAAATTTAGCTCGGCTCTTCAGTGCGGGAAAACGCGTAGGACGGAAATAATTCATATAAGCAACATGAACTGTCGCATCCGATAGATAGACAGACTTAAGCACATTTCTCAGTAAATACTGCTTGGATTTGACTCAAAATTTAACACAGTAAAGCAGCAAGTAAGCAGAATCTATGGAATACTGTATTACACTGCTACATAACGTTATTGTGGAGATATTATTATTTTGAAAGATCGAAACTAGACGGAGACAAGCAACTAGCGCAGAATTAATTGTCTAACAAGATGAAGATCTTTCGAAATAAAGTCACAATTATGCACAATAATGCAGATATTGTACTGAATCTTAGGATTTTTCGGTGGAACTACTACGTATCGTCAGTACATATAATGCACACTGCCATTTTTGATCGCATGGATTGAGAGTCAAAAATTGTTGCGACGTAATTGTCTCTCGGAGGTCCGCGCGATTTCCCTATAGCAAAAGGCTCATGAAATTCAAAACCACGCACACATCACTCTACGAACTGACAGCCTGTATGAGAGCTGAACTGCATCAAAGCTTCGTCATACAAGAACGAAAAAAAAACTGCTATTGTGAGCCAGCTATCTTTTTCAGCGACATAGTGTGAGCCTGAGGGTATGTTGATTACATTTATAGTGTACAAACTAATATACTTTGTATTAAATTATTATGTATAATGTGGGTTGAGGTTTATTTTGTGCATGACTCTTTGTCGCTATTCCTGTGGGAAGATTGGTCACCTTGATATAACCACAGTTCTAATGCAGCCTTGGAGAAGCGAGAATCCTACTCAGGACTGGTAATGACTCGCAATGAAGCTATCAGCCCTTTTCAGAGCTGGCTTGTAAGGCTGAGCACAATGAGTTCGTCTTTCTGTATTATAGGGCCCTCCTTTTGTGTCTATATGACTGATGAATTATCATGAACGACATACTTTTCTTGTCGAACTTATGACATTGTATGTAAACAAATAGATGACACAGACATATGACAGACTACATGAAAACAGTCATAACATCTGAAGATAGAGACAAGACAGTAGGTCATGTGGTATTTGTCTGACAAATACCATACACTGAGCTTGTCGTGTTACAAGTTCAATTTGGGTACCTGGCTTAAGCATTGAGTCTCACGATCCAGGAGTCAACACCTTACTAACGTGGACCACTCTGCTACCTGGCCTCCACATTGTGCTGGTTAGACCGGTAGCCAGATTTCAACTGTGTGTCTTAGTGGACTATGTCTGCTAGCTGCTCTAAGCATTGCTTCTTTAAGGATCAGGAGCAACTCCTTAGCTAAGTGCTAAAACCAAAGATACCACAACAAACAAACCAAATGTATCACATGGTCTTATGATGAAGATAGACAAAAGGACTAGAGAAACTTTTGTCTGTAAATAGTTTTATTGTGCCAGATATACCTTCAAAACTGTGACTGATTTCTATATACATACAAACGGTGTTTTTCTTTACACAAATTTAATTTTTTAACACTAATCACGTAGGTATTAAAATAATTGATTTCTTTACATCTGAAGTTATTGAATTATTTTCAATGTTTTATGTGGTAATGTAATTGTAATTTGAAGGGGGATCGTAGATCCATTTATATTCACTAGAAGCATAGGATAGGTCTAGCGAGAGGGCAGCTTAGTCACATGTTCATTACTTCTTCTATATCATCTGGACGGTGAGCTTAACAGCCCTACTTTATCCTGTGCCATCCCTTCACCAGCTCTCTTTTCTGAGTCTGGGGTACTATTCTTTAGATCAAGTACTACTTGATACTATCATCACTCATCTAAATTTACCATCTCGCCACACGCACGCACACACGCTCGCACGCACGTACGTATGTATGTACGTAGCCAAGATGGGGGCATGGTAGGCAGCACTTGTACTGTGCTTTTCATTTCGACTTATTGGATACTTCCGTCGTTGCAAGCGTTGTCAACGTTTACTTTGGATTTACAACTTGCACGACTCGTCTCTCAGTTAAAACGAGGCACATTCCACACTGTTGTGAACTCTAAGGAGTCTCCTATTTGGTATGTTGTTTTTATTATATCATATCAGTACATGTCAATGTATTTTATGGAGAATAAAGATTCTGATATGTACCTCTGCAAAAAGGATCGAAATCTAGAAATGGACTACAAGAGCGCGTCTTGTCTTTTTATCTTAAATACAGCAATTAGTGACTTTTTGCATTTATCAGGAAAGGCCTTTCTTTGTTTTGTTGACATCAAAGATGCATTTGGTAGTATTGACCATGAGTTTATGTTGAAGGAACTATCTGGGTCAGGTTACTCATGCGTCTTTGTTAACAACACAAATTATATATATATATATATATATATATATATATATATATATATATATATATATATATATATATAGATATATATATATATATATATATATATATATATATATATATATATACACAGACAGATGACATTCAAAAATCCGGCCATCGATAATCCGGTTCCTTCAGATTTCCGGCATGGAATTCGGAGCGCATTTTTAAATTTACCGCGTTGGCGCGCCACTGTTTTCTGGAGCCGTTTATGTTTTGATGCAGCTGTTTGGGTCTTGCTTGCACGTGTTAACAGGCATTCCTGCTCATTCCTTCTCATTTTATCATTTATTTGCTGCTGTATAGCCCCATTATGGATTCAGCAAATAAAAGAAGTGGTGTAAAACGTAAAAATCGTGCATTGTCGATTGCAGATAAAGTGTACAGGTAGTCATTTTCTGTTAAATATATACAGAATATATAACCAAAAAAAATCCGGCATTTTCAAAAATCCGGCACTCCTCAGGTCCGGAGGTTGCCGGATTTTTGAATGTCTAATATATATATATATATATATATATATATATATATATATATATATATATATATATATATATACGAGGCGTGTTCAAATGAAACCCGACCGTGCTGCGCCAAGTGGACATTCGTAGGAAGAGCATGATGACGTCACATCTGTCGTAATGAGCACATACGAATGTACAAGTGAGGAAGTGTTCATTCTCCTAGTATTCATTGGTTGTGCTGCAGACCGTTAAAATAATGGCCGCTGTGAGAAGGAGTCCGTCCAAAAAAATCAAGTCACAGATTTCCGCCGGTAAGGTTATGCTGACCGTACTTTTTGACCATGAAGGGCTTCTATTGGTAGACTTTAAAGAGCCTGGCGTGAACATCAATGCCATCCGCTACAAAGACACCCTAGACAACCTGCATACAGCCATCAAGAATAAACGACCCGGCATGCTTTCGCGTGGTGTGATTCTGTTGCCCGACAATGCTCGTCCACATGTTGCGAACATTGTGCAGGAAGCGTTAGCAAGGACAAGGTGGGAAGTTCTGCCACACCCAGCCTACAGCCTCGATCTGTCACTATGTGACTTTCATTTGTTCGGACCCTTAAAAAATCTCTAAAGGGACAACGATTCGACTCCAGTGCAGACGTCAGTGCCTCGGTGACCAAATGGTTCAATAAGCAACCAAAGTCATTTTTCTCGGACGGCATCCGCCGTCTATCCAAGCAGTGGGATGCGTGTCTGAATGCCTATGGTGACTATTTCTAAAGGACCCCAGTGAGTACTTGCTTCATAACAATTGCTGTATTTAATTCTACTACTCCTGTTGATGTACCTTACATATATTTGTTATAAAGCCACTGGGACGGGTTTCATTTGAACACACCACGTATATAATGAAGCTAACGATCGTCCAGATTAAAGGGGATATGGCTGACAGTAATCCATGGTCAGGATGAACAGAACGAGCACATGTTATGGACCAGGCTAAGCACAGATTCTCCATATCAGCGAGAAAAGCAAATTTTCAGCCGGTAGTTGGTACCGTACTCTGTCAGACATCCCCTCTACCTATAAAAGGAAAGGGTGTTTGTTTCAAACCGCGCAGAGCGCAAAATACAAATCAGAAGACAGACGACTGCTGGAGGAGTGAGAGCAGAGTGCCAAGAAAGCTATTATTCCATCTGTATGCCAGGTCGTATATATCTCCACCAATTCCTCAGTAAAAGTTTAACTTCTGAACCATGCTAAGAGGGTATGTAGGTTTACAAATATATATTGTAAATAAATTCAATTTTATTTCATGTTTGATAAGATTAATCGACCTGTAAGGACTAAATTAAAATTTAATTTGTGGATGACGAAACGGGCTACGTGCTTACCAAGGTTAAGTCGGAATTGAAACCCAGGAGTGTTTGAAAGTTTATAATTACAGAAGAATATTTTATAGATGTTTGCAAGCAGTTATAAATGTAGAAGGCGACTGCAGCATCATGATTTGCACCATCAGTGTATTTTATTATTTATAAAAAATGTATTACAGTTAGACAGACACCTGTCTTGACTATGTTATACTATGAATCGAACAGATCACTGTGTCATACATACACGTGCATAACGCTGAACACTTCCACTCACTGACACGTAGATTTGTGGGCCATCACGACAAAAGGTTAGCCACATGTCACAATTTGTTTCAGGTTACTGTTTTAGTTAGACAGCCGAAACCCGATTTTGAATCCACTCATGCCTCATTGCTACATTAAGGAGCACCTTGGTGCGATTATGTTCATGCACTGACTCCCTAAGGCGTGAGTTAGTCCAGTGCAGGGTCCAAAGACAACTGCTGCATATACCACAAGTATAGACCAGAAGTGCTGTACCATACACACAAGCTGAGTAAACTAACTGTTCATATGCTACAACAACTGTCAGACTCAAATGAAAAGAGCCAAAGAACAATAGAAGTGTCATGATGATAACTGTTAGATGATGATAACTGTTAGATGATGAAAGATTTCACAAGTGACTTTTAACTCGAAAGAAACTTGAAGAAACAAAACAGTTCATTTAAGTGAAGTTGTCAACAAGGACTGTTGATCTAAAATTGATACTTAACTATTAACTTATACATATATATATATGTGTGTGTGCGTGCGTGTGTGTGTGCGCGCGTGTGTGTGCGCGCGTATGTGTGTGTGCGTGTATATGTGCGTGTGTGTGTGCGTGTGTGTGTGCGTGTGAGTGCGTGTGTATATGTGCGTGTATATGTGCGTGTGTAGTGTGCGTGTGTAGTGTGCGAGTGCGTGTGTGTGTGTGTGAAATTAATTTTTGTATTTCATTCACTTCATCATTTTCCATCAATCATATTGTATAAGAAGAATATGACAAGATAGATGTAAATAATAAATTCAGTAATTGTACTCAGCTGACTTATTAATTTTATATTGTTGGAGTTTTGAGTTTTATTGAATTTGTTAATATCATAGGTCAGTTACATAGGAAAGGTGGCAACATAGTGTCTGACTTTGCTCTGAATACTTTCTGAAGCAGATACCTTCACAGCCGTGACTATCCTGTGATACCAGTGCTCATTTCTTACACTGGGACTAAACTCTTTAATACTGACTTCTTTGTCTGAGAGAATATCCATTTGTGGAATTTGCTTCGGGAGTAAACCCTGAGGATAAATCCGGAGTCGGAGTCCCTAAGACAGTCTAATGTCGATTCGACATTATTCTGGCAACTCCTGCGACATGGCTGGTACCAAACTGTATCGGCTGCTGCCGTTCCTTTGGATCTACCGGCTGTGTGGAGAGGGGGAACATGCTGCATGGGCAACAGCTTGATCTCCATATAACTGTGCCCAAGCTCGCGCCCTGGAGAGGACACTCCAGCTTCAACCTATAGGTGTCGGCAAAACACGGGAAGTAGCAGTTACCGGTTATAAGCATTTTGCCCAATTGGCGTAGGGCATGGCGCCAGGGGCTACTTCCGACAGTGGGAGAGGTTCTAGGATCTCACTGGACAGCTACCGCCCGCTTCAAGCTGGGCAGCCCCCAGTCAATAAGGTGTTGTCCCGCCACTGTCTGCTTTCCCCATTGGGTGCATGGGGATTAGGGTCAAACCCGAACTGTGGACAGAAAATTTTGCACCAAGCAATTATCGAAAAAATAGAAATAAGCAAACTCTCAGATTGGGATGCTGGAACGTCCGGACTATGTTGACTGGACTATCCGAAAACCTACAGGATGTAAACGATGTAAGGAAGACAGCCATAATTAATGATGGGCTTAAACGACTTCAGGTGGATATAGCTGCACTTCAGGAAACGCGCCTGGCGGGCTCTGGAATGGTGAGCGAGAAGGACTACACATTTTATTGGCAAGGGAAAGATCTTAATAAAGCTAGAGAACACGGAGTAGGTTTTGCGGTCAAAAAATCGCTAACTAACATGGTTGAACCAGGCGAGAATGGATCAGAACGCCTGTTAACGCTCCGCCTGCAAACTAGCACAGGTCCCATCACCTTTGTCAGTGTGTATGCTCCTACTCTGTACTCTGCCTCAGAAGCTAAAGATGAGTTCTACGAGAATCTAGCAGCAGTAATCAAAAGCATACCTAGGCAAGAACAGCTTGTTCTCCTTGGTGACTTTAATGCTAGAGTGGGTGTCGATAATGTTTCATGGCCTTCATGTCTGGGCAGGTTTGGTATTGGCAAGATGAATGGAAATGGACAACGGCTCTTAGAGTTGTGCGTCCACCATGACCTCTGCGTGACCAACACCTACTTTCAGACAAAACCCCAGCATAAGGTGTCATGGAGACACCCACGATCCAAGCACTGGCACCAACTTGACCTGATTCTCGTCAGAAGGCCACTCCTCAGGTCTGTGCTCTCCACGCGCTCGTACCATAGTGCAGACTGTGACACAGATCACTCCTTGGTTTGCTGCAAAATCAGAGCACAACCAAGAAAACTCTATCGTGTCAGACATGAAGGGAAACCACGCATTGATACCAGCAAGATGTCAGACCCTTTCATGATCGCTCAATTCACTGCGACCTTCAAGAAAGTGCTCAGAAGCCCTCAGCATGGTGATACTATTACAGAGAGCATCTACGGAACACCATTCAAAGTACTGCACTTGCCACCTTTGGTAAGAAAACAGCAAAGTCAAATGACTGGTTTGACGCTTCATCAGATGTGATGGCACCTGTTATTGAAGCTAAGCGCAGTGCTATGAATGAATACAAACGTTCACCGAGTGCCAGAACCCTACAGATCCTGAGGGCTACGAGAAGCAAAGTTCAACAAACTGCTCGACGCTGTGCAAATGACTATTGGCCCCAGCTCAGTGAGAGCATCCAGTTCGCAGCGCAAACAGGCAACATTAGACAAATGTATGACGGTATAAAGAAAGCACTTGGCCCCCATAAAAGTAAGACGGCACCGCTAAAAACCATCAGCGGAGAGAAGCTAACCGATAAGGGTAAGCAGATGGAGAGGTGGGTCGAGCACTACTCTGAGCTTTACGCTAGAGACAATACCGCTAAGCCTGCAGCCCTTGATGCTGTCAATAGTCTGCCAACTATGGAGGAGCTGGATGCCGAACCAACATTAGAGGAACTCAGTAAATCCATTGATAGCTTGGCCTCTGGCAAAGCACCAGGCAGTGATGGGATTCCTCCTGATTTAATCAAATGCTGTAAGAGCACGCTATTACATCCCCTGCATAGGATGCTGTGCCAGTGCTGGGAAGAGACAACTATTCCTCAAGACATGCGAGATGCCAAGATTGTAACACTGTATAAAAATAAAGGAGACAGAAGTGATTGCAATAACTACAGAGGCATCTCTCTTCTTAGTATTGTTGGTAAGGTTTTTGCCAAAGTCATCTTAATGCGACTACACAAGTTAGCTGAGCGCATATATCCAGAGGCACAGCGTGGATTCCGAGCTGGCAGATCAACAACAGACATGATCTTCTCTCTCCGCCAGCTTCAGGAAAAATCAAGAGAGCAGAAAAGACCATTATATATCGCCTTTATAGACCTCACAAAAGCATTCGACCTGGTTAGTAGGGATGGACTCTTTAAAATCCTCCTGAAAATAGGCTGCCCTTCTAAAATGCTGGAAATGATAAAGTCATTCCATGACGACATGAAGGGAACAGTCCAATATGCTGGAAGCACGTCACAGCCCTTTGATATACGAAGTGGCGTTAAACAAGGCTGTTTTCTGGCTCCGACCCTCTTCGGAATCTTCTTTGCCTTACTCTTGAAACATGCATTCAGAGATGCAACTGAAGGAATATGCCTTCACACTAGGTCAGATGGCCGTCTGTTTAATCTTTCAAGGCTGAAGGCAAAAACCAAAATCAGAAGGGTCACTATAAGAGACTTGTTGTTCGCTGATGATGCTGCAGTCGTCACTCAAAGCCAACAGGAGCTTCAGAGCTTGATGAATCGCTTCACTAAAGCATGCAAGGACTTTGGCCTCACAATAAGTCTAAAGAAAACGAATGTGCTGAGTCAGGATGTGGGTGCTGCACCAGTTATCACTATCGATAACTATGAATTGGCAGTGGTGCACCACTTCACATACCTAGGGTCTACCATCAATGACAAACTCTCACTGGATACAGAAATCGACAGCCGCATTGGCAAAGCTGCAGCTACCTTTGCCCGCCTCACATCGCGTGTTTGGGGAAACTCTAAACTCACAATGAAGACCAAAACTGCGGTATATAATGCCTGCGTCACCAGCACACTCCTATATGGCAGCGATACCTGGACGACCTATGCTAAGCAAGAAAGAAGGCTCAATACCTTCCATTTGCGGTGTCTACGCCGCATCCTCGGCATCTCGTGGAAAGATAAAGTGACAAATGTCGAGGTGTTGTCACGTGCTGGCCTTCAAAGTATGTATACGCTGCTTAGACAGCGCAGACTTCACTGGCTTGGCCATGTTCGCCGCATGGAAGATGGTCGCATCCCAAAAGATATCTTCTACGGACAATTAGCAGATGGCAAGAGAACAGTTGGGCGACCACAGCTGAGGTTCAAAGATGTGTGCAAGAGAGATATGAGGGCACTGGACATGGATCCAGCAACATGGGAGGATGAAGCTGCCGATCGCACTAAGTGGCGATGCTATTTACGGCGCCACCTCAGATTGGGCGAAGAGAGGCTCCCACAAGAAGCAGAGGTGAGGAGAAAACGTCGAAAGGAGCACCAGGAAAATAGGCAGCTGAGGGCTGCCACCTCAGGGGCGCATTCCCATAGTCAGTTATGACTGAAGGGGCTATTATTATTATTATTATTGTCTGAGAGATACTAACATCAATACTTATACTTCTTTGTCTGAGAGATACTAACATCAATACTTATACTTCTTTGTTTGAGAGATACTATCATCAATACTCATACTTCTTTGTCTGAGAGATACTAACATCAATACTTATACTTCTTTGTCTGAGAGATACTATCATCAATACTTATACTTCTTTGTCTGAGAGATACTATCATCAATACTCATACTTCTTTGTCTGAGAGATACTAACATCAATACTTATACTTCTTTGTCTGAGAGATACTATCATCAATACTCATACTTCTTTGTCTGAGAGATACTATCATCAATACTCATACTTCTTTGTCTGAGAGATACTAACATCAATACTTATACTTCTTTGTCTGAGAGATACTAACATCAATACTTATAAAAACCTTTCGCTACAAAGACCCTTTAGCTCCCCAAGCAGCATAGGCCTACAACGTCTGCCAAGTTCTCCTGTCACGTGCCATCAGCTCAAATTCTTTCTATGTCTTCATCATCATTTTTCACTTCTGTCTCTAGCACTCTTCTCCATGTCTTGATCATCATTTTTCACTTCTGTCTCTAGCACTCTTCTCCATGTATTTTTGGTCTTTCACTTCCTTTATTTCCCCGGGGATTCCAAATCAAGGACTGCTTTGTAATACTTTCAGCAGGTTTCCTCAAAGTATGTCTTATCCCTCGCCTTCTTCTCATCTCTTGTTCCACTAGCGCCTTGTCTGGGATCTAAGACGCGTCAACAGTGAGGAATGCAGTCAGCGACCCATAGCTAGACTGCTTGCGTCAGGGTCAGCGAACCAGAGCTGACCAAGACCCTACTCCACCTCCAAGTGGTGGTCCTGGAAACAAGCTGCATCACTGCAGTCAGGCTGAGTGAGTAGGGATCGAAGAGGGAAGGCTAACCCGGTCCCAAAAAATGCTGAGCTGAAGTCGGATGTGTCGGCCATAAGGGGCAAATATCGCAGCTCTGCTGTAAACAGACACAACGCACCCAATGTCCTTTTCAGGACGAACGAAGAAGAAAAAAGAAGAAGAGCACCATGTCTGGTTTTTGCCATCAGTTCCACATGGTTGACCATGTCATACCATTTCAATTCTTCTATTTAACGCAAGCACCAATTTATGAACGTATGCAGCTTTTGGGCTGTTGTTTTCTTTCTTCTCCATGCTTTAGAGACATATAGTTGCACTGACTTGACGTTTCATACATCCAGTCATATGACACTCGACATGAGAAAATGTAGCCCTGTTGACTTCTGACTGCAGTGACAAAGTATAGTTCCTTCCTTTTGCAAGACCACCCACCGTTCTCTTGATTTGTTTCTTCGGTGTTAGCGAGTTATCAGATTTGTTTTTCACCACACCAACATCCCATTAGTAAAATATGAGTCGAGAACATGATTCATTGAAGAAAAGATTATGAACCGTGTTTGGTGGTCTAGTGTCATAAAGCACACACTTAGGAATTTTATGTAGAAGAAGTTCGTGGGTTCAGGATCCGATTTCAAAAACTGTTTCTGTAATATTTTTGTTCAGGAGGAGGGGACAGACAGTAGTATAAAACTATGAATTCAAGAGAAGCCTTAATGTGTTTCGGAAATATATGGAAATCAAAAGAACATGCCTGCCTGCCTGCCTGCTTGCCTATCTATCTATCTATCTATCTATCTATCTATCTATCTATCTATCTATCTATCTATCTATCTATCTATCTATCTATCTATCTATCTATCTATCTATCTATCTATCTATCTATCTATCTATCTATCTATCTATCTATCTATCTATCTATCTATCTATCTATCTATCTATCTATCTATCTATCTCTCTCTATCTATCTATCTATCTATCTATCTATCTATCTATCTATCTATCTATCTATCTATCTATCTATCTATCTATCTATCTATCTATCTATCTATCTATCTATCTATCTATCTATCTATCTATCTATCTATCTATCTATCTATCTATCTATCTATCTATCTATCTATCTATCTATCTATCTATTTCTGACGATGAAACTCAGCCGACCCTGAAGTATTAGATGATATGGTAGAACCCTCATAACATCTATACCCCCGAATATTTTTGTAATTTTATCGTCAACGGGAATTCTTCCACCTCGGCTCATTAGCAATGCACAACAGAAACGTGGAATTCCACCTGGGCTCATTAATATGCGTCAGAGCAGAGTGGACTCGCCAACACGTTCGCTAATTAATATGTAGACAGTTTATCTTTTGTGCATTCTGGACATTACTTTGTCTAAAGGGGAGGTAAAACCACACCTACTGAAACCTCTACAGCGATCATAAGCAAGCATTTCGCCACACCTTTCTTTCGTACCTGCCTTAAAGGCGTTGCCTAAATCAAACGAAGAAAGCGGCACACGATCTGAGACAATGACGATCTCAAAGCGAACGATGAAGTTTCCTGCCACTAGGTAACACGGCAGTGTGAATCAGAGGAGAGCGCTGGAACCGCTCGAAAGACGGAACGAACGGGAAAGACGAAGCGGCCAGAGAATTGAATAATCACGGGGGACGGGCGGCATAGGATCTCGAATTCTTCCTGAGTTCAAGAAAGGTGTTAGATTCTAACATGTCCCCCCGATCTGTCATTCCATTTCATATATATAGAGACCCTGCAAAATGCAATTTTATCACTCGTTTGCCAGAGATTTACAGAAGCACTAGCTATAGTAAAATCTTGTTAGATTTCCCCTGGATTTTTGGCTATATTTGCAGTGAATTCTATTCTGTGCTAAACGGTATAATATATATTAGTTTCTAGTGATCAGTGGTCTAGTTCATTCATTTTTATTTCACTGGATTTTGTGTTGATTTAAATCTATTAAATTAAACCTATCTCTAAAGTTTCCAGTTGAAAATTTAATGATATATCTATTACATTATTTCCAAAGATAATAGATGCTTAAACGTTTAAATTAACTTTTAAAGTCGCGAAGGAATTTATAACTAATTAATTAAGTTAAGTCCTATATATAGATGCGTGTTTTAACCATTAGACTCGCGAAGTGTTTTCTTAATATATATAATTAAATACGCGAGTGTATATAATAGTCCTAACGGTAAATTTATCGCGCTTTAGAATGTTATTTGATTTTTCGGTATGATTACATGTTTTCTATCTTTCATATAGGGTGATCATAACCTTTGCGTCCCAGCCAAAACATTGTATAGAGTCCTCCAGACTCGGTTCTTAAAACCCTCCAGATATTTTGATGAACAGTTTAAATTTTAATCTTGAGACGATCCTGTTGGGGTCCAGCTATCTGAATTTTCCAGAAAGAAAGTAAATCCAAAAACAATTTGACACATCATCAATACAATTTAATCTGTAGAGTTTAACTGGAGAAGAACAGTGCCAGAGCTATATTTAGATTTTTAATCCTGCTCTACTGCGAAAGAAAATAGAAATCTCCTGAACACTGACTGTGCATAATTTCTTCACTGGATTTTAAAACCCTCGAAGAAAACCATACCTCACCGGTCAGTTGTTGTCATCACGCATTAAGAAGTTTCACCATCAGCGGCGAAATCACTGAGACCACCCCATTTCCACCACCTGTATCCGTGACTGTGCCATTCCATAGAACTTTCCTTTTAACATAACAACAAACAAAGAACACTTAGGCTTCACCATCCAGCGATTTCGGGACTGTACTAACGCATATACCTGATAATCTGGGGCTGGACACAGAAGAAAAAGACACTACCTATGTCGAGTGTTTATTTGATGTTTGTGTATTTTTCTATGGAGTGCCATATTCTACGATCGGTAAGTGTGTGTGAGTAAATGAGTGTTGGCGATCTAGAGCGCGCATGAATGACACGAGATTTATTTTGCAACCATTTTTAATTTGCCTACCTGGTAAATACTTTTACTGTATTCCCTGTATTGTTCCTTTTTAAGTGGGATTTTATAACGCTGTTTATTCCGCATCCCTTACATTTGGTTAGGAAAAGGGAAAACAATTGAGAATAACAGGATGTTTTCTACCACCCATAACTAGTACTGTAACACCTTTTTTTTCAGAGTAATTAAATTTACTGTTGGGTTACATTATCTATTTTGTTCTGATAACTACCTATCTTTGGACTGGGTTTATCTTTTGTCTATTACAAGCGGGAAGGGCAGATTGGATACCACTCTTCATATCTCCCCCCCCCCGGCCTTGTTATTTGTATTTTCTGTACCTATGATAATTTTCTGTTATCTGATAAATGTTGTGACTGATTTTAATGATAAATAAACATCATAAAACTGTTAGTACTGTGTTGGAAGACCCAAGCACAAATTACCCATATTTGTTTACCATAGTTTGTATTCACATAACGTCCGTGTGTTTGAAACACCAAATTGGTGTGAGCGCATGTGTGTTTGGAAACTGGCAAATAATTGTTTAGCCAGGAGAGTTTAAGGAGTAGATTGAGAGAAAAGGATTGTCGTAAAAGAGTCTGTCCTTACTCTCCCCAGCACTCTGTGAAGCAACTACTTACTTTTTCTAACCCTTTCTATCATAGAGCCTTCACCATCATTCTTCACTCTAAACGATACCACTATTTCTAAGACTTCTCTCAAAATAATTTTACGACAATAAAATGAGGCGCTTGCCGGGAATTTTGAGTCTGATCTAGAATTAGTACCACTTGACGGGTAGACCATTCTGAGTCTGATCTTAAGTCTGGGTCTGTCTAGATAAAGTGTGAGAGTGATTTGTCTTTGTGAAGTAGGGTATATTAAAAATAATTACACCCCCTTGACAACGCCTTTAGTATTTGGGCCGACCACACTACATAAATTGCAGGATTTGTTTCTTTCCACTGCAGTAGAAAGTTAAGGAAAACAAAAATATTTGTTATTTTCATTATTTTCTGGCAGAAATAATTGAAATATTTTTTTAATAAGAATTGCTGGGATCGCGTGATTGTTTAACAGTCACAAAGGTTTTTTGAAGTTAGCGAGTTGAGCTAAGCTAAAGACGCCTTGTTCTGATTTTTTAAGTCAAGTGAACAACGTTGATGCGTGATGCCATATGATGATGGATGGTATCCGCATGTCTGGTTTTGTGTAGTGTGCAGATGTGTTCAGTCAAAACAATGTTCATACAAAAATAACAGGGCAATCCACATAGGACGTCAGTAAACTCACGACGTATAAAGTCAATGATTCTTGAAACAGCCGTTGACGTTTTTCTTCATTATTTATTGTGGACGCCACAGTGACAAAATGGTTACGCGAATATGTAGACACATCAAACAGTCATTATCACAGCAACATTCAATACAGCAATAGACGGTAGACAGCATTACAATGATGAGTCAGATGCATGTTATATTTCAAAGTGCTGTAAATGTAGTCAGGTGAAAAACTCCATCCTTTTCTATAACAGCCAGGAGATAACCAGATGTATGAGATCAGTTCACTCTCCTTAGTTTGACTTCAGCAAGACAGACACGTCTGCCGAAGTATAAATAATGTCCTCAAAAATATCCTCTAGATAATAAAGGTTTTCCAAACCTAGTTCATTTAACAAAGTAGCAAGTAATGGTCCTTGGTACATGCATCAACCGATGCAGTACAATGCAGCGACATGTGAGCTGGGAAAAAAACTCTCGTGACGACGACTTTCGAAGACAGGCTATGAATCGAAATCGCTCACGACCCAAAATCGATAGAGTTAATGAAAAAGTCAATTTACCTTGCTTTCAAGAAATACAGAAATATCACGCCTCCCGGCATGTGCAAATACACTAGAGGTATTATCCCGAATAAACGAAATATCCATAAGAGGACTACACATCCCTGACAGAACAAAAAAAAGCGGAGATCCCCTCTTCAACGAGGCATCTCTTTCGCCATTCCAAATCGCTCACTCCACTAGTGGTGGGCGGAAACCGATCGACCAAGAAGCAAGACAAGTCATGCGCAGTCCAGCGCAAAATGACCACAGCTCAAACTTAACTGCATTCGATACCAACGCGAGAAGACAAATGCTTACCGAGAAAAGTGACTATAAATTTCAAGCAGTTGTTGCCCTTGCGTTATAAAATAGATATTGAAACAAAACGATGTTGCGAGAATTTATCACGCAACAAACGTCTCATCTCATAACTGACTTCAGGGGCGGAGTTTTGTTGTCGGAGAATCAAATTTTATGAAAAAAAAATTTTTCCTTTAAATTGTTTTTTATAAATTTTTCTCTACTGTTAGTAAAAGTAGATTTTTTCTAGTGTTTGACTTACCATTAACGTGGCATAGTCGCTTGCATTAAGAGTCTTAATTGACAGATAATAGCAGCGATAAGTTAGCACATTACAAGGTAGGAGGTAGCACAAGTAAATTTATACTTTGTGTTTTTTCTCGTAGCGGCATTGAGTGTTTTTTTCCCCTCTTGTTTCTTCTTACTATTCTCTAGTAGTAGAAGCATCTAGTTGTTTGACATGGCAGAAAGAATAAAGATGAGATCCATGTTGAGGCTGGAGGCGAAGGAATCAGGATTAGAGGGGGAAGCCGCGAACTTGTTGTAAACACGGAACTTGAAAGGTATGACGCGGAGCAAGAAAGAGAGAGGGCTGAGAAGAAATAAGCGGAAGATCGTCAATTGGAACACAAGAAAATTGAGGCAGAGATGGAAGCTCGCAGGGAGAGAGAGAGGGGGGAGAGACAGCACGAACTGGCGCTTAAGGCTTTAGAGAGTCGGGGCGCTTCTACTTAAAATAACGGAGAGCTGTCTTCGCCCCAGTCTCAGTCAACGGATCTCTCCAGCACTCAATCTGCCCAACTAACTGCGATGTCTTTTACTTTAGAGTCTTTTCCCAGCCCAAATGAGAAAATTGACACCTTCCTAGAAAAATTCGAGAGGCTGGCAAATCTGTATGGGTTAGAGAGTTCCCGTTGGAGTCTTAAACTCTCAACTGCGTTGAAAGGTAATGCTTATGACGTATGCACAAAGCTGGGAACCAACCAACATGATTACGACATGCTAAAGAAGGCCTTGCTAGAGCGGTTTGACATGACCGCCCTGAAATTTCTGCAGATGTTCAGAAACAGCCGAAAAGAGAGTACGGAAACATTTCCCCAGTTCTCTTCACGTCTCACGGGCTATTTGACAAAGTGCATAGAATTATCTGAATTACCTCTTACATATGAGGGACTTCTTGAACTTGTTCTTGTAGAACAGATCAAGCCAACTTTGTCAAACGAAACCCGTAGATTTTTGGCTGAACAGGGCGCAGTCAGGCTTGAGGACATCCTCGATAAGGCGGAACGCTATACCAATGCAATGGCCGAACTTCCCAGCACAAAACGTAAACCCACAGATGAGCCATCTCGAAGGCAAAATCTAGAGTAGTTATCCTATTCTTCCAGCTCCTCTCAGCATTATAACCAATGAGAAACTAATAACCAGAGACATCCCCAGGAAAAATCGAAATTCTACAAAACCCGATATCCCCCGAATAACAATTCTGATCAACCCACCAAGCCTACGTGGCAGCATGGCCACCAAGGTCAAGGAGAAGGGAAGACCCCTACCACAGGAACGTCTGATCAGGGCAAGCATACCGGTCCAAACCGCATCGGATGTTTGCATACAGCCTCACAAGGTAGAGTCAATGCCAGTGATTCTCAACCTGAGGGGGACCGACCCTCAACGCGAGGAACTGTAATTTTGAACGGTAACTCAACAACTTGTCTTTTTAACACTGGATTAAGTTTTGATTGTATTGTCGCCAGGCACCTAGTCAAACCCGGTCAGGAGACAGAGGAAACCGTCAAATTATGTGGAGTTTTCAAGAGTGATGCACCCAGGACGCTTCCTATCGCACTGGTAGAAATACACTCTGATTTTGTCAAAGGTGTTATTAAAGCGGCCATAATGGATGATCCTATCTACCCAGTTATCCTGGGATGTAGATATGTGTTTATTGAGAGACCAAATGAGCCGATTGTGGCAGCAGTAACCACAAGAGGACAAACTAAGAAGGAGAGGGAGCCTGCACCAAATTTGTTGCCTAACGAACTGAAGGAGGCGCAACAAAAGGACCCTACTCTGGAGCTCTGCTTTAGAAAACTGCCCATGGCTAAGGACCCCAGACACCACGGAGACATCTTTTCGAAGGATGGCGTATTGTATCGTAGAACGGGCGACCTTGATACAGGGAATAACCAGCTCCTAGTATAGACGCAGTACAGAAGCCAGATCTTAGAAATGGGGCACTCTCTTCCCTTTAGCGGACATATGGGACAAAACGCCACTATTCAGCGAATAAAAAACCACTATTGGTGGCCAGGAATGAACTCTGAAATTATCAGGTACGTGTAATCCTGCGCCCAGTGCCAACGTGTAGCACCCAAGCACTTGACACCCCCAGTACCACTGGAGCAAATGCCAATAGTAGGGACTCCATTTGAACGGGTTGCTGTCGACATCATTGGACCCATGGAAAGGACCAAAAGAAGGAACAGGTTCATCCTGACCTTAGTCGACACTTGCACAATGTGGGCCGAAGCTATACCGCTAACATGCACGGATTCCAAGCATGTCGCCAAAGCCCTCGTGCAAATTTTAACACGGTTGGGATTCCCTCAACAAGTTTTGACGGATAATGGATCCCAATTCCGTAGCTTGTTAATGGAAGAGATCTTTAAGATCTTGAAAGTCAAATACATCCACACAAGTCCCTACCATCCGGCCGGAAATGGGCTCGTGGAACGTTTTAACGGCAGCCTCACCATGATGTTACGTAAGCTGGGTCAGGAGAAACCGGAAGACTGGGATCTATATATATCTGCTGCCTTATTCGCCTATAGAGAGGTCCCCCAAGCGTCTACGGGATTCGCGCCAGCTACACTTTTATTTGGCAGACCTATTAAGGGGCCATTAGAAGCCTTACTCCGGTCCCTGAAAGACAAAAAGGCTGACGAGACAGTCGTCTCTGCAAGCAAATATGTATCTGAGCTCAAGGAAAGGCTGAAGCTAGGATGGGATCTAGCTACGACCAACCTTAAGAAAGCCCGCACTAAACATGCTAAAAGATACAACAAAGCTGCAAAAGAGAGAGAACTCTAACCAGGGGAGAATGTTTTGTTGCTACTTCCAACCGGAAGCAATAAACTTTGCATCGGATGGCAAGGACCGTTTACCGTCCTTAAAAAGATCTCACGCACCAATTACAAAATCTCCATTAAAGGAAAGGAGAAGGTCTTTCACATAAATCTCCTTAAGAATTATTTGGAAAGACCAGTGCCATCCTTTGAGCATCTCCTGGCTGTCGCCATAGCAACGGAAGACGAGGAAGATGATGATAGTTGCATGGAGTACCCATTGCAACCCATAGAATCCTTTAAAGATGTCAAGTTTGGCGACAATCTCTCACAAGAACAACAAACAGAAACCAGGGCGCTACTGAGGCAGTACAGTGCAGTCTTAACGGATGTACCTGGTCGAACAAATCTCATCGAATTTGATATGAAATTAACAAACGAGACCCCTGTTCGAACTAGTGTTTACCCCATTCCGTACGCAAAAGCTGATGCACTTCGCGGAGAAATCAACAAGCTGCGTCAGGCAGGAATTATCAGTGAGTCGACATCTCCTTACAGTTCGAGTGTGGTGCTGTTGCAGAAGCCCAATAAGGAAGTTCGGCTGTGCATAGATTACCGGCTGCTAAACGCTGTAACGGAATTCCAGCCTGAACCTCTCCAAACTGTTTCAAAGTTGTTCACCAAGCTTAGCAAAGCAAGAATTTTCTCCAAGATTGACCTCAGTAAAGGTTATTATCAAATACCAGTCAAGGAGGAAGTTAAACCTTTGTTAGCTTTCAGCACTAGTGAAGGACATTACACATTTAATGTAATGCAGTTCGGATTGCATAACGCACCAGGAGTGTTCACTAGGATGATGAGGAAGCTTATAGAACCTTTGCAAAGTCCCCATATCCATAATTTCATGGATGACATATTAATTGCATCGGAAACCTACGACGAACATATTGCTACGGTTGCTATGCTCCTCAGGAGACTACAGGAAACTGGTCTCACAGCCAGACCTAGCAAATGTCTCATAGGGTTTGAAAAGCTAGACTTCCTGGGGCATACTATTTCTCACGGCTCCATGTGGCCTGTTAAGAATAACGTGGAGAAAATAGTTGCAGCCAAAAGGCCCCGAACGAAGAAAGACGTACGTTCCTTCCTATCATTATGTGCATATTATCAGAAATACATCCAGAACTTTAACGGAGTGACAGCACCTCTGACCGACCTCACAAAGAAAGGGTGTCCTGATAAGGTAATTTGGGATCAAAAGTGCGAACATGCGTACAGCACCTTAAAAGGTCAATTGTCTGCATACCCCATTCTGAGGTTACCTGACCTTAAGAAACCTTTCGCATTGCGAGTCGGCGCGTCAGGTCAGGGCATCGGGTCAACGTTACTTCAAGCCGAGGACACCGATCCGAATATGCTATTCCCAGTTGCGTATGGCAGTCGGAAACTAAACAAGGCTGAACGTAACTACAGCTTAGTTGAAAGAGAATGTATTGCTTTGATTGATGGCATCAGACACCATCACGAGTTTCTCTATGGTACATCTTTCACAATGCAAACAGACCACGCTCCATTAGCATTTCTTGGTGCCAATAAAGAATTTAATGCAAGGATCATGCGTTGGGCTCTCCTTTTAAGCGTTTACTCTTTCAAAGTGGAATATATTCCGGGAAAACAAAATGTCGGGGCAGACTTCCTGTGTAGAAACTGGACTACGGAGGAAGAGGAGGAAGTTGAAGATACAAATCATCCAAAAGGTACCGATCAGGGCAGCTTCATTGTCATAAATCAAACATGAAAAGATGTTTTCATGTCTCAAAAAAGGGGACGATTGTGACGATGAAACTCAGCCGACCCTGAAGTATTAGATGATATGGTAGAACCCTCATAACACCTGTACCCCCGAATATTGTTGTAATTTTATCGTCAACGGGAATTCTTCCACCTGGGCTCATTAGCAATGCACAACAGAAACGTGGAATTCCACATGGGCTCATTAATATGCGTCAGAGCAGAGTGGACTCGCCAACACGTTCGCTAATTAATATGTAGACAGTTTATCTTCTGTGCATTCTGGACATTGCTTTGTCTAAAGGGGAGGTAAAACCACACCTACTGAAACCTCTACAGCGATCATAAGCAAGCATTTCGCCACACCTTTCTTTCGTACCTGCCTTAAAGGCGTTGCCTAAATCAAACGAAGAAAGCGGCACACGATCTGAGACAATGACGATCTCAAAGCGAACGATGAAGTTTCCTGCCACTAGGTAACACGGCAGTGTGAATCAGAGAAGAGCGCTGGAACCGCTCGAAAGACGGAACGAACGGGAAAGACGAAGCGGCCAAAGAATTGAATAATCACGGGGGACGGGCGGCATAGTATCTCGAATTCTTCCTGAGTTCAAGAAAGGTGTTAGATTCTAACATGTCCCCCCGATCTGTCATTCCGTTTCATATATATAGAGACCCTGCAAAATGCAATTTTATCACTCGTTTGCCAGAGATTTACAGAAGCACTAGCTATAGTAAAATCTTGTTAGATTTCCCCTGGATTTTTGGCTATATTTGCAGTGAATTCTATTCTGTGCTAAACGGTATAATATATATTAGTTTCTAGTGATCAGTGGTCTAGTTCATTCATTTTTATTTCACTGGATTTTGTGTTGATTTAAATCTATTAAATTAAACCTATCTCTAAAGTTTCCAGTTGAAAATTTAATGATATATCTATTACATTATTTCCAAAGATAATAGATGCTTAAACGTTTAAATTAACTTTTAAAGTCGCGAAGGAATTTATAACTAATTAATTAAGTCCTATATATAGATGCGTGTTTTAACCATTAGACTCGCGAAGTGTTTTCTTAATATATATAATTAAATACGCGAGTGTATATAATAGTCTTAACGTTAAATTTATCGCGCTTTAGAATGTTATTTGATTTTTCGGTATGATTACATGTTTTCTATCTTTCATATAGGGTGATCATAACCTTTGCGTCCCAGCAAAAACATTGTATAGAGTCCTCCAGACTCGGTTCTTAAAACCCTCCAGATATTTTGATGAACAGTTTAAATTTTAATCTTGAGACGATCCTGTTGGGGTCCAGCTATCTGAATTTTCCAGAAAGAAAGTAAATCCAAAAACAATTTGACACATCATCAATACAATTTAATCTGTAGAGTTTAACTGGAGAAGAACAGTGCCAGAGCTATATTTAGATTTTTAATCCTGCTCTACTGCGAAAGAAAATAGAAATCTCCTGAACACTGACTGTGCATATTTTCTTCACTGGATTTTAAAACCCTCGAAGTAAACCATACCTCACCGGTCAGTTGTTGTCATCACGCATTAAGAAGTTTCACCATCAGCGGCGAAATCACTGAGACCACCCCATTTCCACCACCTGTATCCGTGACTGTGCCATTCCATAGAACTTTCCTTTTAACATAACAACAAACAAAGAACACTTAGGCTTCACCATCCAGCGATTTCGGGACTGTACTAACGCATATACCTGATAATCTGGGGCTGGACACAGAAGAAAAAGACACTACCTATGTCGAGTGTTTATTTGATGTTTGTGTATTTTTCTATGGAGTGCCATATTCTACGATCGGTAAGTGTGTGTGAGTAAATGAGTGTTGGCCATCACGAGCGCGAATGAATGACATGAGATTTATTTTGCAACCATTTTTTAATTTGCGGAAAAGGGAAAACAATTGAGAATAACAGGATTTTTTCTACCACCCATACCTAGTACTGTTACACCTCTTTTTCAGAGTAATTAAATTTACTGTTGGGTTACATTATCTATTTTGTTCTGATAACTACCTATCTTTGGACTGGGTTTATCTTTTGTCTATTACAAGCGGGAAGGGCAGATTGGATAACCCTCTTCATCCCCCCCCCCCCCCCCCCGGCCTTGTTATTTGTATTTTCTGTACCTATGATAATTTTCTGTTATCTGATAAATGTTGTGACTGATTTTAATTATAAATAAACATCATAAAACGTTTAGTACTGTGTTGGAAGACCCAAGCCCAAATTACCCATATTTGTTTACCATAGTTTGTATTCACATAACGTCCGTGTGTTTGAAACACCAAATTGGTGTGAGCGCATGTGTGTTTGGAAACTGCCAAATACTTGTTTAGCTAGGAGAGTTTAAGGAGTAGATTGAGAGAAAAGGATTGTCGTAAAAGAGTCTGTCCTTACTCTCCCCAGCACTCTGTGAAGCAAATACTTACTTTTTCTAACCCTTTCTATCATAGAGCCTTCACCATCATTCTTCACTCTAAACGGGACCACTATTTCTAAGACTTCTCTCAAAATAAATTTACGACAGTATGTATGCATCTATGTATCTATGTATCTATGTATCTATGTATCTATCTATCAATCTATCTATCTATCTATCTATCTATCTATCTATCTATCTATCTATCTATCTATCTATCTATCTATCTATCTATCTATCTATCTATCTATCTATCTATCTATCTATCTATCTATCTATCTATCTGTCTGTCTGTCTGTCTGTCTGTCTGTCTGTCTGTCTGTCTGTCTGTCTGTCTGTCTGTCTGTCTGTCTGTCTGTCTGTCTGTCTGTCTGTCTATCTATCTATCTATCTATCTATCTATCTATCTATCTATCTATCTATCTATCTATCTATC
Source organism: Oreohelix idahoensis (assembly GCA_024509875.1). Classification (NCBI taxonomy): domain Eukaryota; kingdom Metazoa; phylum Mollusca; class Gastropoda; order Stylommatophora; family Oreohelicidae; genus Oreohelix; species Oreohelix idahoensis. Next base: position 169,712 of record JAMPIV010004716.1, read on the forward strand.
TATCTATCTATCTATCTATCTATCTATCTATCTATCTATCTATCTATCTATCTATCTATCTATCTATCTATCTATCTATCAATCTATCTATCTATCTATCTATCTATCTATCTATCTATCTATCTATGTATCTATCTATCTATCTATCTATCTATCTATCTATCTATCTATCTATCTATCTATCTATCTATCTATCTATCTATCTATCATAAAACGTTTTGCGCATTTACTTTTGCGCCCTTCTCTCTCTTCTTCATCGTCCTATTATTTGACATATTTTATGTTCTTACATTTTTTGCTCTCAGCCGCTGGCAGACTTGTTTACGTTTCGCCAGGTGCAACGTAGGACAGTCACTCTCAGTTTCCTGGATGATGAATACCCACAGGACCTCTGGTGTCCGAGTATACACGGATGGGTGAGCACTGAATGCAGTAAAGAATGGAGGAGCAGGAGTGTACATAGAATACCAAAAACAACACCAGGGGTACGGTCAGAGTAACAACGTTGAAGTTCTGTAACAACTATGATGCAGAAATCCAGGCAATCAAGGTGGCAACTGAGAAACTGTTGAACACCAATCTCGGTCCACAGCCTGTAGTATTCCTGACAGATGCAAGATCAGCACTCCAAGCATTTCAGTCCAGAAAATTGCCAGGTATACAAGCCCTACTTTCTGAACTGTGCAACCAGCCCAGGGTCGCCATGCTGTGGATACCGTCTCATTGTGGAATACCAGGAAACGAGAGAGCGGACCGACTGGCTAAAGAAGGTGCTGCAGACGAGCAACCGGATATACCAGTTACGTACCATCAGAAGAAAACGTGATCAAATCAGTCAGAAAACCACCAACACCAACACAGGATGACTACCAAGCTATGAACGGATCAGAACAAATTGTCATTCTGCGCCTCAGAACAGGACACAACCGACTCCGCAGCCACATGTATACAAATTTCAAGATTGGCAATTCAGCCATGTGTACATGTGGACAGGCACCCCAGACTGCGGAGCACGTACTTCACGATTGCCCCGAATATGATATATTGAGGCAAACCCACTGGCACAGAGAGACTATACTGGAAGCAAAACTATACGATGCTCTGTATGAACTACAAAAGACAGTGAAGTTTATACAAGAAACAACATTGCAGATATAGACAATATATTTCAAGCGAACAAAAGAAGAAGTTTCGCCAGGTGAATCGTAATAATACCAGGCAAATTGAACAGGTCATCGGGTAATACGTTTATCACTTTAGTCGTCTAGCCACCTTTGATAGAGTCGATCATTATTGACACAAGGTGGTAGCGCACGATCGATGAAAAGAAAGCCATATTGTGTGTCTGAGAAATCCGTCTGGGGGATTTACGCAAACACAGGTGATATACGTAATCGTTTCCGTTGGGCCATCTTTGTATCAATATTACCGATAATCTGTCTGGGGAGACAATATAATGGGAAAGCATCTAGACAGGAAATAAGTTCACAGATTTGTTTGTGCGTTTACATAAAGATGCAGTCGGAAGTGTTGCTGCCTTATTAGAAAGAGGTCACGCGTTGGAATTTTAAAATTTGATATTTTAAACCACGCGGCGGATATTATGATTTAACACCCCGACCCAAATAGTTCTAAAGAGCTTAACATTGGCTTGATTTGAGAGCCGGAATAGACTTTTAACTTTCATTGGCAAGTTGGTCTAAAAGTACAATCTGGGGCTTGACCTGAGAAATGGAAATATAATCTAGCGAAATCGGAGTCACAAATCAGATTGCATCGCAACGTCAAATTAGCAACTCCCAGAGCAAATTCTGGGAAGCCCAGAGGCAAAAACAGGAGTCTTATAAGCAGTTTGCGACAATTCTGGCTATGTATTTGGAGAATAGGGGATCACTCAGCGCCTTCGACGAATAGTATGGCTACAAAGTCTCATGTTCCCTTGATGAGGATATAAGGGCTGATTTCAAACGGAGGGTCTTAAGGGGAGAGGTACCACGAGTTGTTTCCCCCGCCTCGTCCGTCGATAAATAATTCCATCTTCTTGATGGAAAGTTCCCGCTGAAGCATGGGTTATTTTAATCTGACTGTTCAGAGGACGGCGCTAGAGTAGTGTCATCCTTATGCGCTTGTCGTAACTCTGCTTTACTACACAGAAATGTCGAGTTGACGTACGAGTTATCCAATGCTGAGTGTTGGGGACTCTGCTCAAACTCTTTATTGGTAGTTTCATGATTTTCACTATTCTGGTTGTCCGGGTTAAGGCGAACAGAGCTATCTCTCACAAACTTTCGGATTTCCTGTCGCGTATCTGGCCAGAAGTGGGTCAAGGATACATTTTTTTCCAGGACATGCAATCCTTTAAGGAGGTGGGCAGGCTTGAATGCATTTCCTGCATTAGGCGGGTGCGATAGGGGAGTGGGACAACTGTCTCTTGTTCCCCACGCGTCTGTAAACCAAACCTTCCTCCCTGCAATATGCTCCCACTGAAGTATGAGAGTAACTGCCATACAACTTTGAGAAGCAAGGCTTCAGGGATTCATCCTCCATTTGTGCTTTTTTCAGCTGCGAAATATTCGGGCTGATTAGAGATGACAATTCAGGGGCCGCTTGGGTGTGTCCTGTGTTCTCTCTCTCTCGCTCTCTCTCTCTCTCTCTCTCTCTCTTGTGTCGACCTGGGTATCTGTGAGGTATTTCCAAGAAACACATATTTCCTCCATAAAATGAGAGGGTAGACTAAATCGTCTTCAACTGCGGCATTGATTTTGCCCTGTACGTATCGGGTTGAAACATCAATTTCTGCAACCGGAAGAAGCATAAGCTCTATACTCTTCCAGGGCCCTGTATTTCTACAGTTTCACTAGTGTATTAGTGGGCCTTCACCAAAGATGGGGAATTTAGAGCTGAATATTCTAAGCCCGAATCATATAAGAACCGTATGGTTTGGTTACCAACGCTTACTTGCTCAGTAATAGAGGGGTGAGTGGGGTTTTGTTTGCATGCCTGCAGGTCATGGTTCCCTATCGACCTCGTGAGAGTATATGCGACATTATAAGGGCCTGTTCTAGGCAATCTTACACTCCGATGAGAAATGTGTGTCATTTTTGCACACTTTACACCGTCGCCTTCTCATTCCCTGGGCTGAATTGCTTTGTTTCTGCCTGGTGCTGTCCTGCGGTTGTTGTGAAGCCTTGTTGTGTGAGGTGTTTGTGGTACTTTTGGATTCAGTTTGGGGTGACTATCGTGTGGGCGCCTTTTAGACGGGTTCACTTTTGACTGGGCGCTCTGGTACCAATCAGCAAACAGTACTACCTGATCAAGGGTTTTGGCCCCGTACTCCGCCAGGAACCATCTCATATCAGGGGTGAGGGAGTCCTTGAACTGCTCCACAGTAATCATCTCTTGGAGCCCTTCGTACGATTCGTCGAAGCCGCTGAGAGAGGCTCACTTCTCCAAGTACGCAGCCAGACGTGTAGCAAACTGCTTATACGACTCGCCTTTTTACCTCTTAACTTCCCGGAATTTGCTCTGAAAAGTTTGTGCATTCAGCTAAAAACGCTGAATTAGAGCTTTCTTCAACAAGTCATAATGGTTGTTGTCCTCCGGGGCCATTTCGAGGAAGACATCGTAAGCAGGTTCTCTCAGGCTCTGAGATAACTTCTTGTTGTATCTCTCCCTATCTAATCCATAGGTGGCAGCTAAAGACTCTAACCTAGCATGACAGATTTCTATTTCCTCAGAAGCCTCTGAGTAGACATCTAACTGAAAAGAGTCTGAGCTCGGAACTACCGCGTGAGAGATATTTCTACCATCACTACCTTGATAACTCCTCGACCCATTAGTGCTAGAGCTAGATTCGAGTCTTCTGCTTTCGATCTCCAATTCCTTCAGCCTAATGGCTCTGTCGGCATGTTCCTTCTTTTCTGCGTGGGCTCTGGCCGCGTCCTTTTCGGCCTTTAGTCTGTCAGCATGTTCCTTTGCAAATGCTCTCTCTCTTTCAGCTTTCTGCTACTCAAAAGCTCATTGCTTTTCTCGTTCCGCTGCTTCCTGTTCTGCTTCGGCCTTTTCGTGCTCTCTTGCCATTCTCTTGTCTTCCTTTCCGGTTTCCTTCTCTGCTTCGATCCTGTCTTTGTCCTCTTTCACAGAAGTGGCTACAAAGTCTGATAACTCTCGGCCTGAAAAGCCCATCTATTTAGCAATATTTAAGTAAAAAGTGTAGAGATTTTGCGATTCGGCCATGCTGTGCAAGGAGACTGTTTACAAGCTACACGAACATTGCAACTGCTACTTAACTAAAATAAAATTCGCCTCTCTAAGTTCAAAATACTAGTTGACTAAAGCTATCAAATCCACATGAGATGACATATGTGAGATGATACGGAATATGTCAGACAACAACAAAAATGAGGCTTCAGCAATGGGCAGTTTTTTCCTCTTTCCAGTATTTTTTGAGAAGTTTTTGATTTTATCAATTATTAACTTTACTTTTGAATATTTCACCTTATTTATTTATGTATTGCAAGACGTATGAGCAGATCTATCTATACTAATAACTAACAATACTGTATCAGTAAATCTAAAATTTATGTCAATGTTCTAGGGAAATTAACCTTCAGTTTTCTTAATCAAGACGAGGTCAGCAATTGTGATTTATCACACTTGCGTGTCCGAGTTCAATCACCGGACGTACCGCCCAATTGTTTTATCACACTTGCATGTCCGAGTTCAATCCCAAGACGAGACCACAATTGTCACGGATTGCCTCTACTTAGCTCTGCAGTAGTGATCCACCAGTAGCCAACACTCAAGAGTCTCTAATGTGGGTCTTCAAAGATGTCTACCGTTGCACAAGATTTCTCTTGGCAGAGTTGTAGATAGAAGGATAATGATGCTTCTATCTCAAGGCAGTGTTCACAAGGTGTTTTCAGAAGTCAAGAACAATGCTGCACAGGGCACAGCACTATTAACTTATAGCTGATCCGTCGCCTGTTGTGAAGAATTAAGCAATGGTTTTAGCCCGTTCAATCCCACAGCTGGTGTAAATGCAAAGAAATTCTTTTATAAGTACTCGTATTTGCTTTATAGATGTAAATATATGTCTAGATGTATATATTTTAAAGAATCTTGCTCATACGTTTGCTTTTATACCTATAATAACTGAATCAACTATGATGGTTTAGTTTTAAAATAACATGTAACATATTTAATAATCAATTAGTTTTAACAGGTTAAAATAGCAATGGAATGAAGGTGAAATTTAGATGTAAATAAAATTGTCTTCACCGAGACTTGGTTTGAGGATTGGTAAAAACAATTGTCCTTTTGCTGTTTCCTTTTAAAAGAACTTAGCTGGTCTAAGTGAGTCTTGCAGCCGTGGTTTCATCAATTCTTCTGCGATGAGGGCACTTCTGCACACAACTCGTCCAATGTAGGCGGTTAGTGTTGATTCCCTGCTTTTAACTCACAACTAGTGACGTCGAAACTTTAGTTTTGCACCTTCGTACCACGAACAGTCTGGTAGCTTCATTCCACGAACTGTCTGATAGCTTCATTCTACAAACGGTCTGATAGCTTCGTTCCTCGAACCCTAAGTAACTTTTGGGAACACAATCTCATGGCACAGTTAGAATAGACACAGCACTTTAGGTTAGATGCTTTCGAATCACTTGGTCTGGGAAATTTTAGTATTCCTCTTATGACGGGTGATCTAATTCCTTGGGTCTCCAGTCTTTGTATTTAAAATTGCGGGTTTACCTTTAAGTTTCTAAGTTGCCCAAATACTCTGTTCTGGTCCTTTAGGTTTCCAGTCTTTGTATTTAAAAAATGCTGGTTTACTTTTAAGTTTCAAAGATGCCCAAATACTTCGAGATGTCACTTATAATTTTTGAATTCATAGTCCGATGTCTCTCTGGCATCTGGGAGTTGCTACGTTGAAGTTGCGATAAAGTCTGATTTGTGACTCCGATTTCGCTAGATTATATTTCCATTTCTCAGATCAAGTCCCAGATTGTACTTTTAGACCAACTTGCCAATGAAAGTTAAAGTCCTTTCCTTCTCTCAAATCTTCTTCTTCTTCTTCGTTCGTCCTGAAAAGGACGGTGGTTGCGTTGTGTCTGTTTACGCCTAAGCTGTGATATCTGCACCTTTCGGTCGACACATCCGACTTCTGCACGGCATTTTTTAGGACCGGGTTTGCCTTCCCATTTCGATCCACACTCGCTCAGCCAGACTGCACTGCTGCAGACTGTTTCCAGGACCACGACGTGGAGGTGGAGTGCGGTCTTGACCAGCTCTGGTTCGCTAGTCCTGACGCAGGCAGTCAAGCTATGAGTCGCTGACTGCGTTCTATATTGCTGCGTCTTTGGGTCCCTCTCAAATCAAGCCAGTGGGAAGCTCTTTAGAACTATATGGGTCGGGGGTGTTAAATCATAATATCCCCCGCGTGGTTTAAAATATCAAATTTTAAAATTCCAACGCGTGACCTCTTTCTAATAAGGCAGTAACACTTCCGACTGCATCTTTATGTAAACTCACAAACATATCTGTAAACTTATTTCCTGTCTAGATGCTTTCCCATTATATTGTCTCCCCAGACAGATTATCGGTAATATTAATTCAAAGATGGGCCAGCGGAAAAGATTACTTATGTCACCTGTGTTTGCGTAAATCCCCCAGACGGATTTCTCAGACACACAATATGGCTTTCTTTTCATCGATCGTGCGCTACCACCTTGTGGATATAAAGATCGGCTCTATCAATATTGGCTAGGCGACTAAAGTGATAAAAGTATTATCCGCTGACTGGTTCAATTAGCTCGGTATTATTACGATTCACCTGGCGAAACGTAAACAAGTCTGCCAGCGGCTCAGAGCAAAAAATGTAAGAACATAAAATATGTCAAATAATAGGACGATGAAGGAGAGAGAGAAGGGCGCAAAAATACATGCACAACACGTTTTTTGACACTATCTATCTAACATAAGAATCAGAAACTTCAAAAGAAATATCAAATCAGCTCTTGTTTACGTCTCGGAAGGAAGAAGTACAAAAACAATAACAACAACCAAATAGTTACAGACTTTTATGCTTGACATAGAAGGATTGAAATGGTATGACAAGATCACTGTGTGGCACTGATGACAAGAACCAGACACGTGCCATTGGAGCAAGAAATGGGAAGAGAACGCCAGCGATGGATAGGACACACATAGAGCAAACTTGTTGATGGCATTACCAAGCAGTCCTTGTTGTGGAACTTACTGTCATAGGGAGGTAGAGGAGAAAAACATAGAGAACAGAACTCAACATAAATAGAAAGGAATAGAAAGACATGGAAAGACCTAGAGCTGATAGAACGAGGAGAATTTGGTATGAGTTTGTTGAAGGCATATCACCCTTACGGAGTAGAATGGTGATGAATGAAGGATGTAAAATTTTGTCTCTGTCTGTCTGTCAGTCTGTCTTTCCAACTTTTTGATGCGTTTTCTCTACCCGTTGTTATTTTCTCCTTTATTGTTTTTTTTATTCATTTTACCTTTTTCGTATAGTGTTATCCATAATTCCCATTCTTACTTCTTTAACCGACTACATGTGGGTAAAAAACGAGAAAATTAGACTCAAAGAAGACCAGTAAACCGTTGAGTAATCTAACAGCTCTTCTAAAACCGCCCTCACCAGGTAATAATGTTTTTAAACACATTTCACACAAGTTAATAATCACTACAACATGTAACCTCACTCTTGTATGCTAGCGATGTTCTTTCCCTTCTATTCATCAGGAGAACAACAAATATTCAACTGCCGTATCAACACGAGAAACGGCCACGAGTGTCTAACCAATCACCTTTAATGAGTCCATTATCCCTGGTCTGAGGTGTGCAAGAATCGATTTATGACCACTAATCGCATGATCTACTGGGCCTTTTCTCCCTAACCCAGTCTTTCTATCTTCGTTGTTCAGTCGTTACTTGAGAAGCAATTAGTTTCGGTCTGCCTTCTCAGATCGTCAAATATATTTTCCAAGCACTTGTTACTCTGTGGCTTTCAGAGAGCTGTTCTAAGATAAAGATACTAACTCCAAAACTTGGTTGATATTTCTGATGCTGTTTCAAAAACTGTCTCACATAGATGTTTATCTCTTCCTTTATAATAAACTAAATATAAGAAAACTATGTTTTGCCCAGTGGGTTCTTAATATAATAGCTTTAAGATAAGGTGTCCAGTACTTCATGCTGACGTTTCATTCGAACTGACACTTCATGCCAACCATTTTCTTTCTCTCCTCTCTCTCTCTCTCTCTCTTCAAATATGCTCTTTGTTTTCTTCCTTTCACTTTCTTTCTTTCTTTTTTGTCTTCTTTCTTACTTTCTTTCATTCTTTCTTTCTTTCTTTCATTCTTTCTTTGTGTATTTCTTTCTTCTGTCCTTCCCTCCATTCTTTCTTTCTTCATATATTTCTTTCTTCCGTCCTTCCCTCCAACATTCTGTGTTTCTTTCTTCCTTCCTTCCTTCCCTCAAACATTATTTCTGTCTTTCTTCCTTCCTTCCTTCCAACATTCTTTCTTTCTTTCTTCCTTCCTTCCCTCCAACATTCTTTCTTTAAATTTCTCTTTCTCTGCGAGAAACACCAGTTTCCAGAATTAGTTTCACAACCAAACATCATGGTCCGAAGCCTAAGTCATTGGTTCTTGAAGCTTGAGATCCAGTAACTTTGACCTCTGACCAACGAAATTAATCTAGCGGGGTCATAACCTTCCACATTGTACAGGATTAATTCAGTAGATCTTGTGAGCCAAAAGTAATGAAAAAAGTTTCGATGAGAAAGTTGCCGAGTGATTAAAAACCGCTCACGCTACAACATGTCTCAAGGTTCATGTACTAGAGGACGTATTCGCTCTACCTATACAGACATTCATACATCTTCATGGCGACAAAGCGACAGCTGTTAAACAATATGATGCTGGTATTCCAGAACGTTGGGAGGACAAAATTATACAATCTATGAAGGACCCAGCACTAGATTGGAACCAGGCCAGGAGGAAGACAGCCGATAGGATAGTGTGGCGCTCTGTTTGGGAAACCCCTACACTCTAGAATAGTAGAGGAAGGACCAAGTAAGTAAGATATTGGTATTACCGTAGTCAAAACTGCCGTAGACAAGTGAAGTGTTAGAGACTTGGTCCAGCATTATATATACATTTTTGAATGAAGTGGGGTGACTAGTTCCCTCTCTACCTGCCTTTTTTGTCTTCCCTACCTCAAGAGCAGTGTCATGTAACCATTTACATCTATCGAGACTGGAGCGTGATGATACCAGGTTTGGTTTGGTTCGAAGGGTTATCTTCATTGCACACGGACTACTCCATCAGTGCTACGATCTCCTCTCTTAGATCATACAAGGAGGATCTCAGCACAGTGCACGAACTCCGTATCATCGGCGAGAATCCTATTGTATGTATAATGGAATGATCCCAGGTTTTGATCCCGGAACCCGGTATCTGTGCCGCGAAAGGAAAGCGCACTAACTGCTTAGCCAATAGGCCACTCTTAAAAAGCATATTTATGCATATTTATATCTTGAATGTCCCGCCAGGTAAGTACGGAGCAAACAAACCAACGGGAATCTATATTTATGCAGGGTAAAGAAAATACGCATTCAGCTGTTTTTTTTTTTTTTTAACATTCGTACCCCGAATAACGAGCAAGTCCACTGTAGTGAAGTCTGAATCAATGACTCGGCGATCATTGAATATTATACACCGCCAAAAACCAGTGTAAGTAACCAACCAATGAAACGCAGCTTGGTACACGTAGGGTCAGAGATATGTTAGGCCATTCAACATGGAGACAACAAAAGTATAGATGTTGGAAATATTTCGGAAGGCAGTGTGAGAACATAGATGGAGTACCTCGTTAAAGAAGGATAATGTTTGAGAATAGGAATCATTAGCTTTAGGCAGATATCTATATTTTCACCGGATGTGGTGCAGAGCAGAAGTTATTGTGAAAAGAAGACAGTGGAGCATGAACCATGTTGTAATTTTCCCTGTTTCGTCTGCTCCAGGGAAAAGTCGGATAAACTAGGAAATAGGATTGATATCTCAATTGATTCATACGAGTAATATAAGCCTATTATGGAGAAAATCGGTTAAGAAATAAGGAAGCTAGAATTATTTTGGATTTTTAGTAAAGCACGCCTTGCCCAAATCTACACAATTTGCGTGAATGCAAAATGCGTTGGCCTAGATGCTTTCCGATATGGTAGTTAGTGACCTATATATAGCGCGAAGGAACGAAAGGCGGACACACTTGCCGCGAAACTCAAAAACTGCTGACACGGAGAGCAGCATCTGCCACTAGCTTCATTGCCATCTGCATATGTTTACAATTCTTGAAAGCCTGTCTGTCTGAGATTGAAGGTAAGCGAGATTATATATATATATATATATATATAATATATATAATATATATATATATATATATATATATATATATAGTATATATATTATATATATGTCCTGTTAATATATATAATATATATGAGATATAGTTTTATTTAAATATATATGCTTGCTGGATATATAGAAACTGGAAGAAGGAAATGAGAGAAAGGAATATATATATATATTTGAGGGATATAACACAACATATATAATATTTGTATGAAGGGTCAATCATATATATATATATATAATTTATATATATATATATACTTCAGTTGTCGTTACGATATATATATATATATATTTCTCCTATATTTATATATATCGCTATAATAATATATTATATAGCTCAGGATATCGGTATATATATATCGCCAGCACAAAATATATAGTATATATATACTATATATATATAGTTGTATTGAATGAGCGAAGAATATATATCAAAGCTTGCTATTGCAGTATATATTATATAATATTTAAATATATATTTATCATATATATTTAGTAAAATATATATATATATATATATATATATATATATATATATATATATATATATATATATATATATATATATATATATATATATATATATATACTACAGCCCTATATATATAATATATATATATATTATATATATATATATATATACTTCTGTATATATACTATAACAGTTGTTTCTCAATCAATCACTTGTGTATATAATGTTTTTTTATATATATATGTATTTATATTTATATATATATATATATATATATATATATATGAATATATACAGGAACCAGGATAATATATATTATATATAATATATATATTACTATATATAAGTCAGTAATATAAATATATGATTTACCGGCTATATAAATCATCAGATATATATATAGGATAAATATACCCGTGTGTTATACCATTGTTGACAGTACTATAAAATATGTCCTGTTAATTTTATTTTATTTGTGTAATCTAATCAGAAGAAAGAATGGAATGAGATATTAGTTTTCGGAAAGCCTTTAAAGATGTTATGCTTGCTGGATTGGACTATAGAAACTGGAAGAAGGAATGAGAGAAAGGAATTGATTTTCTGTATTCTTTGAGATATCACACAACATTTACCATAAGGCTAATGTGTTTGTAATGAAGACAATCATGGGCATAGATGTAAAAGTGGTTTTACTGGAATATTGCGCTAGTATTTGGATAAATCGTGTTATTTATGACTTACTCTGTCTCTTATGGTTAACCTTAGCTTGTCTGAACTGTCTCACTATACCTTCGGTCTTGATAGATAGGGAGGTAGTAGGACGATACTACCCAGGAAATATATTTCAGGTCATATCCTGGCCTGAGTGTCATAACAAATCCTGTAGAAACATAGTCAGCTATTGGATGGCCGTGTTGTACCAGTGCCTTACATTGAAAAACTGAGGCCACAAACATTGTCATCTCAGCTGATTGGAAAACCCGCAGCTGTGGGGTTTTCTCAAGTCATCTTATGCTGCAAGAGTCCTAAGTGGGAGCTTCAAAAGTTAAGTGGCTCAAATTCGGGCTGCCTCATATTACATATATTACCACACCTGGCAGAACCTTATATGTTGAAATTTAGTCTGGTGGTGTAAACCAAGAGAATAAAGACAGTCATTATCAGTCTATGTGACATTCTAATTAAATGACATTGAAGGAATAATTCCATATTAGTACAAGTAGTGAGAGACAGATTGTAATAACAGTTATTTGTGGAACAGAGTTACTTCAAGGATCAAGATCACAGATTGACATTGATAATTAAATTCAGTTAACTGTAAAATATATATTGTATTTGAACCATATTTTTATTTTACTTGATTTTGACTTCTTATGAATTTTCAAAGAATATCACCAAAAAAAATCAAAAATCATGTATATAAATAAAATGATCAGTTGTATCCACAGTTTTGAGTAAATCATTTAGGTTTGTTCAAGTTATTTATTTGATAATTTATTACCCCTAGATAAGCTAGAGTCTTAGGTTGGTCTGGGAGAGGAGGCATCATAGGTGACTAGGATTGCACATTACCATCTCACCTAGTAATTTATTCAGCCTGACTTTAACCTTTGACCTCGATACACCATTTTTCTTTTCAGAGAATGGGGTATTTCTTTTAAGACCAGTTTCTTATCTGGCACTATCCTGGTATCATCTGATACACCTAATTGTCCATTATCTTACACACTAAATAACCTCTCGTCACATCCCGTATAAGCTAATTGCCTTACTGAAACTTCAGTAACCAACAATGAAAAAAAATGTCGTCTGATTTTCGGGAAAATAGGAATAAGGAGCAAATTGCATTGTGAAAGCTACACTGAATACCGCGTGCGTACTTTGCAATCTTTTAATGGCGCACTGAGGGGAAAACGTGGAAGCGGCGCACATTGAAATGTAAAAGCGGAACACAAAACCCATTAACAAAACATTCAGACATTTCTTTTCTTTTTGTCGTGGTACATTGACCATAATTCATGATATGTCTGATTACAAAGATACAATGAAGTTTAAAATTGAATAGAGAGGATTGACACGGCCATATCATAATTAGTGTCGTCATCAGGACAGCCAGCAGAAAGACGACACTATAATTATTTCCCCCTTTTTTTGGCGGTTTACTTGCTCGTTAACATCATATAAATCAAATGTATGCACAAGGCTAATGAATGTTAAAAGCGCTATGAGAATCCACTGTTGCAATAACAAGTGAATAATGCTTTGGTACCACCTTCTTGTAGACCAGATGTAGTGCTGGCATCATGCTCCATAATTAGCCAGAAGAGAAATGAATAACAATATCTATATTTTAAATAAAAGACATCATCAAGAGACTTTTCCATTCTACTTTTTTGTTTCTTCATCTCAACATCTCAAAAACCAATCTGGACTCTTCCTTCGGTGTTTGCACAGTACACTAACTAGGTCATCCACGCCAAATGCAGAGATGATCACGTTTTTCTACAGAGATATTTAGTCTGGTTACTTTTCTTAAGAATAAAGTCCCAACGCTAGAATAGATGACCACGGCTTCTGGCTATCAGACTAAGTTGTGTATCTATCGAATCTCTGCTTTCATACAGCTGTCTCTAAGCGACATACTTTGAGAAATCAATAAGACAAATAGTTTTCCCTAGAAACTATGATCGCTCGTGAACTCTGGATAGGTACTGGGCGCCAGGGAGTGCTGCAGTTCTCCCAGACACGATCAATGGTCTAAAATAATATCCCTCCGCCAACCCTTATGGAAATATATAAGAATAATGAAAAAAAAAAGTACATTCTAGCTTTCTACCTTCACAGTCGAGACACAGATGTGAATTTCTCGAGAATATGCTCTCAAATAGTTGTAAGCTATGTACATTTTTTGTCGATATGCATGTCTGTATATATGTATCATAATTTTCTTGTTCGCTCCTTACGGAGCACGAAGCTACCACAGCAGGTGATTCCCTTGCAGGAAGTCTGCGACAAGCTTTCACACGCTTTTGCAGAGGTGGTTTCTGTAGCTATTGTCACAGAACGTCTGAACATGCTCTTTTGTGTGATCTCTCACACCTTCAGCCCTACGGCAGTATCATTTCTTTTTCTTCATTTTTCTCATCAATCGCTTTTATTTGGCATAAATCATGCCTTTTCATTCATTTTACTCTATGCTGGATCTAGTAGTGTCTTCCTAGTCTCTAACACTCTACTCCCCTACGGACGTATCTGCTTTACACGCAGAATTGTTTACGTTCCGCAAGGTAAATGCGATAATACCAGGTAATTATACCGGTCATACGCTTATATACTACTCGTCAAAAGTCAAGGGCCACCCTATTATTTTCAATACACTTTTATATAAGCGCATAGAATGATTAAATGAAGGAAGTTTTTAGTAAAAATTGGTGCAATATCTTCCTCTGATAGTCTTCTATGCACGTTAAGCATAAAAACAACTCACCGACAACCATGGTGATCACGTGCAATTTGGTTTGCTGACCATAAATTCACATTTTTAATTTGTTTTTTTTTTTCAAACTTCCGTACAACCAAACAGGTGAAGTAATCGTGCTGATTGACATTCCACGTGCAATGGCGACTTTTCGTGAACAGAGTTCACTCTTAATTTGTTTTACAATCAGCAGACTTAGGGTAGTTTCATCACTTGCAAAAACCATGCCACCGAGAAGATGTCTTGACACCTTACAAAGAATGAGGGCTTTAGCGTGGGTTGAAAGTGGTTTATCTGTCCGTGAGGTTGCTAGACGGCTTGCAGTGTCACACTCTACTATTCAAAGAATTTTGGAGAGATTTCAGGCCGCAGGACGTGTGGAGGATCGCCACCGGCCAGGTCGCCCTAGATGCACAAATAGACATGATGACCGGTACCTCTTGTTGTCAGCCCTGCGCCATCGAACACTGACTTGTTCCACTCTAAGATGTCAGCTGAGACAAAATATAAACGTTAATGTCAGGCAAAGCACCATTCGCAGACGTTTGCATGAATTTGGACTGGCTTCTCGACGTCCTGCAGTCAGAATCCCCTCTTACTCCTGCTCATCGCAGAGCCCGTGTTGCTTGATGTCGCGAGCAAATCCGATGGACAAGGCAACAATGGAGTCAAGTTCTCTTCACTGATGAATCTCGCTTCACTGTGTCATTCAATGATGGCAGGATTCGAGGTTGGAGACGACCAGGAGAGCGATTTACGGATGACACAATTGGAGAGGTGGATCGTTATGGTAGGGGTTCTGTCATGGCCTGGGGAGGCTTCTACAGACACGGCAGGACCCCACTCTACATCATCCAAGGCAACTTGACCGGCCCAAGATACCAGAACGAAATCTTGAGACCAATTGTTCAGCCTGCTCTGGAGGCCATAGGTGGTAATGCCATCCTCCAAGATGATAACGCTCGACCCCATCAAGCTCGTGTGGTGAATGAGTTTATTCAGCAACATGGGATCATCAGGATGGCGTGGCCAGCTCATTCACATGACCTTTCTCCGATTGAGCACCACTGGGATGTCCTTGGTCGAAGATTGTCAACAAATCACCCCCTGCCAATGGATGTTGCACAGCTGACTGCATTTCTGCTTCAGGAATGGCAAGCTGTTCCTCAGGATATTCTTCGGACCCTTGTAGACTCGATGAGTCTACCCTGTCTTGAATGTCTTGCTGCAAACGGTGGTCATACCCGATTTTGAAATGTCTATTTGTCCAATATCTATTGTGTGACTTTTGAAAAGGTGGGTGACACACTTCACAGCTTCATTGCGTTTGAATGTGTGTTTCCATTTCTTTACGTGACATGTAAATTTGGTATTCAATAAATGCCGTTTTGACTGATACCAATTACGTTTATATCAGATTTGTTTTATGGTTTCAACCAAGGTTTTTCTAAGTGGCCCTTGACTTTTGACGAGTAGTATATATTCTCTCAGTCTGACCATCTTTTAAAACCCGTCGGTCCAACATTTGACACCAGGTTAAAAGCTGGTGACACTACGGTCTCGCCGATCGACATGAAAAGAACTCAAGATTGTCTGTCTGGATTGCCTACGTAGGTGTCTGTTTGTCTGGCAGATTACACACAGGGTAGATGCGTTTATCGTTTTTTGTGGGACAATCCCTGGTGATGGTTTCAGATAATCTGTCTTGGTAGACATCTTGGCGGAAGGCATTAGCCAGGATAATGCACAGATTTGTTTGTATGAGGTTTGACAAGATGCCGCCGAAAATATTACCGCATGATTTGAAAGAGGTCAGGCGTTGGAATATTAAATTTAATATTTTAAACACGTGGGGGATTTTTTGAATTAAACACGCCGACCCCCATAGTCTAAAGAGATTCCATTGATTTGAAGTGAGCGCCGGGATATACATTGAATTTCATTGGAAAACTCAGCTGAAAGACCATCTGTGATCTGAACTGGAAACTAGAAATATAATCTAGGGAAAGCAGAGACACAGAACACAAACAGCTTAGGAACTTCAAACTGGCGACTCCCAGAAGCCAGTGAGACATCGGACAAAGAATTCCTATATTATAAGTGACAGATTGAAGTATTTGGGAAACTTAAAAAATCTTAAAAAGTAAGCCCACCTTTATAAATACATAGACTGACAAACTTAAGGGACCAGGACTTTCAATACCAAAACTGGAACCCAAAGGAATTGGATCACCCGTCATAATAGAAACTTTCCCAGACCAAGTGTTTCGCAGAATCACCCGTCATAACGCGATTCAAAACTTCCAGACCAAGTGGTTCGAGAGCATGTAACATAAATTGCTCGTGTCCATTGTACCCTGCGCGAGAAGATTGTGTATTCCCAAAAATTTGGGGTAAGTGTTACCATTATTTTACAAATGTAAATTTGACATGCTTTCTTGCTAAGTGGTTATATATAAGGCTGGCAACCTCAGCATATGATATTAGTATATTCATAAACCACTACAGCAAACACTAGTGATTTATTTTGGTTAATCGTGCAAAAAACCCGACAGCATAGGTGACCCCAGACTCCGAGTGGAGCAGTGATGACTTATGATTACATCACATGTGCCTAAAGTGAATAATATTTTGTGAGATATACGCACTTTGTTAATTGTAACTCAGGCAACTCATTATTCGCGCCGTCCAGACACATTTTCCCAGTTTAATACCCGGAAGAATGTTGGTGATTGTGACGTTTGTAAATATATCCTCAGTAATCCTACAGAAATCCGACCACCTTCGCTTCCTCAGTTAGTGTTTACGTTTTGCGAAGGCAAAACCGCGCAATTCGTTGTCTGTTGACTCACTTTTGAAGCCAAGCCTATTTTTCCTGTATTTCTTGCGATAACGAGTTGTTTACCTATTTTCGCAACATGCCAGATAACAGGACAGCGAACCGGTCTGTTTACCTGAGTTCTCACCCGAACTGATCTGTCAATCAACGGATAGTGACAGAAAGCACGTGGGGAAAAAGATCAGACACGGTAGCAAATTCAAGGGCTATAATAATACTTCCCGACCACCTTTGATGTCCGACATTTTCAGGGGACTTAAGTATTTGATCTAGGGCAGGGGGACGAAATCTAAGAAGGCCCGTTCGCACGGCATGTCTTCTGATGTCGTTCGGCATCGCGAGTGAGCGAACCGTAGAATCCTTTATCTCGGAAGCCAAGCTCGTTGATTTTCCCTGATACGACGAAGGTGTGAATTGTCACATCTTGTAGAGATATTGCACAAAATCTGTATATATATACTGCGTTCTCTCCAAGTCAGTTATCAAGTCTCTCAGGAAATTTTATATAATCTAAACGCGTACGCTAGAACCTATGTGAAATAGTGCGTTAATAGCCTTCGTGGGAATTGTTCTGTTTTTCTGGTAATAATATAAGTTGTGCTTAAGTGTTAAATGTGTTAAAGTTTTACCATTTTATTCACTGTGCGTCCCTAGCGTTAAGACTAGCGAAATAGCAAACGCGTAGATATTGTCTTACCAGTTGTTCAGCTTAATGTAAAAATCCATCAATCATTTTTTTACACCAGAAGATACGGTTTAGCTGACTAAGTAAAATGCTATGAGTGACGGATAAAGTGACAGAGTAGAATGCGCATTATATTTTCATTGTGTGTAATTATATAGTGACTAGTGTTTAATATCATGTGAAAAAACGATTGACGCCGACAATCCACTAGCTAGTAATGACAGGCGATATTTGTTTCGGGAGCGTAGTCATAATTACATTATAACTGACATTGTGCTCTGATTGTTTTACCGGGTCGGAGGGGGAAGGCTGCATGCCTAAAAACCAAACCTGTACTCGTTAAGCGACGCGCCATAGTATAGGCTAAGATACCGTGTGCCTTTTAATTTAATTAGGTGACGGAGATGATAAGAGATCATACCTTACGCTTGATAGCATAGGATATTGTCATTTTGGTTAAATGTTGTGTTTTCTTCCTAATACAGTGCTTGATCAAAACCCAGCTGCCAGCTGTTTTCTGTTGTGGTCCTTTCCTCAGTTACTGAAGGAATAATAATTGTCGTTTTTCCTTGGCGTTCGTCCCCGTACCGGTGTGAACAGGAATTGCCAGGGCGACACACTAACTTTTTTTAACTGTAAATTTGAGTAACGGGACTTACAAAATACCCAGAATTTTCCATTCAATTTTATCAGCCCGCAGTGGCAATATACATAACATTTTTCCCGACTTCTGACAGTCGTTTACTCAAGTGGATTTTATCCAGGAGAATACGCTGTTTCATAATCGGTACTCACCCCAGAGCAAGTGGATAGGGTATCATCATCATCATAATTAACAGTTTTTGGTAATCATATGTTTTCCTGCTGTTTACTGGGAATGCCATATCTCAGAGAGTTCCGGCATTAACTATTCTAGGTGAAAATTGTGTATCCAGAAATCTACCACCAAATTAGGCGTTCCCCCGTGTACAATTTAATTATTATTGGAAGGACTGGGGCCCGATTCGGATGATACCAACTACTGGACTTTATATGCACATTCATGGATTATTCTTCCAAAAGATTGTTTCACCAGATTAGGTAAGGAGCGAATGAGTGGCCACGTATAACAGAGAAAGAGAGAGAGTGAACTATTTTCTTTTGTTACAGGAAACATTGTACCTGCAAACTTCTTTTTTTTAAACTATTGTTTATTTTTTTTACTGGATTACATTTTGGTGGGAACTTGTTCTTTTCTTAACTGTCTATTCTATACCCTAGTGTTAATCTTTGACCTTTCTGGTAATTAACTTCTTTTGGGATCTTTTGTCAACAAGGGGAGAGGGCACTTATTGGGTTATTTTCCTATGTCTGTAAACATGATTATATTGATATATATATGTTTGATGTTGTAAAGACCCTCCATAAAAATTGACTTGCTAGACAGGAGGGGAACGGCGGATAAAAAGGAAAAAAATATGACTGGAAAGATTGCGTGAGACTAGAAAGGCTAAGGAGACGCAATTGGGGGGGAAACGGAGAAAAGTCACGTTTCCCAAGTTGACATAAAGTAAGGAACTCGACAGAAGGGACCTTGGATATGTTACGCCACAGTCATTTATTGGTCGCTTTTGCGATACCAAGCCTTTGATTTGAATTCAGCGGCAGAACGCAGATGTTTGGAATATTACAAAAATTAAAAAGTAACTTTTTCGTAATATTAATGTTAGGAATATAAAAATTAGCTGGCCGGATGGCCCATTCTGAGCAGTGAACTAATATGTTCTTAATTTTACAGACGGATAGATAATATTGAAGATAATGACAAAAGACAGTGTTGTTCACATCAGCGACAGACTGTATTGAATAAAAAGTGTCGCTATTTGCACAAAAAAAAAACACGACCTTGAGACGCAGGTGTTCAAATCTACTTAGTAGGGAAGCGAAGGGACATTGGTGGGAGCTGTGTCTAAATATAACTTTTAACGACAAAATTTTGGAGGGGAGAGAAAGGTTGGTTCAAAAATCAAGTACGTTTTTGAAAAAAAAAAAACAAGTAGAGACGGACAGACTAACAGATAAACATCCATACTTGACTGAAGCATGACTGAAATGACATTAGGGTAGGAAATTTGAATTTGAAATAAACCTAGGCAGTGATTGGCCACAGACAATCATTTTATCGGCGCTCAGACGAGAAGTGGGGCCATTCCTCAATAGTTGTTCGATGATAGACACAGTATTTTAAAGTGTGGTGATTTCCAAATGAAAGAAAGTGAAATAAGTTCAGGGACGCCATACTATAGCCAGCAGCTCAGCTGAGTTTTGCTAGCATTTCTGTGTTCTTTATTCATAATCTGGTAAGATTGAAATTATTTCTTTGTATATTTTGAATATTGTTTAATGTTCGAGTGATTTGATACTGCCATATCATAATCTAGCCTTACAAACAAGTAGGGATTTGCTCTAGACCCCCCGCCCAAGTCAGGGTCTAGGGACCAACAATATACATAAACTCCAGCAAGGGTTAGGAAAGACAGATCAAGTGTTGAGAATAATGAAACATATTACCTATCCACTTTTAGGGAAGGAAACTAATAAATATTTTTCAGAATCTATAGTCTGGGAGGACCTATCTGATGTAAAACCACCATGGTAAATGTGCTGTTTGGTCAGAGAGATCTGACCTGTCTGTATGATGTGGTTGTTGTGTCCGTGTTGTGTCCAGACGTGGGTAGAGAATAGAATTTTGACACATAGCCAATACTTTGATTGCAGAGCTGTGAGTTTCAGTTGTCAACAAGGCGGTGTCCATTCAGTTGGTGATTTTACTCGAGTGTATCTGTGCAGTACGTTGTGACAGAGACCACTATTATTGCCCGCCAGCACGGAGAGGTGGGACCACCAGATTTTCAGCACCAATAGCTACATATGCAAGTTGAGTGAGCCTCTGGTCTGCTGGAAGTTCACCAACGCCTTTTAGTTACTAATACCCCATAAAATTCCTGCAATTTACTGGACACTGTGTAGTCAATATAGACAGGTGTGATGAGGCCACCCCAACAGCACAAGCATTAACTATCCTCCCAAGTAGATGACTACTAGAACATTTTAATAAAACTAACTAGTCTAGTACTTATATATGTACACTCTTGCATTTATTATGTAACATTCCATGCATTTCTTTCATAATTTTTAAATCCTTTTTTTTTAAAAAAAAAAGTTCTGGTCAACATAAAACTTGATCCAGAACAAAATAAATGTAATATAATTCTATCAAAAATTTTACACTCTTGAGTTAGTTCAGTGTATTATAATATTTGTTAAATATTATTAGTCTGCTTAAATATCTGTGGGTGTATCCATAACTATCACACCACATTACATATCATTACCCTAGACATTTTACATAGCTACATTCATTAAGAAAAAAAAATTGAGTGTGAGGTCGTAGTGGTAGCAAGAAAGGCCTTCTGACAATTCACAACTACATTTTATCTCAGGAGCCTTCACAGCTGGCCTCATACATTACATTTAGTAATATCACCATCATACAATACCATCAAACCCACTACATACATTGGGGTCTTGTCCAGGGATAATTAGCCCAACAGTAATATTAGGATCTCCTGGTTGGAGAAATAAAATTAGGGGAAAAAAATTGTGAAATTCCCTTTAAAATTAAAAGTGTCCCTGCAGATAAAAGTTGGTGAATCTTCACAGCCAGTGATAATTAATTAGTTAACTGGTTAGTTAGAATTAGTTAGACTATAGTCATAAGAAGTACTTAGTGTATTTACTGGTTAGAGATTTAGCTTGTATATTATTATATTGTCTGAAAAGTATGGCGGAGCTAGCAAAATTCCGATCAGCTGCTGTGCTGACCGCAAAGGAGATGGGAATGGATGGTCAGATTTTAATTCAATATGTAACGGCTGAATGTGATAAATATATTGAAAGAAAAACGACAGCAAAGGGAGGCAGAAGAAAAAAGGTTGACTGAGAAAAAGGCTGGGAGGAAGAAAAAATAGAGGGTTGAAAAAAGGGAGCAGAATTACGACTAAGGGAGCTAAGGGGAATTACGAGGCCCGGCTCCTAAAATGGTGCCAGCCCTTTTGCCTCAGATGCTACGCCCAGTCTGGGAGCCTCAAACTCAGCTATGGGGTTTCATTTAGACCATTTTGTTGAAAAAGACGATGACATAGAGGGGTACCTAGGACGTTTTGAGTTATTAGCTACTACATATGGGTTAGTGTTGCGTGATAAATTCTCGCAACATCATTTTATTACAATATCTATTTTATAACGCAAGGGCAACAACTGCTTGAAATTTATAGTTACTTTTCTCGGTAAGCATTTGTCTTCTCGCGTTGGTATTGAATGCAGTTGAGTTTTTGAGCTGTGGTCATTTTTTCGCGCCGGACTGCGCATGACTGGTCTTGCTTCTTGGTCGATCGGTTTCCGCCCACCACTAGTGGAGTGAGCGATTTGGAATGGCGAAAGAGATGCCTCGTTGAAGAGGGGATCTCCGCTATTTTTTTGTTCTGTCAGGGATGTGTAGTCCTCTTATGGATATTTCGTTTATTCGAGATAATACCTCTAGTGTATTTGCACATGCCGGGAGGCATAATATTTCTGTGTATTTCCGGAAGGCAAGGTAAATTAACATTTTCATTAACTCTATCGATTTTTTGGTCGTGAACGATTTCTGGTTCATAGCCTGTCTTCGAAAGTCGTCGTCACGAGATGTTTTCCTAGCTCACATGTCGCTGTATTGTGCTGCATCGGTTGATGCAGGTCCCAAGGACTATTACTTGCTACTTGATTACCTGAACTAGGTTTGACAAACCTTTATTATCTAGAGGATATTTTTGAGGACATTATTTATACTTCGGCAGACGTGTCTGTCTTGCTGAAGTCAAACTAAGGAGAGTGAACTGATCTCATACATCTGGTTATCTCCTGGCTGTTATAGAAAAGGAAGGAGTTTTCCACCTGACTACATTTACAGCACTATGAAATATAACATGCATCTGACTCATCATTGTAATGCTGTCTACCGTCTATTGCTGTATTGAATGTTGCTGTGATAATGACTGTTTGATGTGCCCACATATTCGCGTAACCATTTTGTCACTGTGGCGTCCACAATAAATAATGAAGAAAAACGTCAACAGCTGTTACAAGAATCATTGACTTTATACGTCGTGAGTTTACTGACGTCCTATGTGGATTGCCCTGTTATTTTTGTATGAACATTGTTTTGACTGAACACATCTGCACACCACACAAAACCAGACATGCGGATACCATCCATCATCATATGGCATCACGCATCAGTTAGAGAGAGAGAGGTGGAGTTTAAAGCTATCACAGGGATTGAGAGGTACTTCTTATGAAGTATTTGCCAAAATGAACAGGGAAGACCAAGACAATTATGACATGTTAAAGCAGGCTTTGTTATTAAGGTACGAGAAGAATGGTGAATTTTATCGTAAGAAATTTAGAAATTCCAAACTGTTGTCTGGGGAGACATACCACCAATTCTCTGCTAGACTAGAAACCTATTTGGAGAAATGGACGGCTCTGGGGAAGACCCAAGATCTTAAAGAAATGATCATGATTGAGCAATTGAGAGAGTCCATGGCTCCAGACATGAGAAAATTTCTCATGGAACAAGGTGCAGAGAAGTAGGGGGAAATTTTAAATGTTGCTGAGAGGTATCAGGCAGCTCAGGCAGAGGTAAGTGGTGCTAAAAAGAAGCACATAGACAATTTTAAAGCTCCACAGCAATTTAATAAATTTGATAATAGAGAGCAGGGAAATAAAGGTAGGACAAACTTTGGGCGGCCAAGAAATGACTATCGCGACAGAAACTCACAGTTCAATGACCAAAAGTTCAATGAAAGAAAACCGTTGAACCAAGGAAAAAGATGGTGTAAATGGTGCAAGAAGGATAACCATAACACCGAATTTTGTAGAAGGAAACCTTCAAACATTGCTGCAATGAAGTCGGGGACGCGAAGATTAAAGGTTAATCCTAATGGACAACAGGAACCTTATCACCCCCCAGTTTGTGAGGATGTTATTTGTAATGGGGTCACCATAAGGTGCCTTTATGATACAGGTTTGGATTATGATTCAGTTGTGAAGTCTAGCCTAGTGGACCCAAGTCAGTATACCACAGAAAACAGTGGAAATACAAGGGGCGACTAAGGACATACCACTCATGACACTTCCCATCGCAAGGATAACGGTGAAAACTCGCTATGTGGAAGGAGAAATCAGAGCAGCAGTGATAGATGAACCAATCTACCCTCTGATATTGGGGTGTAGATACGTCTTCTTGGGGAATCCCGAGAAACCTGTGATCATGGCGACAGTGCAGACCAGGTCACAGAAGAAGGAGGAAGGAGGTGAACCTATAAATGCTCATCCAGAGGAGATGAGGAAGGCGCAGGCTGAGGATAGGACACTCAAGCCCTGTTTTAAAAAAATCGCCCAAATGCCACACACCTCCGAGCAAGGGGGAATATTTCATGAAGAACAAACTCTTATACAGGAAGGCCGGAACTGGAACAAATGGTCACAACCAGCTGGTTCTTCCCACTTCATATAGAGATAAAGTGATGGAACTCGGGCATGCGATTCCCTTCAGTGGTCACATGGGGATCAGCGCCACAGGACAGCGTATAGCTTGTCATTACTTCTGGCCAGGGATAACGGAGGATATAAAAAGATATGTCAAATCCTGCCCAGAATGTCAAAGGGTAGCTCCAAAGCACTGGACTGCTCCTGCAACTCTAGGGGAAATGCCCATAGTGGGAACACCTTTTGAGAGGGTTGCAGTGGATATTGTAGGACCTCTCACTCGGACCAAGAGGAGGAACAGTTACATCCTTACTCTGGTGGACACTTGTTCTATGTGGGGAGAGGCGGTAGCCCTGCCATCAATTGATTTAAAACATGTAGCAGAGGCACTACTTACAATATTTACCCGATTAGGATTCCCGCATCAAATCTTGACGGATAATGGTTCTCAGTTCAAGGGGAAACTAACGGAAGAAGTTTTTAAGCTATTTCAAGCCAGACACTTTCATTGTAGTCCGTACCATCCACAAGGGAACGGCCAGGTAGAGAGGTTCAACGGGACTCTCATTTCTATCCTGAGAAAGCTGTCACACGAAAAACCGGATCTGTGGGATCAATTCCTGCCCGCCGCATTGTTTGCGTACCGGGAGGTACCACATAGTTCAACCGGGATGGCTCCCGCAACTCTGCTATTTGGGAGGCCAATAAAAGGTCCATTAGAAGCTCTATTAAGGACCTGGACAGATGAGAAGGCGGAAGAGACTGTTACCTCATCGTATCAATACGTGAACGAACTGACCACTCGTTTGAAAGCTGGATGGAAACTGGCAAATGATAATTTGAAGCAAGCCAGGAAGAAACATGCAGCATATTTTAATAGGAAGGCAAAGGACAGGGAACTGGCAGTCGGAGAGAAGGTGCTGCTTCTACTACCCGGAAGCCAGAATAAATTACAAATTGGTTGGCAAGGTCCATATACGGTTCTAGAGAAGGTGTCTAGAACAAACTATAAAATTGACAAAAAAAAGGGGAAGGAGAAAGTTTATCATGTAAACCTGTTAAAGAAGTATCTGGACAGACCACTCCAGGAAAGCACCCCCTTATTGACCTTGGCTATTGCAACCCAGATGCAAAAAGAACCACTCACCTCACATGAATACCCATTACATCCTTGTGAAACAGCAGCACAGGTAAAAGTCAGTAAGCACCTGACTAAAAAACCAGAGGGAGAGAGTTCAACAGGTTCTGGAGGAACATACAGATGTATTAACAGATAAACCAGGCCATACAAATTTGCTACAGTATGACATGAAACTGGTAGACTCAAACCCAATCTGTATGAGGCCTACGTTGCGAAGGAGAAGGAAAATTGAAAAGAAAAAGTATATTGAAAAAAGGGGATTACAAATTTTCGCACAGAAAAGAAATCATCTTTTGACCAGGTTTAAACAAAAACCCCGTTTTGCAAAAAAAAACCACCCCCTGGAAAAGGACCAGATAACTGTGCTAGAGATCAAATAGAAACCTTTTTGCTTTTGAGGAAACAATTAGATCCCACTACCGCACAAATTCCACATCCTAGATGCGAAAAAAGGCAAAAAAAGACAGTTCAAAAAAAAACCGTTCCTGAGGGGAAGATTGCAACAAACTGTGAAAATACAGTATTTGAAAAAGGCCATGTATTGAACTCAATTGGAATAGATCAAAACCCAATCTGTATGAGAGCCTATTTTTATTCCGTTCGCGAAGGAGAAGGCATTGAAGGAAGAAATAGAGTATTTGTTGAAGGAGGGATTATTTCGCACAGTGAATCATCTTTTAGTTCTAGTGTCGTTTTTGTTGAGAAAACCGTCTGGGGAACACAGACTGTGCATAGATTACAGGAAACTGAATGCTGTCACAGAAGGACAAGTGGATCCATTACCAGACACAAAACAGTTATTTGCCAGACTGAACAAGGCAAAATACTTTTCAAAGGTGGATCTTAGTAAAGGCTATCACCAGATCCCAGTGAAGCCTGAAGTGAGACCTTATTTGGCTTTTAGCACTTCGGATGGACATTATGAATTCAATATGCTACCATTCGGACTGAAAAATGCTCCGAGTGTGTTTTCAAGGATGATGCGCAAATTGTTGGATCCCCTGAATAACCCATGTATCACGAATTTCATGGATGATATTCTCGTCGCCACAGAGACATTTGAAGAACACATTGAAGCTCTGGAGATGTTGTTTGATAGACTTCGGGAGGCGAACTTAACTGCTAGGCCAACAAAATGTTGTATTGGATGCAAAGAGTTGGAATTCTTGGGACACACTGTATATCAGGGTAATATGACCCCTGATCCTAAGAACTTGGAAAAACTGCAGAGAGCACCTAGGCCGCAAACAAAAAAGGACGTGCGATCATTTGTGTCGTTATGCGGATTTTATCAGAAATACATCAAGAATTTTAACGCTATTTGTGCTCCTCTGACTGATCTGACTCGCAAGGGACTTCCAGATAAAATTATTTGGACTGCACAATGTGAACTAGCGTTCCAAGAGTTAAAGGAAAAAAACTCACTAGCAAGCCTATTCTCAAACTGCCTGATTTGACACAGGACTTTGTCTTAAGAACCGATGCAAGTAATGTAGGACTAGGAGGGGCTTTGTTGCAAAGATCATCTTCACCTGATGGGGAACTGAAACCAGTCGCTTATGCAAGCCGTAAATTGAATAAGGCGGAACAAGGATACTCCACAAGCGAAAAAGAATGTTTAGCGTTAATCTGGGCAATAAAGAAGTTTCAAATCTATCTGTATGGTAGGACTTTTGTGGTGGAGACGGACCATCAGCCTCTCGTATTCTTATCTCAGGCTAAGCATGAAAACGCAAGATTGCTGAGGTGGTCTTTATTGCTTCAACCTTATCAGTTCAGTATCCAATATATCCCAGGCAAATTGAATGTCGGTGCAGATTTCCTCAGTCGGCACCCCTGTGATCAAAATTAGAGTAGTGGCAGACGTGAGGAGTAATTTTACCTATGTGTATCGCTGGTTTTGGAACTTGCCATAGGCATGTTTTCAAGTGGGGAGATGTGTAGTGAAATTGACAGAGATACAACGGTAAAATACCTCCAAAGATAACATGTAAGGATAAAAACATAATGCGTAGGCTGCTGATAGTACATGATCGCCCAGACCGCGGGTCATCACCCTCCATAAAAATTGACTTGCTAGACAGGAGGGGAACGGCGGATAAAAAGGAAAAAATATGACTGGAAAGATTGCGTGAGACTAGAAAGGCTAAGGAGACGCAATTGGGGGGGAAACGGAGAAAAGTCACGTTTCCCAAGTTGACATAAAGTAAGGAACTCGACAGAAGGGACCTTGGATATGTTACGCCACAGTAATTTATTGGTCGCTTTTGCGATACCAAGCCTTTGATTTGAATTCAGCGGCAGAACGCAGATGTTTGGAATATTACAAAAATTAAAAAGTAACTTTTTCGTAATATTAATGTTAGGAATATAAAAATTAGCTGGCCGGATGGCCCATTCTGAGCAGTGAACTAATATGTTCTTAATTTTACAGACGGATAGATAATATTGAAGATAATGACAAAAGACAGTGTTGTTCACATCAGCGACAGACTGTATTGAATAAAAAGTGTCGCTATTTGCACAAAAAAACACGACCTTGAGACGCAGGTGTTCAAATCTACTTAGTAGGGAAGCGAAGGGACATTGGTGGGAGCTGTGTCTAAATATAACTTTTAACGACAAAATTTTGGAGGGGAGAGAAAGGTTGGTTCAAAAATCAAGTACGTTTTTGAAAAAAAAAACAAGTAGAGACGGACAGACTAACAGATAAACATCCATAATTGACTGAAGCATGACTGAAATGACTTTAGGGTAGGAAATTTGAATTTGAAATAAACCTAGGCAGTGATTGGCCACAGACAATCATTTTATCGGCGCTCAGACGAGAAGTGGGGCCATTCCTCAATAGTTGTTCGATGATAGACACAGTATTTTAAAGTGTGGTGATTTCCAAATGAAAGAAAGTGAAATAAGTTCAGGGACGCCATACTATAGCCAGCAGATCAGCTGAGTTTTGCTAGCATTTCTGTGTTCTTTATTCATAATCTGGTAAGATTGAAATTATTTCTTTGTATATTTTGAATATTGTTTAATGTTCGAGTGATTTGATACTGCCATATCATAATCTAGCCTTACAAACAAGTAGGATTTGCTCTAGACCCCCCGCCCAAGTCAGGGTCTAGGGACCAACAATATACATAAACTCCAGCAAGGGTTAGGAAAGACAGATCAAGTGTTGAGAATAATGAAACATATTACCTATCCACTTTTAGGGAAGGAAACTAATAAATATTTTTCAGAATCTATAGTCTGGGAGGACCTATCTGATGTAAAACCACCATGGTAAATGTGCTGTTTGGTCAGAGAGATCTGACCTGTCTGTATGATGTGGTTGTTGTGTCCGTGTTGTGTCCAGACGTGGGTAGAGAATAGAATTTTGACACATAGCCAATACTTTGATTGCAGAGCTGTGAGTTTCAGTTGTCAACAAGGCGGTGTCCATTCAGTTGGTGATTTTACTCGAGTGTATCTGTGCAGTACGTTGTGACAGAGACCACTATTATTGCCCGCCAGCACGGAGAGGTGGGACCACCAGATTTTCAGCACCAAAGCTACATATGCAAGTTGAGTGAGACTCTGGTCTGCTGGAAGTTCACCAACGCCTTTTAGTTACTAATGCCCCATAAAATTCCTGCAATTTACTGGACACTGTGTAGTCAATATAGACAGGTGTGATGAGGCCACCCCAAAAGCACAAGCATTAACTATCCTCCCAAGTAGATGACTACTAGAACATTTTAATAACACTAACTAGTCTAGTACTTATATATGTACACTCTTACATTTATTATGTAACATTCCATGCATTTCTTTCATAATTTTTAAATCCTTTTTTTTAAAAAAAAAAGTTCTGGTCAACATAAAACTTGATCCAGAACAAAATAAATGTAATATAATTCTATCAAAAATTTTACACTCTTGAGTTAGTTCAGTGTATTATAATATTTGTTAAATCTTATTAGTCTGCTTAAATATCTGTGGGTGTATCCATAACTATCACACCACATTACATATCATTACCCTAGACATTTTACATAGCTACATTCATTAAGAAAAAAAAAATTGAGTGTGAGGTCGTAGTGGTAGCAAGAAAGGCCTTCTGACAATTCACAACTACATTTTATCTCAGGAGCCTTCACAGCTGGCCTCATACATTACATTTAGTAATATCACCATCATACAATACCATCAAACCCACTACAATGTTGTAAAGTTTAAGTGATAATAAACTAAACAAAACTTAACTTAGTGTGTTGGTCAGACCCATACCAAATTATTCATAGTTTTTCACGTTTGTGCGTATTGTTCTCACATAATTGTGCGTGCGTGGGCGTGTGTAGTGTAACTTATATTTCATATAGGGAGAGAAAGGTCGTCTGATATTAAAATATAGTCGTATAGATAGGCTGGACTAGAGAAACTACTCACTCCAGAGACAGATCTTCCTCTTACACTATCCCCTCGTGAAAATCTATTTCTTACACATTTATTCTCACATATTTACCACTATCCTCTCTGCTCAGACGGGACCATAAATATCTTCTGACCTATCTTTAAAAATTTGCGACAGTGATTTGTAATCATCTTCCTTGAGCTACACTGTGTACTCGGGAATTTAATTCTTCTGAGAGATTAACATGGTGGCTGGAAAGCGAGAATGCGCCTGTTAATTTGCAGCCCACAAATGTACTTAGCAGAGACATTTGTTTTTATTTTGTCTAAAAGATCCTGGTACTAAGCGATCAGACCGATTGAGGAAAGAAGCTACCAGACTGTGAAGTGTCATCATCACAAAAGAAGTGGCGAAAACAAAGGCTGCAGGACTCACTCATACAAGCTAAGTGCTAACTAAGAGGCACCACCAACCGGATATACTTTTCTTAATTATATCCGCACCCTAAATCTCCGTGACGAGAAAAATTGATTCCAATACAAAATTCACCAGCATTTCATTTATTTTAAATTGTTAATACTAATTGATTATTAAATTTGTTACCTGTTGTTTTAAAATTAAACAATAGTTGTTTATTCAGTTATTACATGTATGAAAGCATACGTATGAGCCAGAATATTTCATATACCTTGTATATATACACACACACACACACACACACACACACACACATATATATATATATATATATATATATATATATATATATATATATATATATATATATATATATATATATATATATATATATATATATATATATTATCATCTCAACCCGTAACCCGTCATGGGTCGTAGGGGTGCCATGGTGGAAACATCAGCAGACAGGGTCCTCCACTGCTCTCTATCCTCAGCAATGCGTACAAATGTGGAAAAACCGTGCCCTGCCCATTCTGTGATGTTATCAGCCCAGGATTTTCTTTGCCTTCCTCTTCTCCGTTTACCTTCGACTGTTCCCTGGAGGATCGTTTTCGAAAGGGAGTCATGACGAGTTACATGCCCAAACCAGGTGTGTGTATATATATATATATATATATATATATAGGCCTACACATCTAGACATATATTTACCTATAAACAGAGCTATACCATTATAAGAGAAAATTCGCTGAATTAACTCAGCTGGAGGCTTGAACGGGCTAAAAGCATTACTTAATTCTTCACAAGAGGCGACGGACAGATATAAGTTAACCATTGTTCAGCGCTATGCCGCATGATTCTTGACTTCTGAATTATCTTGTGAATACTCCATTTTGGATAGAAGCTTCATTACACTTCTGTCTACATCTCTGCCAAGAGTAATCTTGTGCGAAGGTAAACACCTTTGACGACCCAGTTTAGATACTCTTGAGTTTTGGTCATTGTTGGACCACGACTGGCAAAGCAGGGGAGGCAATCCGTGACAGCTATCTATTTTACATGATGAGGTTGCTAGCCACTTGTACAACTTTATATTAGTGGCCTTGTACGACATGCATGCGGGAGCAGTAGGCATATTCTTTCATTGTCTCATTAGTGACCAGCGGATATGACACGGGACAAATGTGTATGCTAACGTTTCTGATCTGTCCCGACTTTTAACTTCCCGGGAGTCGGGAAGAGCTTTTGCGAATTTTTGAAGAAAAAAATTTTTTTTTTAAATCTTTTATCATTACTGTAAAGTTTAAAGTGATGAGAAATATAAATTTTATGATTAAAAATTAACTTACTTTGTATTGTAAATATGTTTTATTCCAAAATGTACTAGAATTAACAAAATCAAAGAAATTTTTTTTAATTTATCAGAATTTAAAACTTTTGGTTAACTTTGTATTCTTTAAAATTCCTTTTACTGTTATTTTTGTTAATTTTGATAAAATAACGTTTCAGGAGAGCTAAAGAACTGATAGATTTGTTTGAAAATCTGGTTCGAATTTTTCTAACAAAATTCTCCGTTAAGTTAATGGAAAAAAAAATCCGTCGGTGTTTTTCAACATCATCTTTGCTGCAAAATTTCTCATTGACTCACTCACGCATTTACTTATTAATTCACTCACTCCCTCAATTGTTTACTCGTTCATTCAATCACTCACTCAATCACTCCATGCTTCCATTTTCTTAATCTCATTCTCAGGACTGTAGTATATATCCTTCCTCCGGCACTACAATCACAGTGTCCGAAAACTCAATCCTCTCCTCTCTACTTTCCAATCAAAGACCTTTATCTACAAACTAGGCCATAAGGAAATCCGGATTTATTAATGACGAAGGAGAACATAAGCATGACATGATGCCCTTGCCTCTACTCAAGAGAATCTCTAAGTAGATGAGTCAGCCTCATTTGGGGCAAAGGCTGCTGACAAATCTCGAATGCTTTTAGAGAAGTGAGAAGATGAAACAAGGAAATAATGATAGAGGGACTGAGAGAGAAGGGGGACACACACACACATACACAGCAAATCCAAGACAAAATGGCAGGCTAAGCGTTTTCCTATGATCTTTTCTTGAGTATTTTCTGACGGATTTTATTGTGTTGGGGGTAGGATATGATGGACGGCCGCCATTAGCTGAATGGAAATTGGTGGGACACGGTAGGATATTTAATTATTTTGTGGAAGACCAGACAAATTAGATGCTATACTGCAAGGTTTATATATATATATATATATATATATATATATATATATATATATATATATATATATTTGGACACGTGCTCTAATATAACTGACGGACCTTGTGTCTATGCTGAACACGGCTCACCTCGCTTAAACGAAGCGAAATTCCTATTTTAAAAAAAAGAACAAAAAATGTGGATGAATAAATTACTAAACGGACTTATTGTGGATGTTAAAATGGTTGGATGTTCAAATGAATGGATGTTAAAATGGATGGACAGAAAGATGAACTGACAGCTAGATAGGTAGAGGGACAGACAGAGAGACGAGCAGATAGATAGACAGAGACAGATAGATAGACAGACAGACAGACAGATAGATAGATAGATAGATAGATAGATAGATAGATAGATAGATAGATAGATAGATAGATAGATAGATAGGCAGGCAGCAAGACAGACAGACAGACAGACAGACAGATGGATAGATAGATAGATAGATAGATAGATAGATAGATAGATAGATAGATAGATAGATAGATAGATAGATAGATAAACGGACGGAAGTACAAACAGACGGATGGATGGATGGATGCACGGACTGACGTACGGATGTACGGACGCACGGATGTACGGACGCACACACGGACAGACAGGCAGACAACATATTTCCTCGTGAGAGAAATGAAGAGACGTGCGTGGGTAACCAACGGAATCCTAGTCTAGTTACTAATTATCTTTAAGGCGGTCAGTAGCAAATAATTCCGTACTTTATGAAATCTGAAAACGCTGATCACGCAAGTCTGGTACTGTATTGTCTGCATCATATTACAGCAAGACTAACCGTCATTCATTTTCCCTTGGGCATCAACTGTAATCTCTGAAATTAATAAGCAATCGCAGCCTCGCATTGCAAACGTTTTTCTGAGTTGGCGTTAATCATAGTAAAAAGACGTCATGTGCAAATATGAATGACGTCATATTGTTAATTTTTTTTTCTTTCTGATGCAACGCTTCTAGTTTAATGGTACGACATCAATGAGGAAAGTGTTCTTTGAAATGACGTGGCGCCTGTAAGAAGTGTGCTAAATAGCAGAGTTTGTGGTCAAGTCTTTCTATTTAAAAAAAAAAAAAAAAAAAGTCGAGTTGAGTCGAGTTGCTGTGGTCGCTTAAGTTCGGACTTGAGTTCGAGTCGATCGGCTTCAGTCGACAACACTTAAAAAGGCTAGTTCCGAGTCCCGACTAGAGTTCAGTGCGTTCAGTGGCAAATTATAAAACACAAAAAAAAAAAAACTCTCGAACGGAGTTGACAACACTGCTATTAAGTAAATATTAGAAGAATAAACACTTTATTCATGCGAACACCCACTACCCCGGACAAAAAAAAATGAAAACCAAACAAAACAACACACTAGATGGAATACGGTGTCACTAAATAAGTGCTTACGTTCCGGCCCTCCGAGAGCCCAGGTGAGGCCCAGGCCATGTCATATTATGAGATCCCCTCATTGTTTAGGAAAAGAGGTAACAAATATTTTAAACGAAAGAAAAATATGGTGGATTGTGCATCTATGGCCGAGGTGAGGCCATCTCCTCCCTCTCCCTACCCTCGTCTAGTGAGGCCCGAGATCAGAGCCAGCTGCAGAAATTTTTTAAGGTGATGGGAAATATCATGATGGCTCCCCCCCCCCCCCCCCCCCCTTTTTCCAGCGGATGCAGTACTGTATGTACTCTTAATAGACTCAATTTCATGCTACTGTAATGTGCGCAAGTGATGTTCGCTGCAGCATTGTGGTGAAATTACCGTGATACAACGTTAAAATATCTCCAATTATAAAGATATCGGGTAAAATAACACGTAGGGATAAAAATATAGGCAAGATATGCCGAGGCTTCTTCACCTACGCCAGCGCTTTCTACCGCCATTGAAACTAACTAGTTGGGACATGCAGACTAAACGGTTTACCCTTTTAGACGGGAGGGAAACGGAGATAAAAGAAAAAAAAATTATGACGGTCTGAACACGTATTTGAATCTAAAATGCAAAAAGACGCAATTTGTAGTTTAAAGGAAAAATTACGCCACTAGTTGACACAATGTAAGGAAATGGACAAAAAAAAGACCTTAGCTCTTATTCGAAACAGTCGTATCTTGGACGTTTTACGGTAATTCATTTCATTCATAACCCTCCACTCCCAAAGGAGCATAGGCCTTCAACAAACACATGCCAAGTCCTCCTGTCACGTGCCATCATCTCAAGTTCTTTCCATGTTCTCCTCATCATTTTCACCTCTGTTTCCAACTCTCTTCTCCACGTACTTCTTGGTCTTCCTCTGCCTCTCTTGCCCTGGGGGTTCCAGAACAAGGACTGCCTTGTAATGCTATCAACAGGTTTCCTCAGTGTGTGTCCTATCCATCGCCATCGTCTTCTTCTCATCTCTTGTTCCACTGGCACTTGTCCAGTTCTTGTCATCAGTTCCACATTGGTAACCTTGTCATACCATTTTAATCCCTCTATTCTACGCAAGCACCCATTTATGAAAGTCTGTAGCTTTTTGGTTGTTGTCTTTGTTGTTCTCCATGTCTCAGAGCCATACAATAGGACTGACTTCACATTTGAGTTGAAGATTCTTATTTTCGTGTTGGATCCTATTTCTCTTGATCTCCATATATTTCCCAATGCAATGAAAGCTCCTCTTGCCTTTTGTATTCTTATTTTGATATCGCTGTCTGTCCCTCCAACTTTGTCTATATTACTGCCAAGATATGTGTATGATTCTACATCTTGTATTGGTGTTTCTTCAAGTTCAACCCTGTTTTCATTACCTGCATTTATTCGCATTATTTTTGTCTTTTCCCTGTGTATTTTCAGACCCAATTGCTGTGACCTCTCATCGAGTGTTTTCAATTTGTCCTGCATCTGATTACGGTTATGGGACAGGAGAGCCAAGTCATCAGCAAAATCCAGATCATCCAACTGCTTAGTCAGAGTCCACTGGATTCCATTTCTGTTGTGTGTTGTCGATGATCTCATAACCCAATCTATTGCCAGCAAGAAAAGAAATGGAGACAAGAGGCATCCCTGTCGCACTCCTGTTCTTATCCCAAATGGTTCTGTAAGCTGTCCTTCATGAAGAACTCTGCACGTCATGTCTTCATAGGTTTTCTTTATTAAATTAATGATCTTCAGGGGAACTCCATAATGCCTCATCAATTTCCAAAGTGATTCTCTGTCCACACTGTCAAATGCTTTTTCGTAGTCCACAAATCCGATGTATAGTGGTGAATTCCATTCCAGACTTTGTTCAACTATTATTCTCAAAGTGGCTATCTGGTCTGTACATGATCTGTTTTGTCGAAAACCTGCTTGTTCATCTCTCAATTTCTTGTCTATGGACTCCTTTAATCTCTCAAGGATAATCCTGTTCAATACCTTTCCTGGCACTGATAGTAACATTATTCCTCTATAATTTGTGCACTCTTGTAGATTTCCCTTCTTAGGCAACTTAGCCAGATATCCTTCCTTCCATTCTGCTGGTATCTCTTCTTTTTCCCAGACTTTACCAAGTAATTTATATAACATCTCTGTAGCCGTGTCGATATCTGCTTTGATGGCCTCTGCTGGAATGCCATCAGGTCCAGACGCTTTTCCATCTCTTAGAAGCTTTATGGCTTTCTTTATTTCTTCCTTCGTTGGTCTTTCACCGTTAATTTGTAGCTCTTCTTCTGCTGGCTGGATGTCCGGCGGGTTTTGTGGAGCTGGTCTATTGAGAAGGTCCCCAAAATATTCCGTCCACCTCTTCGTTTGCTCTTGTATATTGCTGAGCAGTTTCCCATTCTTATCTTTAATGAGGCAACTTGTTTGCTTGTATTTCCCTGTTAGCTTCTTTGTGCTGCTATACAGTTCTCTCATATTTCCTTTGGCTGCAGCATCTTCTGCCTCTCTTGCCAACTCCTCAATATACTTTCTCTTGTCTCTTTTGATACTTCTTTTTACTTCTTTGTTTGCTTCTGTGTACACTTCTTGAGCCTTGGCTTTGGAACTTCTGGTTTTGCTTGTGTTTAACTCTGCTTTCTTGTTTTTTCTATCTTTTATCTTATTGATGGTTTCTGTTGTTATCCATGCTTTTTGTTGTCTTTCCCTTTTCCCCAGTATTTCTTCACATGTCTCCTTCCATACCGTTTTGACCTGCTGCCAATAGTCTTCTGTATTCTCTACATCTTCCAACTGTTGGAGCACTTGGAATTTGTTGGATACTGTGACCGCAAATTTGTCTCTTGTTTCTTGATTTCTTAGCTGTCCTACATTAAACTGTTTTCTATAATTTTGCATTGTTGCATATCTCTTGAGTTTCATTTTTACTTTGGCTATCAGAAGATGGTGATCTGATGCCACATCTGCTCCTCTATATACCTTTACATCCTGCAATGATGATCTAAACTTCTTCTTTATGCATATATGATCGATCTGATTTTCTGTTCTATGGTCTGGTGATATCCATGTTGCCTTGTGTATTACGGTAATTGGTTGTTTTATTTGAATATAGCGGCAAACGCCGTGGACGAAGGTTCAAAAACAAATTTCAAAAACTAACCTTGAGAAAAGTAGGGTTTTCTTTAATAATAAAGTTATGAAAATAAAACCTAGCTAGTTTGATAGCCCATCTTGAGCAGAGAAATAATATACTCTTAATTACACAGACGGACAGATAACACGGAAGATATTGACTAAAGACCGTATTGTTCCAATCAGACTAGCGAACAGTTTTTTGTGCATACTTTCACTAAAGTTACATTTTGGCGTCCTTGAGCCTAAAAATGCAAAAGACAAACTGCGAGTGAACGAGGGGCAAAGTCGGAGGATAGTAGCTAAAAATAACTTAGCATAGGATCTTAGAAGTAGGGGGAGACAAAATTTTATGTAGTTTTTTTCATGTAGTTAGTCCAAAAAACAAGTGTAATTTTGGGGAAAATACTACATAATAGACTGAGACTGGACTGAAATTTGACTTGTAGTTTGAATATTTGAAAAAGTTAGAGGGGAAGTCCGCTGATTGGACAAAAACATTTATATTATTGAATGAGAGACGCACGCTTGTGCCATTTTAAAGAAGACTGTCCATTGACACAGTACGTTACTGCTAGAGGTGATTTCCAGGAATTATTAAATAAAAATCAGTGGGACGCCCTAATCTAGCCAGCAGCTCAGCTGAGTTTTGCTAGTACTAAGTAACTGTGTTCTCAATTCTGAATTGTGGTAAGGGAAAAAGCATTTATCTTGTTTATTTTAATATTTTGAGTGATTGATACTGCCATATCATGAAAAATGATTACGACAAGTGAGTGCTTATTCTAGGTCCCCAGCAGCAGTCCAGGGCCTAGAGACAAACACATAATATATGAAAACCAATCAAAGACTGTGGAAGGCGGATCTATAATTGAGATCAGTGGGAACATATCACCCACCTTATTGAATGGAAGAGGAAACTATTGAACATATTTCGGATGCAATGCAGTCTTGGTAAACTGGTACTATTTGATAACAACTGGGTGAGATGTGTTAAGTTGGTCAGAGAGATCTGACCCAATCTGTGTAATGTTGTTCTGTGGTGTTGTGTGTAAGAGTGGCGCAGTAAACAGAGTGTTGACACATGGCACAAATTTTGGTTTCAGAGTTTCTGATCTGGCACTACGATTGTGCCAGATGCTTTTGTAGAAGTACAAGAGCGGGTGTCTGTGAAGCCTAACATTTTACTCCAGCTACTGAGAGGAGTGGGCCACAAGAATTCTGTACTACATCGTCACAGGCCAGTTAAGTGCAAACCTGGCCTGCTGTAGATTCATCAACAGGGTCCACCATCAATAAAGAAATAAAGTCTTGTTATATAAACATTAACTTCAGTCCATCTGTCAAGGAAACTGAACTTTGTAACCATAGATTGGGCATGATGACGCCACCCCAACTAAACATCCAGTGCTAGTTTTTCCCAAGACATTGTAGATATTATTAATATTAACCATTGTAATAATATACCTATGTACAACAATTGTATTTGATTATGCAATATATATATGCATTTTATTGATAAATACCTATTATTTCATATGTTCTGACCAAAAGAAACAATTGGTTCAGGACTAATAAATTTAAAAAATTTTCAAACTTAAACTTTTAACAGCCAGTGTTAGTTCAGTTTATCATAGAGATTATTATTATCATTATTAGACTTAGAATTTACATGTGTGTGTCTGTGTATTTTATTACCTACACATTACATTTCAGTACCCTAGACTTTTCTAAAAAAAAAAAAAAAACGCATGAACTTAGAAAAGTGATTAACATTAAGGGGATGATTTTGCCAACTATTTAACATTCATTAGCCACTTTAGAAATTTATAAAAAAAAACGTTGGGTGCAAATTTTGTAGGAAAAAAAAAATCTATTGCAAGGGTATTTTTAAACATACCTATTTATGCTTGCAAGTCAGGAGATAAACTGATAAGTCTCTCATCTGCTCAAGAAAAAAGAAATAATTCCAGTTTCAGGGGGTTCTACGTCCGTGAAAGCTTTCCCTGTAGGTCACAAATGTGGGGCAAGGTTTTCACGTGCTGGAGTCCGTCTTAGGAAAAGAGACTTCGCTGGATCTTGGCTCCATGGTTTCCCAAGGAAGCTTGGCCTAAAATGCCCAAATGGATTACAATTAAAAAACAAACTTTAATAAACCGTAAAATAAATTCTGTATAATTACATAAATTTTATCGTCTGGGTGGAGGAGTGGCACTTTTTCCCATTATTACCCACCTTCATCCCAGTTTTATTTATTGGGGAGGTTGGCTGTACCAATGGACACAAGTATGTAATTTTTTTATCTCAACCAATGAATTTTACTAATCATCAAGCCCTAAAATTAAAATAGTTGGCCCCTTAAAAATGCCATTGAGGTCTGAGATTTAGTACCTAAACATTTTAAAAAATTAAAAAAAAATAAAAGTATTGGGCAAAATCCACTGTAAATCAAAAATGCAAATTTTTGGGGTCAGTATAGGGGGGGGAATAGACAGGGAATTCGTAAATGACAAAACGTTTTTGAAAAAAAAACTTTACAGACAATTTAAAAAAAACTTGCCAAGTTTTCCCAGGTCTGGGGGGCTAGTGAGCCAGTGCAAAGAGTTTTGGGGAATATAATTTTTTTAACCATGACCATAGGGTCTTGTGAGATTGTATGTAAAAAAATTAAAAAAAAATTTGGTTATCTTGAAAATAATGGCTTGGTTGTCCTCATTGAAAAAATATTATTGAGGTTCATTATGCAATCTTGACCAAAAAGGGGGCATTTGGTAAGAAAGGGAGTTAAAAAAATTTCATAAAAAAATGGTATATTGTTTAAAATTGGTTTTTTTTATAAAGCTTTCGCGAAGTTCTCGTGTAAAAAGACATTAACAAAATAACAAAAAAAAAAAAAAAACATAAAAATAACGTTTTTATCGTAGAAAAAACCTGCGTTATATGTAAAATAATGACTGGGTGGTCGTTGGTAGCTGAAAGCCTTCTGGTAAAGTTGTAATGGTAATGCCCTAAG
The DNA here is from genome assembly GCA_024509875.1 of Oreohelix idahoensis. Classification (NCBI taxonomy): domain Eukaryota; kingdom Metazoa; phylum Mollusca; class Gastropoda; order Stylommatophora; family Oreohelicidae; genus Oreohelix; species Oreohelix idahoensis. The sequence goes on from JAMPIV010004716.1 coordinate 209,980, forward strand.
GAGAGCCTTCCCAGCTGACCTCATCCAGTACACTAGGTAACATAACAATCATACAATAACATCAAAAACCACTAAAAATATTGGGGGCTCGTCCGGGATTAAGTTTATCAAAGATATTAGGGTCTCCTGGTTTGGGAATTAAACTAGTGGGGGCATAAGGGAATACATTTAAAAGTGTCCCTTAAAATAAAAGTGGAAAGTAAAAGTTGATGAATCTTCACAGCCAGTGGTAATTAATTAATTAATTAATATATTACCTTGGTAATTATATACTTGGAATTTACCTTAGTCATTGTTAATTTGTGTGTTAGAGTATGGCAGATCTAGCAAAATTTAGATCGGCTGCTGTGCTGACGGCGAAGGAGATGAACATGGAGGGTCAAGTTTTAATTCAGTATGTAACTTCAGAATGTGACAAGTATATTGAAAGGGAAGATAGGAGGTTAGCTGAAGAGAAGAGGTTACAAATTGAGGCCGATAAAGAACTTAAGAGGCTGCAGATTGAGGCAGACAAAGAAGCTAAGGCATTGGAGGCAGATAGGGAGATTAAAAGGCTTCAATTAGAGGCAGAAGAAAAGAGATTGATTGCCGAAAGGGAGGCAGAAGAAAAGAGATTGACTGCCGAAAGGGAAGCAGAAGATAAGAGATTGACTGCCGAAAGGGAGGCAGAAGAAAAGAGATTGACTGCCGAAAGGGAAGCAGAAGATAGAAGATTGTAAAGGGAGCACGAATTACGACTAAGGGAGCTGGAATTACAAGGCCATGCTCCGGAAAATGGTGCCTGCCCTTTTGCCTCAGATGCTATGCCTGGTCAGGGAGCCTCAACCTCAGCTTCGGGGTTTCATTTAGACCATTTTATTGAGAAAGACGATGACATCGAGGGGTACCTTAGTAGATTCGAACTATTGGCTACTACGTATGGGTTAGAGAGAGAGAGGTGGAGTCTTAAGTTATCCCAAGGGCTTAGAGGTACTTCTTATGAAGTCTTTGCTAAGATGCATAGAGACGACCAAGACAATTATGACATGCTGAAGCAGGCTTTGTTATTGAGATATGAAAAGAATGGTGAATTTTATCGTAAGAAGTTTAGAAATGCCAAACTGTTGTCTGGGGAGACATACCACCAATTCTCTGCCAGACTGGAAACCTATTTGGAGAAATGGACTGCTCTGGTGAAGACGAAAGATCTTAAAGAGATGATCATGATAGAGCAATTAAGAGAGTCCATGGCTCCAGACCTGAGAAAATTTCTCATAGAACAAGGTGCCGAGAGGTTGGGGGAGGTTTTAAATGTCGCTGAGAGGTATCAGGCAGCCCAGGCAGAGGTAAGTGGCACTAAAAAGAAGCACATAGAAAATTTTAAAGCTCCACAGCAATTTAGTAAATTTGATACCAGAGAACAAGGTAATAAAGGCAGGACAAACTTTGATAGGCCACGAAATGATTATCGTGATAGAAACTCACAGTTCAATGATCAAAAATATAATGAAAGAAAACCGTTTAACCAAGGAAAGAGATGGTGCAAATGGTGTAAGAAAGACAACCATAACACCGAATTTTGTAAAAGGAAACCTTCAAACATTGCTGCAATGAAATCGGGGAAACAGAGATTAAAGGTTAATCCTAATGGACAGCAGGAACCTTATCACCCCTCAGTTTGTGCCTATATGATACAGGTTTGGATTATGATTCAGTTCTGAAGTCTAGCCTAGTGGACCCAAGTCGTTGTTGTTTGTTGTTGTTTTGATGAATTGATGGGTGGAGATCGGGCACTCAACATCTGATCATTGTTGCGTCTTCTCGTTCCATCTTGTTCTACCCTGTTCAACCTGAAAGTTGGTTATAATTTGGGTATTTAGTGTCATTTTATTTACTAATTTTGTATTCAATTTAAATAACTGTTGTCTTTTGCAGTTGCTGATTTTTATTTATATTATTATTTGTCCCACCTATGTCCCAGTCTTGACATATGGATGCGAGTCATGGGCAATGACTACAACCCATAAAAGCCAGATCCAAACCTCAGAAATGAGATATCTGAGGAAGGTGGTTGAAGTAACAAGAAGAGACATGGTACGCAACCAGACAATACGTCAAGGCCTAAAATGCCACCCCCTACAGACCCAAGTAGAACAGTCCCAACTAAGATGGTTTGGCCATGTCTGCAGAATGGGAGAAGATCGGCTACCACGACAAGCATGGGAAACAAAGAGCCAAGGATCCAGACCCCGAGGACGACCCAGAGTCCGCTGGGAGGACAACATTAGACAATCTTTGAAGGACCGAGGACTAGAATGGAACCAGGCCAGGAGGAAGACAGCCGATAGAATAGTCTGGCGCTCTCTCTTCCAAACCTCTACACCTCACGGTAGAAGGGGAACGACTAAGTAAGTAAGTATTTGTCAATTTTATTTTCTCTTTTGTATTGTTTCTAGATAACTATTGTCCTTTACACTTGGTTTTAATTTGTATTAGTATTTGTTCTTTTTGAGTTGTTGTCCCTTTTTTTAATATCTTGTCTTTCCTTGTCCTATGAGTAGCTATTTTTTGTTAATGCTTTGTTAGTTCTTGCTGCTTAATTTCTATTTAGTTGGATGATTTTCCTGAAGTTCTAGCCTTATATTTTTTCCTTTGTTTTATGTATATATCTTTTAAGTATTGATTGGGCATCTCTTGGGGCATCTATATTTAAAACCTTATCACCTGTTAAGTCTATATTGTGATTTCTATAGTAAGTTTTTAATTCAAGCCTTTGTTGTTCATACTTTTTACAGTGGATCAGGTAGTGGTCTATGTCATTCTCTTCCTGACATTCTTGGCAGTGTGGTTCTTCTACCATGAAGTATGCTGCACCGAGTCGGAGACGCCACAGTTTTTTGTTCGATGGTATCTTTAATTCTTCTCTGACCTGGCATGTCCTTGTTGGTTCTTTCAGCAGTTTGAACGCGTGTCTGCCTTTTCTACTTTCTTTCCATGTTGTCTTCCATTCCTCGTTTACAGTTTCCTTCACTTGGCTCTTGATCTCTGACCTTCCCAGTCCTGCTTTTATATTGTTTTTACTTGTTCTTCCCTTCTTGGCATTCTGGTCTGCCAACTCGTTGCCAGCTATACCTATGTGTGCTGGAACCCACACTAGCCTCACACTACATCCTCTGTTCTCTAGTGATGTATTAATTGCTAGAATTTCTTCCTTTATGTCTGGCCGGCTACATTTACCTGAGTGTTCTAGTGCTTGTAGTGATGATAGTGAGTCTGTTATACCACAGAAACAGTGGAAATACAAGGGGCGACTAAGGACATACCACTCATGACACTTCCCATCGCAAGGATAACGGTGAAAACTCGCTATGTGGAAGGAGAAATCAGAGCAGCAGTGATAGATGAACCAATCTACCCTCTGATATTGGGGTGTAGATACGTCTTCTTGGGGAATCCCGAGAGACCTGTGATCATGGCGACAGTGCAGACCAGGTCACAGAAAAAGGAGGAAGAAGGTGAACCTATAAATGCTCATCCAGAAGAGATGAGGAAGGCGCAGGCTGAGGATAGGACACTCAAGTCATGTTTTAAGAAATTGCCCAAATGCCGAAAAACCTCCAAGCAAGGGAGAGTACTTTATGAAGAACAAATTGATATACAGGAAGGCCGGAACTGGAACAAATGATCACAACCAGCTGGTTCTTCCCGCTTCATTTAGGGAAAAAGTGATGGAACTAGGGCATGCGATTCCCTTCAGTGGTCACATGGGGATCAGCGCCACAGAACAGCGTATAGCTTGTCATTACTTCTGGCCAGGGATAACGGAGGATATAAAAAGATATGTCAAATCCTGTCCAGAATGTCAAAGGGTAGCTCCAAAGCATTGGACTGCTCCTGCAACTCTAGGGGAAATGCCCATAGTGGGAACACCTTTTGAGAGGGTTGCAGTGGATATTGTGGGACCTCTCACTCGGACCAAGAGGAGGAACAGTTACATCCTTACTCTGGTGGACACTTGTTCTATGTGGGGAGAGGCGGTAGCCCTGCCATCAATTGATTCGAAACATGTAGCAGAGGCACTACTTACAATATTCACAAGATTAGGATTCCCGCATCAAATCTTGACTGATAATGGCTCACAGTTCAAGGGGAAACTAACGGAAGAAGTTTTTAACTCTTTGACTCCAGACCAACGCTCTGAGCGTTGCAAAATTCAACACGCCGTGCCAGAGCAACGCTCAGGGCGTGGTTTTTAGTTTATCACGAATAAACCCTAAAAATCGTCCGCTTAATGCAGTTCATATATTAAAACTCGTAGAATGACTTCCGCTACTATTTAAACAACTAATCTGACTAGTTAATCAGCACATGTGCGTGTTTTGATGTTATTATCACAATTTTTGTGAAGATTCGCGTGTTTACGTTTTTCGTTGTTTTTGCTAGAGAAATATGTCACGCTTTATATTTACATTTTCTAAGTCTCCTAAGCAAATAATTGTGTCAAACTACTTTGAAACATTGCTGACATTGATGATGATTGTTTGGTAGTCACAGTTTGTTGTCAAAATACGGAATATATGAAGAAAAGCTAGACACACTAGATTTAGTTGATGAGTGGGCGTAGTCATATTCTGGCCGATCAAAAAGCAACAAAACTAGACCTACCGTAACATCTAATCACTAGTTCTTGGTAGAAGATGAAGCTAGGGATACTATTAAAACATTAAACAAGAGTAAAAAAGTATTTATATGACGTTATTCTTATTTATTTGTTTGAAAATTACGTAATGCACGATTGCATCATTTATTTTTTTCTTACAAAAAAACCACGGAAAAACTGGTGCGAATAACACTAAATGTACTAATTTTGGCCATAAGCATGTTTTATTTACTTTGTATATGGATTAACTTGATGGTTGAAGACTAAAAAGAAAGTTTTATTGTCTACGACAGTAATTTGTCTTTGGTAAGATCGTATTCTACAGTCAACTTTTTAGCGTTTTTCAATTTTACATGCAAAATGATTAAATTATACCGAACATACTTGTGTTAATACTACCACAGACATTATATATTTGAATTCTCTATCCATTTCCCTACAGTTTGGTATATAATAAGTACATGTTCAAAGGAAAATTCACAAACAAATTTAGACTGAAAGATGAACACTTCACTCTATAAAATTCTGCCCACAAAAAAAGTCTGGCACAGCATGCAAAATAACTCTGGAATGAATGAGTTAAGCTATTTCAAGCCAGACACTTTCATTGTAGTCCGTACCATCCACAAGGGAACGGCCAGGTAGAGAGGTTCAATGGGACTCTCATTTCTATCCTGAGGAAGCTGGCACATGAAAAACCGGATATGTGGGATCAATTTCTGCCCGCCGCGTTGTTTGCGTATCGGGAGGTACCACATAGTTCAACCGGGATGGCTCCCGCAACCCTGCTATTTGGGAGGCCAATAAAAGGTCAATTAGAAGCATTATTAAGGACCTGGACAGATGAGAAAGCAGAAGAGACTGTTACCTCATCATATCAATATGTGAACGAGCTGACCACTCGTCTGAAAGCTGGGTGGAAACTGGCAAATGACAATTTGAGACAAGCCAGGAAGAAACATGCAGCATATTTTAATAGGAAAGCAAAGGACAGAGAATTAGCTGTGGGAGAGAAGGTGCTTCTTCTACTACCCGGCAGCCAGAATAAGTTACAAATTGGATGGCAAGGTCCATATAATGTTCTAGAGAAGGTGTCTAGAACAAACTATAAAATTGACAAAAAGGGGAAGGAGAAGGTATATCATGTAAACCTTTTAAAGAAGTATCTGGACAGACCACTCCAGGAAAGCACCCCCTTACTGACCTTGGCTATCGCAACTAAAATGAAAAAAGAACCACTCACCTCACATGAATACCCATTACATCCCTGTGAGACAGCCGCACAAGTAAAAGTCAGTAAGCACCTGACTAAAAATCAGAGGGAGAGAGTTCAACAGGTTCTGGAGGAACATACAGATGTATTAACAGATAAACCAGGACATACCAATTTGCTACAGTATGACATGAAGCTGGTAGACTCAAACCCAATCTGTATGAGAGCCTATTCTGTTCCGTTCGCTAAGGAGAAGGCATTGAAAGAGGAAATAGATTATTTGTTGAAAGAAGGGATTATTTCCTACAGTGAATCTTCTTTTAGCTCCAGTGTAGTTTTGTTGAGGAAACCGTCTGGGGAACATAGACTGTGCATAGATTACAGGAAACTGAATGCTGTCACAGAAGGACAAGTGGATCCATTACCAGACACAAAACAGTTATTTGCCAGATTGAACAAGGCAAAATACTTTTCGAAGGTGGATCTTAGCAAAGGCTATTACCAGATTCCAGTGAAGCCTGAAGTTAGACCTTATTTAGCTTTTAGCACCTCGGAAGGACATTATGAATTCAACATGCTACCATTCGGATTGAAAAATGCTCCGAGTGTATTTTCTAGGATGATGCGCAAATTGTTGGATCTCCTGAATAATCCATGTATCACGAATTTCATGGATGATATTCTCGTCGCCACAGAGACATTTGAAGAACACATTAACTCTCTGAAAATGTTATTTGATAGGCTCAGAGAAGCAAACTTAACTGCTAGAGCAACAAAATGTTGTATTGGATGCAAAGAGTTGGAATTCTTGGGACATACTGTATATCAGGGTAACATGACCCCTGATCCCAAGAACTTGGAAAAACTGCAGAGAGCACCTAGACCACAAACAAAAAAAGACGTGCGATCATTCGTGTCGTTATGTGGGTTTTACCAAAAATATATCAACAATTTTATCTCTATATGTGCTCCTCTGACTGATCTGACTCGCAAGGGAAATCCAGATAAAATTGTTTGGTCCGCGCAGTGTGAATTGGCATTTCAAGAGTTAAAGGAAAAACTCACTAGCAAGCCTATTCTCAAATTGCCTGATTTGACTCAGGACTTTGTGGTGAGAACAGATGCAAGTAATGTAGGCCTGGGGGCGGCTCTGTTGGAAAGGTCCTCTTCACCCAATGGGGAACTGAACCCAGTCGCTTATGCAAGCCGCAAGTTGAACAAAGCGGAGCAAGGATATTCCACAAGCGAAAAAGAATGTTTAGCGTTAATCTGGGCAATAAAAAAGTTCCAAATCTATCTGTATGGTAGGACTTTTGTGGTCCAGACGGATCCCCAGCCCCTAGAGTTCTTATCTCAGGCCAAGCATGAAAATGCAAGATTGTTAAGATGGTCTTTATTGTTGCAACCTTATGAGTTTAATATTGAATATATCCCGGGGTCACAGAATGTCGGTGCAGATTTCCTCAGTAGGCACCCCTGTGATCAAAATTAGAGTAGTTGGCAGGCGTGAGGAGTAATTTTATCTATGTGTATCACTGGTTTTGGAACTTGCATTAGTGCATGTTCTCAAGTGGGGAGATGTGTGGTGAAATTACCGTGATACAACGTTAAAATATCTCCAATTATAAAGATAACGGGTAAAATAACACGTAGGGATAAAAATATAGGCAAGATATGCCGAGGCTTCTTCACCTACGCCAGCGCTTTCTACCGCCATTGAAACTAACTAGTTGGGACATGCAGACTAAACGGTTTACCCTTTTAGACGGGAGGGAAACGGAGATAAAAGGAAAAAATTATGACGGTCTGAACACGTGTTTGAATCTAAAATGCAAAAAGACGCAATTTGTAGTTTAAAGGAAAAATTACGCCACTAGTTGACACAATGTAAGGAAATGGACAAAAAAAAGACCTTAGCTCTTATTCGAAACAGTCGTATCTTGGACGTTTTACGGTAATTGGTTGTTTTATTTGAATATAGCCGCAAACGCCGTGGACGAAGGTTCAAAAACAAATTTCAAAAACTAACCTTGAGAAAAGTAGGGTTTTCTTTAATAATAAAGTTATGAAAATAAAACCTAGCTAGTTTGATAGCCCATCTTGAGCAGAGAAATAATATACTCTTAATTACACAGACGAACAGATAACACGGAAGATATTGACTAAAGACCGTATTGTTCCAATCAGACTAGCGAACAGTTTTTTGTGCATATTTTCACTAAAGTTACATTTTGGCGTCCTTGAGCCTAAAAATGCAAAAGACAAACTGCGAGTGAACGAGGGGCAAAGTCGGAGGATAGTAGCTAAAAATAACTTAGCATAGGATCTTAGAAGTAGGGGGAGACAAAATTTTATGTAGTTTTTTCATGTAGTTAGTCCAAAAAACAAGTGTAATTTTGGGGAAAATACTACATAATAGACTGAGACTGGACTGAAATTTGACTTGTAGTTTGAATATTTGAAAAAGTTAGAGGGGAAGTCCGCTGATTGGACAAAAACATTTATATTATTGAATGAGAGACGCACGCTTGTGCCATTTTAAAGAAGACTGTTCATTGACACAGTACGTTACTGCTAGAGGTGATTTCCAGGAATTATTAAATAAAAATCAGTGGGACGCCCTAATCTAGCCAGCAGCTCAGCTGAGTTTTGCTAGTACTAAGTAACTGTGTTCTCAATTCTGAATTGTGGTAAGGGAAAAAGCATTTATCTTGTTTATTTTAATATTTTGAGTGATTGATACTGCCATATCATGAAAAATGATTACGACAAGTGAGTGCTTATTCTAGGTCCCCAGCAGCAGTCCAGGGCCTAGAGACAAACACATAAAATATGAAAACCTATCTAAGACTATGGAAGGCGGATCTATAATTGAGATCAGTGGGAACATATCACCCACCTTATTGAATGGAAGAGGAAACTATTGAACATATTTCGGATGCAATGCAGTCTTGGTAAACTGGTACTATTTGATAACAACTGGGTGAGATGTGTTAAGTTGGTCAGAGAGATCTGACCCAATCTGTGTAATGTTGTTTTGTGGTGTTGTGTGTAAAAGTGGCGCAGTAAACAGAGTGTTGACACATGGCACAAATTTTGGTTTCAGAGTTTCTGATCTGGCACTACGATTGTGCCAGATGCTTTTGTAGAAGTACAAGAGCGGGTGTCTGTGCAGCCTAACATTTTACTCCAGCTACTGAGAGGAGTGGGCCACAAGAATTCTGTACTACATCGTCACAGGACAGTTAAGTGCAAACCTGGCCTGCTGTAGATTCATCAACAGGGTCCACCATCAATAAAGAAATAAAATCTTGTTATACAAACATTAACTTCAGTCCATCTGTCAAGGAAACTGAACTTTGTAACCATAGATTGGGCATGATGACGCCACCCCAACTAAACATCCAGTGCTAGTTTTTCCCAAGACATTGTAGATTTTATTAATATTAACCATTGTAATAATATACATATGTACAACAATTTTATTTGATTATGCAATATATATATGCATTTTATTGATAAATACCTATTATTTCATATGTTCTGACCAAAAGAAACAATTGGTTCAGTACTAATAAATTTAAAAAAAATTTTCAAACTTAAACTTTAACAGCCAGTGTTAGTTCAGTTTATCATAGAGATTATTATTATCATTATTAGACTTAGAATTTACATGTGTGTGTCTGTGTATTTTATTACCTACACATTACATTTCAGTACCCTAGACTTTTAACGTAGCTAACATTCATTATAGTAGAATAGGTATGTTTGAGGTCGTAAGTGGTAGCAGAAAAGGCCTTCTGTACTCACATAAACTTTTATCTCAGGAGCCTTCACAGCTGACCTCATCCAGTACACTAGGTAACATAACAATCATACAATAACATCAAAAACCACTATAAGCATTACAAAAACATAGTTCATTTAAGTTTTTAAAACTTTATTGTAGGTAATTTTATTCCTTTATTCTTTTTAACGCAATAATATAGAGGTATAATGCCGTCTATAAAAGATAGGTTTTATGAAAGCAAATTATTTTTTTCCTCTCAAAATTTTCTGTTTCAATATTCTTGTTATTAAAAAATTTTAGTGACCAAAAAAAAACCTACAATCCCTCCCCCCCCCCCCCCCAAAAAAAAAAAAAACCAAAAACAAACCAACAAACGTTGGCGCCTCCTCCGAGTCGATGCCCGGTGTGGCCGCACAGCTCGCGCCGCCCAAGAGCCGACCATGTCCGGGGCACATGACCTTCGCTCCTCTCGCCCCCTTAGGGTTTGCTTACGTTATATTAAACAAAAACAAGAAGATGACATTATGTCACAGTGTTATGGTGCAAGAGACATCATTATATTAATAAAGCACAAGGAACGAGACGAGTAATAAGAATAGAGTCTTAATGAGTAGTTGTGATATATACTGTTAAAAAAAAAGAAACGCATAGCTACTGAAGGCAAACACATAGCCATAATTTTGACATTCAATAACTTTTTTAATTTAATGAGTTAATTGTTCAAATTGCACACAAGAATACCTTAGGGTTCAACCAATCAATTGACAGTTGTTTTGCATCTGGGTCACGAGAGTTTTTTGGCGTACGGGCTCTCCCGTTAGTATGGTGTGTGGCCTCCTCTTGCATCGATCAGCGACTGACATCTCCTGGGCATGGATGCGATCAAACGTCTGATGTGGGCCTGTGGGATGGCTGCCCACTCTTCCTGGAGTGCCTGGAACAGATCACGACGATTGGCTGGAGCAACGTCTCGGCGACAAACACGTCTATGCAGCTCATCCCACAGGTGCTCAATCGGACTCATGTCTGGAGACAGGGATGGGCAGGGAAGGGTGAGAATGTTGTTGGCAGTCAGGAACTGCGTGGTCAACCATGCACAATGGGGTCTGACGTTGTCCTGTTGAAACACAGACCTTTGGGCAGCCAAAAGTGGAAGGATATGTGGTCGAAAAATTTCATTGACGTATCGTTGCGCATTCAAGCCTCCTTCAATGTGCACCAATTGACTCCTTCCGTTGTAACTGATCATTCCCCACACCATTGCACCTTCACCACCGTGCGGCAGAGCTTCATCAACGCGATTTTGGGCAAAACGTTCATTTCGCCTACGGTAGACCCTATGCCGTCTATTATGAAGCTGCAACAAAAAGAAAGATTCGTCACTAAACCAGACACGTCTCCATTGATTGTCAGCTGCCCAGGGACGATGCTGGTTGGCCCAAAGAAGTCGATTTTGGCGATGGCGGCGCGTAAGGACAGGTCCTCGGTGAGGTCGTTGTGCCTAAAGTCCAGCGTCATGCAGTCTATTCCGGACAGTTTGATCAGACACATGACGTCCTGCAGGCAATGACTGAGCAGTTGAGGAAGCTGTTGTAAACCTGTCTCTGAGGTGACGAAGCCGAATAAAGCGAACCTCCGCTGCTGTTGTCACTCTGGGTCGTCCACTGCGATGCCGGTCTTCAACTGAGCCAGTGGCTTGGAACCGGTGCCAAAGTCGACTGATGGTACTCTGATGCACGTTTAGATGCCTGGCAACCTGACTTTGACTTTCGCCTGCATGCAGTCGGCCAATAGCAATGTTCCTTAAATTTATCGATAGAGACGCCATAAATGTCTGCTTGAAAATGAACTGATTTTTTTTGTGTCTGTGTAGCGTTATCCTTTTATAGGGTTTCAGTTGCGTTGTCAGTGAATAGTGTTCACCCCAAATTTTGTTGCTTTCACGTGCGCGCAACCTGAGCTGTGGTCAAAAATTGCGTCATAAACACTAGTGACCACTGCGTTGTAACGATTACAAAAACGAACGCAATTCAGGTCAACACGTGCATTTGACACTGTAAAGAATATTTGAGGCTGGTTTTTATATACCCTAGCACCAAATTTTACTTACAAACTCATAAAAACGCGCCCTCGGATAGCTATGCGTTTCTTTTTTTGAACAGTATAGTATAGAAGTGCAGTAGAGAAACCGGATATGACTTGAGAATAATAAGGTCAAGGAAGATCTAAATAAGCAGGTGAACGGTACTAATAATAGTAATAATAGCCCCTTCAGTCATAACTGACTATGGGAATGCGCCCCTGAGGTGACAGCCCTCAACTGCTTATTTTCCTGGTGCTCCTTTCGACGTTTTCTCCTCACCTCTGCTTCTTGTGTGAGCCTCTCTTCGCCCAATCTGAGGTGGTGCCGTAAATAGCATCGCCACTTAGTGCGATCGGCAGCTTCATCCTCCCATGTTGCTGGATCCATGTCCAGTGCCCTCATATCTCTCTTGCACACATCTTTGAACCTCAGCTGTGGTCGCCCAACTGTTCTCTTGCCATCTGCTAATTGTCCGTAGAAGATATCTTTTGGGATGCGACCATCTTCCATGCGGCGAACATGGCCAAGCCAGCGAAGTCTGCGCTGTCTAAGCAGCGCATACATACTTTGAAGGCCAGCACGTGACAACACCTCGACATTTGTCACTTTATCTTTCCACGAGATGCCGAGGATGCGGCGTAGACACCGCAAATGGAAGGTATTGAGCCTTCTTTCTTGCTTAGCATAGGTCGTCCAGGTCTCGCTGCCATATAGGAGTGTGCTGGTGACGCAGGCATTATATACCGCAGCTTTGGTCTTCATTGTGAGTTTAGAGTTTCCCCAAACACGCGATGCGAGGCGGGCAAAGGTAGCTGCAGCTTTGCCAATGCGGCTGTCGATTTCTGTATCCAGTGAGAGTTTGTCATTGATGGTAGACCCTAGGTATGTGAAGTGGTGCACCACTGCCAATTCATAGTTATCGATAGTGATAACTGGTGCAGCACCCACATCCTGACTCAACACATTCGTTTCCTTTAGACTTATTGTGAGGCCAAAGTCCTTGCATGCTTTAGTGAAGCGATTCATCAAGCTCTGAAGCTCCTGTTGGCTTTGAGTGACGACTGCAGCATCATCAGCTATAGTGACCCTTCTGATTTTTGTTTTTGCCTTCAGCCGTGAAAGATTAAACAGACGGCCATCTGACCTAGTGTGAAGGCATATTCCTTCAGTTGCATCTCTGAATGCATGTTTCAAGAGTAAGGCAAAGAAGATTCCGAAGAGGGTCGGAGCCAGAACACAGCCTTGTTTAACGCCACTTCGTATATCACAGGGCTGTGATGTGCTTCCAGCATATTGGACTGTTCCCTTCATGTCGTCATGGAATGACATTATCATTTCCAGCATTTTAGAAGTGCAGCCTATTTTCAGGAGGATTTTAAAGAGTCCATCCCTACTAACCAGGTCGAATGCTTTTGTGAGGTCTATAAAGGCGATATATAATGGTCTTTTCTGCTCTCTTGATTTTTCCTGAAGCTGGCGGAGAGAGAAGATCATGTCTGTTGTTGATCTGCCAGCTCCTAATCCACACTGTGCCTCTGGATATATGCGCTCAGCTAACTTGTGTAGTCGCATTAAGATGACTTTGGCAAAAACCTTACCAACAATACTAAGAAGAGAGATGCCTCTGTAGTTATTGCAATCACTTCTGTCTCCTTTATTTTTATACAGTGTTACAATCTTGGCATCTCGCATGTCTTGAGGAATAGTTGTCTCTTCCCAGCACTGGCACAGCATCCTATGCAGGGGATGTAATAGCGTGCTCTTACAGCATTTGATTAAATCAGGAGGAATCCCATCACTGCCTGGTGCTTTGCCAGAGGCCAAGCTATCAATGGCCTTACTGAGTTCCTCTAATGTTGGTTCGGCATCCAGCTCCTCCATAGTTGGCAGACTATTGACAGCATCAATGGCTGCAGGCGTAACGGTATTGTCTCTAGCGTAAAGCTCAGAGTAGTGCTCGACCCACCTCTCCATCTGCTTACCCTTATCGGTTAGCTTCTCTCCGCTGATGGTTTTTAGCGGTGCCGTCTTACTTTTATGGGGCCAAGTGCTTTCTTTATACCGTCATACATTTGTCTAATGTTGCCTGTTTGCGCTGCGATCTGGATGCTCTCACTGAGTTGGAGCCAATAGTCATTTGCACAGCGTCGAGCAGTTTGTTGAACTTTGCATCTCGTAGCCCTCAGGATCTGTAGGGTTCTGGCACTCGGTGAACGTTTGTATTCATTCATAGCACTGCGCTTAGCTTCAATAACAGGTGCCATCACATCTGATGAAGCGTCAAACCAGTCATTTGACTTTGCTGTTTTCTTACCAAAGGTGGCAAGTGCAGTACTTTGAATGGTGTTCCGTAGATGCTCCCAGTTCTCTGTAATAGTATCACCATGCTGAGGGCTACTGAGCACTTTCTTGAAGGTCGCAGTGAATTGAGCGATCATGAAAGGGTCTGACATCTTGCTGGTATCAATGCATGGTTTCCCTTCATTTCTGACACGATAGAGTTTTCTTGGTTGTGCTCTGATTTTGCAGCAAACCAAGGAGTGATCTGTGTCACAGTCTGCACTATGGTACGAGCGCGTGGAGAGCACAGACCTGAGGAGTGGCCTTCTGACGAGAATCAGGTCAAGCTGGTGCCAGTGCTTGGATCGTGGGTGTCTCCATGACACCTTATGCTGGGGTTTTGTCTGAAAGTAGGTGTTGGTCACGCAGAGATCATGGTGGACGCACAACTCTAAGAGCCGTTGTCCATTTTCATTCATCTTGCCAATACCAAACCTGCCCAGACATGAAGGCCATGAAACATTATCGGCACCCACTCTAGCGTTAAAGTCACCAAAGAGAACAAGCTGTTCTTGCCTAGGTATGCTTTTGATTACTGCTGCTAGATTCTCGTAGAACTCATCTTTAGCTTCTGAGGCAGAGTACAGAGTAGGAGCATACACACTGACAAGGGTGATGGGACTGTGGTAAAGTGGGATGATATAAATATTTATAGGGGACTTAGTGTACTGACTGAGATCAGCTGTGAAGGTATCTGTATCTAATAGGTGTAGTGTTTTACAGATAACCTTACTTGCTACCACATTTATACCTCAGTCAGAATTATTCTGGAATATGGTGATGACTACGTTGAATGTCTAGGGTATGTAAATGATGAAGTGTAAGTCACAACAACAACAGACAGATAAACAATTTAATTTATTCCACCACACTTGACAACACTGTGACACTCACACACATTTAACATTCTATAAGACTATCTTAAATGAGTCACTGGTAAAGTTTCAAATATATATGTATTAATTACTTTCACTAATATATGTCCTGATTCAACTACAAAGTGAACCAGGAATCACAATCAATTGTAATCACAATTTATATATACATAATTTATAAATATGAACCTTGTAGTGATATATTTTATTAATATTATCCTATGTGTGTCAGTTGTGTAGTAGTACTATGAGGTAATACTGGTTTTGTTTTTCAAGCTATGTTGTTATTTGTCATCATGACTTCAAGTGTTTGTTTATCTGGGAAATAGTATGGGGAAAAAGTTCACAGTTCCTGTCAATTTAAACAAGGTATTGTCCCTCTTTTTTACTAAAATGTCAATTTTTGAGGGGACACATAATGTTGAGCTCCACTGGCCACAGAGGCTTAACTTTCGTGATGGCGGCAGGAAAAGACTCCTCTGCTCGATTGCTCCCCTGTGTTCTGGAGACACCTCACTAGTCGCTATCTGGACCCAAGAGTATGCTGTCAGCCTCCAGATTCAGCAAAGCTCAGACCAGGTGCTGCTCAATAACTTTAGGACCACAGTCCCTGAAACAAGAAGGTTGTACCTCCTATTTCAGAACTAATCTATAATCTATTTCCAGACTGAACACAATACATAACAAACACTGAGTTCAGAGCGGTAGGCCAACTGCCAGCTTCATCTGAAACAATTTCCACCAGTATACTCCTCCCTAATGGTCACTACGCCTCTGCAATTCCAGCATTAGTTCGTTCTAGTCAATAAGATAGGTGTCAGTGTACTGTTTGGCAATTCCATGCAGTTTTTCTTTTCTCCGACACCTTCTGTTCAGGTTGGAGTAATATTTAGGCCTTGCCTCATGTTCGCTACTGAACCACACATATACAGACATAAATTATCAATTTACATTCAATTTTCATTAAAAAGATATTGAATATTTCAAGCTTACCACAATTCATGGAAATAATACAGAATTACGTTGACTGGCAATGAATATAGCACAATTTCGATCTGCCGATGTCCCAGGCTTTTATTTAGAAAAAATATGCACTGGCGCTCAACGCACTGGTTCTTTAGTAAGTTTATTTGAAAATGTGGTGCTGAACTAACGCTTCTAATTGACTATATTGGCGGGTCTAACCAATCGAGCCATGTTTACACAAGCGTTTGAAAAAAAGTACCCTTCCTTCCGTCTCCCCTAACAACAAAAGATAGTATTTGTAGCCCGACTAATCGTGTTTAGCCTTACATTTACTTTCCGCCAATCAAATAGGAGGTAACATGTTGGCCTATTTCCCGTACAATGGTGGTGTCAAAATCTGCCACTGAGCGATTCTGATTTTGGGGTTGTCTGACACCCTCACTATTTCTTTTGGCTATAATTTGTTAATTCCTAGACTATTTGCGTAACGTTTAACATATTCTTTGTCAGCAAGTCCTAAGGAACCCAAATATACAAATTTAAAGGAGCTAAGTGGCTGCGTTCAAAATATGCATTTTCTTCTAGGATAGTCGTGCTGTTGCCACCTCCTCACTTCCAAACTTTATGGTGTCTGGTGTACTGTCATGTTTTCAGACATAAAACAGTATAATGTCATATTTCCTAATAAGCATTTTGTAAGTTTTAAAACCTAACTCTCGTATGGGTAGTGTTTTTTATCACTGTCGATTTGAAAAAAGCTAGTGCTTGTGGCCTTACACGCGTGATGGTAGTAATTGTATAGCGAGACGCGTGTTAGTGTGGCATGCGTTCCGGCTTTCAGCCCTCCCTTCTCTCTATCCTAATTCCATCTGTCTTTCGTTTATGGTAACTTAGTGTATAAAATGACATGAATGGAATATTAAATAGGGACCCAAAGATGCAGCAATAAAGAATGCAGTCAGCGACCCATAGCTTGACTGCTTGCATCAGGGTCAGCGAACCAGAGCTGACCAAGACCCTACTTCACCTCCACGTGGTGGTCCTGGAAACAGGCTGCATCACTGCAGTCTGGCTGAGAGAGTAGGGATCGCAGAGGGAAGGCAAACCTGGTCCCCAAAAATGCCGTGCTGAAGTCGGATGTGTCGACCGAAAGGTGCAGATATCACAGCTCCAGCGTAAACAGACACAACGCAACCAACGTCCTTTTTCAGGACGAACGAGGAAGAAGAAGAAGAATATTAAATATAGGTCAGCTTGCGTATCTCAAGGTTTTTCCTAGAAATGCAGTACACGTTTTATCGTAGAAAGCGTGTATGCTGCAGTAGGCTTTTACTATCAACGTGAAACGTTACAATTTGCAGACGAAGTAGAAAACAAGGGGAATTTCGAGTACAGTCATTGTGACAGCACTGTTCTTTACCATTCTTCTTTCCTTTTATTGAAGTTATTTGTTAGGCTTTACATTTACTTTTTAATTTATATATGTGGATTAGAATTTCACACGACAAATTCTCCCCACTTAAAACAGACGTTATATGTCAGTCTATAATTCTATATACACATAGAGAAATTTATTATTATTTTTGGGGTTTACGGTGATTCTCATCACACGGATGGCGGCTTAAAAAATGCGCTCCCAGATTTGTTTTTCCACTTATATACTCTATGCTAAACTCATATGGCTGCATCAGTAATGACCAACGGAGTAATCTAGAATTTCCATGTCTACCCTGCGCTAGAAACGACAAGGGTTTGTGATCCGTTTGCAACTTAAATGCCTTCCCATACAGATAAATATTGAATTTCTTTATCGCCCATATTACGGCAAGACATTCTTTTTCGCTAGTTGAGTAGTTGGTTTCAGCTTTATTCAACTTTCTGCTAGCATATGCCACTGGGCTTAATTCCCCATCCAATGCATCTGATTTCTGTAGCAGAGTCGCACCTAACCCAATATTACTGGCATCCGTCCTTACTATGAATTCTTGACTTAAGTCAGGTAATTTCAAAATAGGTTTACTTGTGAGCTTTTCCTTCAATTCTTGGTAAGCCATTTCACATTGTGGTGTCCATGTAATTCGATCTGGATGTCCTTTACGTGTCAAATCAGTTAACGGTGCACATATGGAATTAACGTTTTTGATATACTTTTGGTAGAAACCACATAATGAGACAAAGGATCTCACGTCTTTCTTGGTTTGTGGTCTCGGGGCTTTCTTTAGTTTCTCTAAATTCTTGGGGTCAGGGGTCATGTTTCCCTGATGAACTGTGTGTCCCAAGAACTCTAATTCTTTACATCCAACACAACATTTGGTTGGTCGGGCTGTTAAATTCGCTTCCCTAAGTCGATTAAACAGCATGTTCAGAGAGTCAATGTGTTCCTCAAATGTTTCTGTGGCTGTAAGGATATCATCCACGAAATTTGTGATACATGGATTATTCAGAGGGTCCAATAATTTTCTCATCATTCTAGAGAAGACACTAGGCGCATTCTTCAATCCAAATGGCAATCTGTTAAACTCATAGTGTCCCTCTGAGGTACTAAACGCTAGGTATGGTCTAACCTCAGGCTTTACTGGAATCTGATAGTATCCTTTACTCAGATCCACTTTTGAGAAATATTTAGCTTTATTTAGTCTGGCAAACAACTGATTTGTATCCGGCAATGGATCCACCTGTCCTTCTGTAATAGCATTCAGTCTCCTGTAATCTATACAGAGTCTATGTTCTCCAGAGAGCTTCCTTAAGAGTACAACACCGGAACTATACGAAGATTCACTGTGTGAAATAATTCCTTCCTTCAACAAATAGTCTATCTCTTCCTTCAAAGCTTTCTCCTTAGCAAAAGGAATCGAATAGGGTTTCATACAGACAGGTGTGGGGTCTATCAGCTTCATATCATATTCCAATAGGTTTGTATGCCCTGGTCGGTCTGTTAACACCTCTGCATGATTATCTAGAACCTGTTGCACTCTCTCTTTCTGAGTTTTCGTTAAATGTGTACTGATTTTCACCTGTGCCGCTGTCTCACAGGGGTGTAATGGATATTCAAATGATGAAAGTGGTTCCTTTTTCATCTCCATGGCAATGGACAAGGTCAACAAGTGTGTCTCTTCCTGATTTTCTCTTTCCAAATATTTCTTCAGGAGATTCACATGATAGATTTTTTCTTTCCCCTTCTTATCTATCTTATAATTGGTTCTAGACACCTTCTCTAGAACTGTATATGGACCTTGCCATCCAATTTGTAACTTATTCTGGCTACCGGGTAGAAGAAGCAGTACCTTCTCTCCCACAGCCAAATCTCTGTCTTTAGCTTTCCTGTTATAATAATAGGCAGCATTTTTCTTCCTGGCTTGTTTCAAATTTTCATTGGCAAGTTTCCAGCCAGTTTTTAAACGAGTGGTCAGCTCATTCACATATTGGTATGAGGATGTAATATTTTCCTCTGCCTTTTCGTCAGTCCACGTTCTTAACAGCGTTACATATGGACCTTTAATTTTGTGGACCTATTTGTCCATGCACCGGTATGGTCTCTTCCACTCGAAGCTCTATAGTGATGATTTTTCTTCCCAGAATTTTCATTCACAAAACGACCGCTACCAATTTTTCTCTTGGGGCTGTCTCCCCACTTAGAATTCTTGATGAGAGATTTCCTCTCTACATCTTCTTCCTCCAGTTTGTTTAAGTCCGATTGAGGGATTTTCGGCTTATCCTGGGGTAAGACATCTTTTTGCACTCTCCGCATAGTGGCCATTGTAAAACAGTTAATTGAAGCTTGTCCGTGAAAAGGGGCTTCCCATTCCCTTTGGTCCACTTTATCAAATTTATTTCTCTTTTTATTTTCAGGCCTAAGTTTGCCCTTTGGCGTGTCCAGGTCCTGATCAATGTTCCCACTTGTGGGTGTTCCCTCATGTGCTATGCTACACCTTTCTACAAAATTCTCAATGTCCCATCTTGCCTTGGGCCAATAATAATTGTGAGCCACCTTTGGGATGATGGTACCTATTTTCTCATGGTCCCCATCTTTTTTCACATGTAGGCTCCTTATTAAGTCTGCCCTATATCTCTTTGCAAGAACCAACTGTCCGTGACCATGGGATCTAGTTCCGGCCTTCCTATACATCAACTTGTTTTTCATGTAAAATTCTCCCTTGCCTGGAGTTGTATGACAAGTTGACAATTTCCTGAAACAAGGCTTGAGGGTCTTATCCCCAGCCTGTGCCTTCCTCATCTCTTCTGGAGTGGTATCTAACATAATATCCTCCTCCTGTCTTGAGGTTGACCTGACCTGAAGGGTGGCCATAACTATAGGGTTCCTTCTGCAACGGTCAGTGTCATGATTGTTCATCTTACAATTTTTACACCACCTCTTCCCTTGGTTGAAAGATTTTCTTTCATCATATTTCCTTTCATCGAATTGTGGGGTTTTATTTTTATTGTCATACCGAGGCCTATCAAATTGGTGCTTACCTTTGTTTTCATCTCAAGGATCAAATTTATTAAAGTTCTGTGGTGCCCTAAAATTTTCTATCTGTTTCTTTTTATTACATGATACCTCTGCCTGAGCCGCTTGATACCTTTCGGCAACATTTAATAACTCACCCAGTCTCTCTGCACCTTGTTCCATGAGAAACTTTCTCAGGTCTGGAGCCATAGACTCTCTTAATTGTTCTATAAGGACCATTTCCTTAAGATCTTGGGTTTTCCCCAGAGAAGTCCATTTCTCCAAGTATGTCTCTAACCGTGCAGAGAACTGGTGATAGGTTTCACCTGACAGTAGTTTAGCATTCCTAAATTTTTTCCTATAAAATTCTGCGTTCTTTTCATATCTTAACAAAAGAGCCTGCTTTAGCATGTCATAATTTTCTTGATCACCTCTGCTCATTTTAGCAAAAACTTCATAAGCTGCCCCACGAAGCCTTTGAGATAACTTTAACACATTAACTGCCGAATTGAAAAACACACTGTGGCCGAATTAAATTGTTTTCCCATTTTCATCCTGTAGGTGTTTGCACAAAGTAAGCTGTAGTTTTCGTAATTGTTTACAGATGTTTATGAGTTACACGTCATTTGAAAGATAAATGAATGTACTATTACAATAAACACCGGTTGTAACTCTAATAGAGGTTGTTGCTATTTAACGGCCCCCCGATGGCTGAGGACTTGCAATATTTTCACAATTATAACTGCTTGCGCCCCATCTCTATCAAAATCACAATTTCAATGAATGTGCACACCGTTTTCACTCTTGTCCTCGTCGCTAGATCTATCAGTCAATTGTTGAAAAACGTTTCTATCCTATTCAGCCGTTAGACGAAATGTACACACATTTTTTGTAGTCCTATCACTAGTAGCCACGGTAAACAGTTTTACACGATTTGGTAACTAACCCAAAACGCTGAAAAATATGAACATAATATCAATTTTCCAGTGTTCTACAACAACCATGCTTTGGGAATTTGTTTTCCGGTGGCAACTTAAATCTCGAACCAGATCAGAGAGTGTTTCAGTACATTTTTCATTCGTTTTATTACTAAAATTAGATTGGCGCTCTGAGCGGCTTGCGGTCCAAATGTGATTATTTTGTGAGCCGCTGACAGCGGCTAGCGGTAGTTAATGTGTTAAGCTCCACCTTTCTCTTTCTAACCCATACGTGGTAGCTAATAGTTCATATCTATTTAGATAGCTCTCAATATCATCGTCTTTCTCAACAAAATGATCTAAATGAAAATTCATAGCTGAGGTTGAGGCTCCCTGGCTAGCAGTGGCATCAGAGGTAAAGGGACTGGCACCATTTTCAGGAGCATGGCCTTGAAACTCAAACTCCCTTAGTCGTAACTCGTGTTCCCTTTGTAATCTCTTCTCCTCCTTTTCTGCTTCCCTCTCTGAAGCTAATCGCTTGTCTTCCCTTTCTGCAGCTAATTTCTTCTCTTCTCTTTCTGCAGTCAATCTTCTTTCCTCGGCTTCCAATGCTTTAGCCTCTTTGTCAGCCTCAATCTGCAACCTCTTAGCCTCAGCCTCAATCTGCAGCCTCTTAGTCTCAGCCTCAGCCTCAAATTGTATCATCTTCTTAATTTCCTTTTCAGCCTCTAACTTTCTTTCGGCCTCTTTTTCTAATCTTCTTTCTTCCCGTTCAATATATTTGTCACATTCAGCAGTGACATAAGCAATCATAATTTGCCCGTCCATTCCTAACTCTTTCGCAGTCTGTACAGCAGCAGATCGAAATTTGGCCAGGTCCGCCATTTTCTAACAGGTAAATTTATATAATGTCTAACTAAACAATACAATCTGATATTACTTATCCAAAGTCACCACATGCACTGAGAGCTCAACGTTATTTATTTTCACCCAAGGATACCTTTTTAATTTCTATTATTCCCTGAAGTGAATTACCCCCAATATTTTTAATAGGGAAAGATTCAAAATCCCGGGAGCGAGACCCCAATATATGTGGTAAAGTGGGATGATATAAATATTTATAGGGGACTTAGTGTACTGACTGAGATCAGCTGTGAAGGTATCTGTATCTAATAGGTGTAGTGTTTTACAGATAACCTTACTTGCTACCACATTTATACCTCAGTCAGAATTATTCTGGAATATGGTGATGACTACGTTGAATGTCTAGGGTATGTAAATGATGAAGTGTAAGTCACAACAACAACAGACAGATAAACAATTTAATTTATTCCACCACACTTGACAATACTGTGACACTCACACACATTTAACATTCTATAAGACTATCTTAAATGAGTCACTGGTAAAGTTTCAAATATATATGTATTAATTACTTTCACTAATATATGTCCTGATTCAACTACAAAGTGAACCAGGAATCACAATCAATTGTAATCACAATTTATATATACATAATTTATAAATATGAACCTTGTAGTGATATATTTTATTAATATTATCCTATGTGTGTCAGTTGTGTAGTAGTACTATGAGGTAATACTGGTTTTGTTTTTTCAAGCTATGTTGTTATTTGTCATCATGACTTCAAGTGTTTGTTTATCTGGGAAATAGTATGGGGAAAAAGTTCACAGTTCCTGTCAATTTAAACAAGGTATTGTCCCTCTTTTTTACTAAAATGTCAATTTTTGAGGGGACACATAATGTTGAGCTCCACTGGCCACAGAGGCTTAACTTTCGTGATGGCGGCAGGAAAAGACTCCTCTGCTCGATTGCTCCCCTGTGTTCTGGAGACACCTTACTAGTCGCTATCTGGACCCAAGAGTATGCTGTCAGCCTCCAGATTCAGCAAAGCTCAGACCAGGTGCTGCTCAATAACTTTAGGACCACAGTCCCTGAAACAAGAAGGTTGTACCTCCTATTTCAGAACTAATCTATAATCTATTTCCAGATGTCGTAGATTTTAGATAGGAGTATTAAGACTTGGGTTAGGTCCCTTCTGAATAGGTTGGAATGAGTGATAGATACAGTGAGAGCTGGTGAAAAGCAATAGAATTTCCCACACGTGAGATGATAGAATGTGATATAGAGGCTGTCTTTGAGAATCGAGATAATCTTCTCTCTCTCACCTATCTTCTACGACCGTTTTTAAAGGCGTCAGACAGTCTAACCACAGATATATATATGTTAATATATCTCTATCTACTCACGGGCACGCACATACACGTGACGACAGTTAAACATACAGACGTGGGAATCTATAACAATGAATTTATATGTATTTGAACGAGCTGACCAACGCACTGATTTAGTTCAAGAGAGATTTTTATTATTATCATCTAAAAAAAAATCTTCTCACAACACCAAAAATTACATCAAGGAAAAAAAACATATATACAAATAGTCATAGAATTCAAGAAAATGCTACAAGGATGATAACCCGTTTGAATCTTACTCTAGGTTTAGCCCACAGCCCCGTTAAGGGAACAGATGATGGCCCAAAGAGTTATAGACACGTAAGGTTGAGTCTAAGAGTTTTTCTTCTTTTCTCGTAAATGTATGCACAGAGTTGAATAATCTGATTTAGCCTAAGAAGTAAAGAAACTCTAGCAAATAGTAACAAATTCTGCAGGTTAAACAAAAAGAATTAAGACAGTAAATGGGTGACAATATACAACTGTAAAATACCACTCTGATCTGAGTACACTCATTCATTCAGCCATGGCCATGGGTACACAGTTATACTCACAACTTTGCTCGCTGCCTCTGGGAACATAATAATTCTAGGACCTTTGCACAGACCCGAAAATGCAGTCCTTGACCAAGAAATCCCCAGTTCCACAAGACGTACTAAACTCTCAGGGAACGATTCCTTGGGTGTTCTAATTTTTCGAATGTCTGATTAAGTCACATAAAATATTGTCCAGGCACGAAAGTTAGCAGAGCACAATGTCATTAGCTTTGGTTTCTAGAATTTAAGGAATGTCAGATCGGTGTCTACTTTCAGGAAGTTACTATATTTGGTCACCACAGTACTAGTCAAAACTCTGTCGGAATGTTTCTGATCTTCTTGTAATATTCTCGCCGCCAGGCAGCATGTACATCTAAATTTGTGGAGCAATATGAACTGGCTCAAAAGCCCAATATATATTTCTAGTCTTTAGAAACCGTTAGTGGGATTGCTATTACTGTCTCTCTCTCTGATGGCATATGCACTGTCAGATCCAGTGTTACTTGAAACAAACAAAAACCCCACGTGGTTAAAGATAGGAACTGTCTATGCTTCACACAAATATGTCTCTTTACTAAACGCTGGCAAGTTGGGTACCACCGTTTCACTATATATAAAAGAAAGAACACATATCAAATAATTTACATATATGTACTCAATATAACTTACATTTAAATAGCAAGCCGACCGCTTGACTTATAATTAAAACTTCCCGTAAAGTAAGTTATATAAAAATCAATCATCAGGAATTTAGGAATATCTTCGTATTCCGTCAATATTCACTGATGTCGCATCTAGCATTTATAAGTTTGATATAAAATCTTATCTACTGAGTATTTAGCAGTTAAATTAACTTCATTATAGCTACATTATTGTTTAGTAAGCCAAGATATAATTTATTTTGCTTTCCACTGAAACGCGTCACTAGAAAATAATACAGACTATATAGATTAAGCACTCTGTTCAAAAGAACTAGTTTAAAATTAAATTGGCGATTTAACACTTAATCACTTCACAAAATTCTAGAGAACTACTATATAATATTTACCTCAAAACACAGCACTACAGGATATCGCACAATTAAGAATTTTTACGCTCATATTTATGGAAGTCTAGAAGTTCGACAAATTGTCGCAACAAACTAAGAAACTTCGCTTATACAGCTCTACTCTTCGCGAACCACCTGTCTACTGCGATTTATTTAGAAGAATGAAAATAAAGTTTCAAACTAGGTTAATATTTTAAAATCAGACAAAGGATGAACTATTTCCCCCGCCCCGATCTCTCCCCCTTCTCATAACAGCTACGTTTAACTTAGAGGCGTGTCGTAACTGCCACCAGGGCGATTACGCACCTGCGTTGACAAACTGACCGGGAAAAGCGCGTGTCAGTTGCAAATCTCAGACAACCGTCTGCCGTGCCACGAGTAATCTCACCCTTCGTTTAACAAACTGACCGAGAAAAACGTGCGTGTTAATTTCAAAGGTAGACAACTTGTCTGAAAGGCAGGGCAGTTTTCACACTACAAAAAGCTGACCATGGCCCGTAGAACATGAGTGGTCGTATGCGAAAAACCAGACCCTCTGTCTGCCTGCCCGTTCTGGCGGACGGTTGAATTTTCACACTACGGCCCAGAACTCGGCCGAAGAAAACACTGTCCCCGTGGGAACAGCAGACAGCTGTCGGCTCTCCCGGGTCTGACGGAATGCATTATAACGCTTCTCGTCTGACTGACATCCACGTAATACCATCTAGTGCGATACTCAGTTTTTTAGAAACAAAACCGGTAAGTTTAAAAATACTGAAGAAAATATTTTTCGCAAACGAGTGATGCGAAAAATACAGGAAAAACAAGTAAGGAAAAGATATTAAAATGAATGGATTAGGGTGAGAGAATAGGAAGAAGATGTAGGTTAATTTAATTGACATAAAGACCTACGTGACAGGACGTCCCCCCCTTAAGATATGGAAGCACTCCATGTCTACGTTATGGAATTAAATTTCCTATAACCGTAGCTTCGGGGTGTCTGTCTTCTTCCCTCTCATCTTCCCCCTCCATCTCTCTCCAATTTCTACTCGAGTCTACTCCCAATGTTGACCTTCCTCTGGAATGTCTCCCATGCGCGCTTGAAAAGCGTCGCACCGCTGTTCTGATCATTTTTGATAGATTTCCTTGTGATTAGCGGTGGAATTTATCCCTGCCACTATCATCATCTTCGTCA
>JAMPIV010004716.1:242469-349969 GCA_024509875.1 Oreohelix idahoensis
ATTCTTTATATTTTGGCTATAAATTGTTAATTCCTAGACTATTTGCATAACGTTGTACATATTCTTTGTCAGCAAACCCTAAGGAACCCAAATATATGTATTTAATAGAGCTAAGTGGCTGCGTTCAAAATATGCAATTTCTTCTATCTCCTGTTTCGAAGATGTGCTGTCTGGGTACTGTAATGTTTTCAAACGTAAACCCATATAATGTTATCTTTTCTAATAAGCGTTTCCCAGGTTTTTAAAAACCTAACTCTGGGAAGGGTAGTGAATTTATCACTGTCCGTCTGAAAAAGTTAGTGCATGTGGCCTTACACGCGTGATAGTAGTAATTGTGTATCGCGCGACGCGTGTTTTGTGTTGCACGTGTTCGGCTTTATGCCTCTCCCTTCTCTCTATCCTTTAGTCCATCTGTCTTTAGTTACGCCGTGTATAAAATGGAATGAATGAAATATTAAAATTAGGTCATTGTTCAGCTTGGTATCTCAATGTTTTTCCAAGAAATACAGCACACGTTTCATTGAAGAAAGCGGGTAATAATATAGTAAGCTTTTACTATCAACGTGAAAGCGTTACAATTTGCAGACGAAGCAGAAAACAAGGGGGATTTCGAGTACATTCTTTGTGACAGCACTGTTATTTTACCATTGCTCTTTTCTTTATTAGAATTTATTTGTTAGGCTTTATATTTACCTTATAATTTATATATGTGGATTAGAATATTCCACGACACTGTTTGGCAATTCCATGCAGTTTTTCTTTTCTCCGACACCTTCTGTTTAGGTTGGAGCAATATTTAGGCCTTGCCTCATGTTCGCTACTGAACCACACATATACAGACATAAATTATCAATTTACATTCAATTTTCATTAAAAAGATATTGAATATTTCAAGCTTACCACAATTCATGGAAATAATACAGAATTACGTTGACTGGCAATGAATATAGCACAATTTCGATCTGCCGATGTCCCAGGCTTTTATTTAGAAAAATATGCACTGGCGCTCAACGCACTGGTTCTTTAGTAAGTTTATTTGAAAATGTGGTGCTGAACTAACGCTTCTAATTGACTATATTGGCGGGTCTAACCAATCGAGCCATGTTTACACAAGCGTTTGAAAAAAAGTACCCTTCCTTCCGTCTCCCCTAACAACAAAAGATAGTATTTGTAGCCCGACTAATCGTGTTTAGCCTTACATTTACTTTCCGCCAATCAAATAGGAGGTAACATGTTGGCCTATTTCCCGTACAATGGTGGTGTCAAAATCTGCCACTGAGCGATTCTGATTTTGGGGTTGTCTGACACCCTCACTATTTCTTTTGGCTATAATTTGTTAATTCCTAGACTATTTGCGTAACGTTTAACATATTCTTTGTCAGCAAGTCCTAAGGAACCCAAATATACAAATTTAAAGGAGCTAAGTGGCTGCGTTCAAAATATGCATTTTCTTCTAGGATAGTCGTGCTGTTGCCACCTCCTCACTTCTAAACTTTATGGTGTCTGGTGTACTGACATGTTTTCAGACATAAAACAGTATAATGTCATATTTCCTAATAAGCATTTTGTAAGTTTTAAAACCTAACTCTCGTATGGGTAGTGTTTTTTATCACTGTCGATTTGAAAAAAGCTAGTGCTTGTGGCCTTACACGCGTGATGGTAGTAATTGTATAGCGAGACGCGTGTTAGTGTGGCATGCGTTCCGGCTTTCAGCCCTCCCTTCTCTCTATCCTAATTCCATCTGTCTTTCGTTTATGGTAACTTAGTGTATAAAATGACATGAATGGAATATTAAATAGGGACCCAAAGATGCAGCAATAAAGAATGCAGTCAGCGACCCATAGCTTGACTGCTTGCATCAGGGTCAGCGAACCAGAGCTGACCAAGACCCTACTCCACCTCCACGTGGTGGTCCTGGAAACAGGCTGCATCACTGCAGTCTGGCTGAGAGAGTAGGGATCGCAGAGGGAAGGCAAACCTGGTCCCAAAAAATGCCGTGCTGAAGTCGGATGTGTCGACCGAAAGGTGCAGATATCACAGCTCCAGCGTAAACAGACACAACGCAACCAACGTCCTTTTTCAGGACGAACGAGGAAGAAGAAGAAGAATATTAAATATAGGTCAGCTTGCGTATCTCAAGGTTTTTCCTAGAAATGCAGTACACGTTTTATCGTAGAAAGCGTGTATGCTGCAGTAGGCTTTTACTATCAACGTGAAACGTTACAATTTGCAGACGAAGTAGAAAACAAGGGGAATTTCGAGTACAGTCATTGTGACAGCACTGTTCTTTACCATTCTTCTTTCCTTTTATTTAAGTTATTTGTTAGGCTTTACATTTACTTTTTAATTTATATATGTGGATTAGAATTTCACACGACAAATTCTCCCCACTTAAAACAGACGTTATATGTCAGTCTATAATTCTATATACACATAGAGAAATTTATTATTATTTCTGGGGCTTACGGTGATTCTCATCACACGGATGGCGGCTTAAAAAAATCCGCTCCCAGATTTGTTTTTCCACTTATATACTCTATGCTAAACTCATATGGCTGCATCAGTAATGACCAACGGAGTAATCTAGAATTTCCATGTCTAGCCTGCGCTAGAAACGACAAGGGTTTGTGATCCGTTTGCAACTTAAATGCCTTCCCATACAGATAAATATTGAATTTCTTTATCGCCCATATTACGGCAAGACATTCTTTTTCGCTAGTTGAGTAGTTGGTTTCAGCTTTATTCAACTTTCTGCTATCATATGCCACTGGGCTTAATTCCCCATCCAATGCATCTGATTTCTGTAGCAGAGTCGCACCTAACCCAATATTACTGGCATCCGTCCTTACTATGAATTCTTGACTTAAGTCAGGTAATTTCAAAATAGGTTTACTTGTGAGCTTTTCCTTCAATTCTTGGTAAGCCATTTCACATTGTGGTGTCCATGTAATTCGATCTGGATGTCCTTTACGTGTCAAATCAGTTAACGGTGCACATATGGAATTAAAGTTTTTGATATACTTTTGGTAGAAACCACATAATGAGACAAAGGATCTCACGTCTTTCTTGGTTTGTGGTCTCGGGGCTTTCTTTAGTTTCTCTAAATTCTTGGGGTCAGGGGTCATGTTTCCCTGATGAACTGTGTGTCCCAAGAACTCTAATTCTTTACATCCAACACAACATTTGGTTGGTCGGGCTGTTAAATTCGCTTCCCTAAGTCGATTAAACAGCATGTTCAGAGAGTCAATGTGTTCCTCAAATGTTTCTGTGGCTATAAGGATATCATCCACGAAATTTGTGATACATGGATTATTCAGAGGGTCCAATAATTTTCTCATCATTCTAGAGAAGACACTAGGCGCATTCTTCAATCCAAATGGCAATCTGTTAAACTCATAGTGTCCCTCTGAGGTACTAAACGCTAGGTATGGTCTAACCTTAGGCTTTACTGGAATCTGATAGTATCCTTTACTCAGATCCACTTTTGAGAAATATTTAGCTTTATTTAGTCCGGCAAACAACTGATTTGTATCCGGCAATGGATCCACCTGTCCTTCTGTAATAGCATTCAGTCTCCTGTAATCTATACAGAGTCTATGTTCTCCAGAGAGCTTCCTTAAGAGTACAACACCGGAACTATACGAAGATTCACTGTGTGAAATAATTCCTTCCTTCAACAAATAGTCTATCTCTTCCTTCAAAGCTTTCTCCTTAGCAAAAGGAATCGAATAGGGTTTCATACAGACAGGTGTGGGGTCTATCAGCTTCATATCATATTCCAATAGGTTTGTATGCCCCGGTCGGTCTGTTAACACCTCTGTATGAGTATCTAAAACCTGTTGTACTCTCTTCTTTTGCTCTTTCGTTAAGTGTGTACTGATTTTCACCTGTGCCGCTGTCTCACAGGGGTGTAATGGATATTCAAATGATGAAAGTGGTTCCTTTTTCATCTCCATGGCAATGGACAAGGTCAACAAGTGTGTCTCTTCCTGATTTTCTCTTTCCAAATATTTCTTCAGGAGATTCACATGATAGATTTTTTCTTTCCCCTTCTTATCTATCTTATAATTGGTTCTAGACACCTTCTCTAGAACTGTATATGGACCTTGCCATCCAATTTGTAACTTATTCTGGCTACCGGGTAGAAGAAGCAGTACCTTCTCTCCCACAGCCAAATCTCTGTCTTTAGCTTTCCTGTTATAATAGGCAGCGTGTTTCTTCCTGGCTTGTTTCAAATTTTCATTGGCAAGTTTCCAGCCAGTTTTTAAACGAGTGGTCAGCTCATTCACATATTGGTATGAGGATGTAATATTTTCCTCTGCCTTTTCGTCAGTCCACGTTCTTAACAGCGTTACATATGGACCTTTAATTTTGTGGACCTATTTGTCCATGCACCGGTATGGTCTCTTCCACTCGAAGCTCTATAGTGATGATTTTTCTTCCCAGAATTTTCATTCACAAAACGACCGCTACCAATTTTTCTCTTGGGGCTGTCTCCCCACTTAGAATTCTTGATGAGAGATTTCCTCTCTACATCTTCTTCCTCCAGTTTGTTTAAGTCCGATTGAGGGATTTTCGGCTTATCCTGGGGTAAGACATCTTTTTGCACTCTCCGCATAGTGGCCATTGTAAAACAGTTAATTGAAGCTTGTCCGTGAAAAGGGGCTTCCCATTCCCTTTGGTCCACTTTATCAAATTTATTTCTCTTTTTATTTTCAGGCCTAAGTTTGCCCTTTGGCGTGTCCAGGTCCTGATCAATGTTCCCACTTGTGGGTGTTCCCTCATGTGCTATGCTACACCTTTCTACAAAATTCTCAATGTCCCATCTTGCCTTGGGCCAATAATAATTGTGAGCCACCTTTTGGATGATGGTACCTATTTTCTCATGGTCCCCATCTTTTTTCACATGTAGGCTCCTTATTAAGTCTGCCCTATATCTCTTTGCAAGAACCAACTGTCCGTGACCATGGGATCTAGTTCCGGCCTTCCTATACATCAACTTGTTTTTCATGTAAAATTCTCCCTTGCCTGGAGTTGTATGACAAGTTGACAATTTCCTGAAACAAGGCTTGAGGGTCTTATCCCCAGCCTGTGCCTTCCTCATCTCTTCTGGAGTGGTATCTAACATAATATCCTCCTTCTGTCTTGAGGTTGACCTGACCTGAAGGGTGGCCATAACTATAGGGTTCCTTCTGCAACGGTCAGTGTCATGATTGTTCATCTTACAATTTTTACACCACCTTTTCCCTTGGTTGAAAGATTTTCTTTCATCATATTTCCTTTCATCGAATTGTGGGGTTTTATTTTTATTGTCATACCGAGGCCTATCAAATTGGTGCTTACCTTTGTTTTGATCTCAAGGATCAAATTTATTAAAGTTCTGTGGTGCCCTAAAATTTTCTATCTGTTTCTTTTTATTACCTGATACCTCTGCCTGAGCCGCTTGATACCTTTCTGCAGCATTTAATAACTCACCCAGTCTCTCTGCACCTTGTTCCATGAGAAACTTTCTCAGGTCTGGAGCCATGGACTCTCTTAATTGTTCTATAAGGACCATTTCCTTAAGATCTTGGGTTTTCCCCAGAGAAGTCCATTTCTCCAAGTATGTCTCTAACCGTGCAGAGAACTGGTGATAGGTTTCACCTGACAGTAGTTTAGCATTCCTAAATTTTTTTCCTATAAAATTCTGCGTTCTTTTCATATCTTAACAAAAGAGCCTGCTTTAGCATGTCATAATTTTCTTGATCACCTCTGCTCATTTTAGCAAAAACTTCATAAGCTGCCCCACGAAGCCCTTGAGATAACTTTAACACATTAACTACCGAATTGAAAAACACACTGTGGCCGAATTAAATTGTTTTCCCATTTTCATCCTGTAGGTGTTTGCACAAAGTAAGCTGTAGTTTTCGTAATTGTTTACAGATGTTTATGAGTTACACGTCAT
The DNA here is from genome assembly GCA_024509875.1 of Oreohelix idahoensis. NCBI lineage: Eukaryota > Metazoa > Mollusca > Gastropoda > Stylommatophora > Oreohelicidae > Oreohelix > Oreohelix idahoensis. The sequence continues at coordinate 248,414 of JAMPIV010004716.1, forward strand.
TTGAAAGATAAATGAATGTACTATTACAATAAACACCGGTTGTAACTCTAATAGAGGTTGTTGCTATTTAACGGCCCCCCGATGGCTGAGGACTTGCAATATTTTCACAATTATAACTGCTTGCGCCCCATCTCTATCAAAATCACAATTTCAATGAATGTGCACACCGTTTTCACTCTTGTCCTCGTCGCTAGATCTATCAGTCAATTGTTGAAACACGTTTCTATCCTATTCAGCCGTTAGACGAAATGTACACACATTTTTTGTAGTCCTATCACTAGTAGCCACGGTAAACAGTCTTACACGATTTGGTAACTAACCCAAAACGCTGAAAAATATGAACATAATATCAATTTTCCAGTGTTCTACAACAACCATGCTTTGGGAATTTGTTTTCCGGTGGCAACTTAAAATCTCGAACCAGATCAGAGAGTGTTTCAGTACATTTTTCATTCGTTTTATTACTAAAATTAGATTGGCGCTCTGAGCGGCTTGCGGTCCAAATGTGATTATTTTGTGAGCCGCTGACAGCGGCTAGCGGTAGTTAATGTGTTAAGCTCCACCTTTCTCTTTCTAACCCATACGTGGTAGCTAATAGTTCATATCTATTTAGATAGCTCTCAATATCATCGTCTTTCTCAACAAAATGATCTAATTGAAAATTCATAGCTGAGGTTGAGGCTCCCTGGCTAGCAGTGGCATCAGAGGTAAAGGGACTGGCACCATTTTCAGGAGCATGGCCTTGAAACTCAAACTCCCTTAGTCGTAACTCGTGTTCCCTTTGTAATCTCTTCTCCTCCTTTTCTGCTTCCCTCTCTGAAGCTAATCGCTTGTCTTCCCTTTCTCCAGCTAATTTCTTTTCTTCTCTTTCTGCAGTCAATCTTCTTTCCTCGGCTTCCAATGCTTTAGCCTCTTTGTCAGCCTCAATCTGCAACCTCTTAGCCTCAGCCTCAATCTGCAGCCTCTTAGTCTCAGCCTCAGCCTCAAATTGTATCATCTTCTTAATTTTCTTTTCAGCCTCTAACTTTCTTTCGGCCTCTTTTTCTAATCTTCTTTCTTCCCGTTCAATATATTTGTCACATTCAGCAGTGACATAAGCAATCATAATTTGCCCGTCCATTCCTAACTCTTTCGCAGTCTGTACAGCAGCAGATCGAAATTTGGCCAGGTCCGCCATTTTCTAACAGGTAAATTTATATAATATCTAACTAAACAATACAATCTGATATTACTTATCCAAAGACACCACATGCACTGAGAGCTCAACGTTATTTATTTTCACCTAAGGATACCTTTTTAATTTCTATTATTCCCTGAAGTGAAATACCCCCAATATTTTTAATAGGGAAAGATTCAAAATCCCGGGAGCGAGACCCCAATATATGTGGTAAAGTGGGATGATATAAATATTTATAGGGGACTTAGTGTACTGACTGAGATCAGCTGTGAAGGTATCTGTATCTAATAGGTGTAGTGTTTTACAGATAACCTTACTTGCTACCACATTTATACCTCATTCAGAATTATTCTGGAATATGGTGATGACTACGTTGAATGTCTAGGGTATGTAAATGATGAAGTGTAAGTCACAACAACAACAGACAGATAAACAATTTAATTTATTCCACCACACTTGACAATACTGTGACACTCACACACATTTAACATTCTATAAGACTATCTTAAATGAGTCACTGGTAAAGTTTCAAATATATATGTATTAATTACTTTCACTAATATATGTCCTGATTCAACTACAAAGTGAACCAGAAATCACAATCAATTGTAATCACAATTTATATATACATAATTTATAAATATGAACCTTGTAGTGATATATTTTATTAATATTATCCTATGTGTGTCAGTTGTGTAGTAGTACTATGAGGTAATACTGGTTTTATTTTTCAAGCTATGTTGTTATTTGTCATCATGACTTCAAGTGTTTTTTTATCTGGGAAATAGTATGGGGAAAAAGTTCACAGTTCCTGTCAATTTAAACAAGGTATTGTCCCTCTTTTTTACTAAAATGTCAATTTTTGAGGGGACACATAATGTTGAGCTCCACTGGCCACAGAGGCTTAACTTTCGTGATGGCGGCAGGAAAAGACTCCTCTGCTCGATTGCTCCCCTGTGTTCTGGAGACACCTTACTAGTCGCTATCTGGACCCAAGAGTATGCTGTCAGCCTCCAGATTCAGCAAAGCTCAGACCAGGTGCTGCTCAATAACTTTAGGACCACTGTCCCTGAAACAAGAAGGTTGTACCTCCTATTTCAGAACTAATCTATAATCTATTTCCAGATGTCGTAGATTTTAGATAGGAGTATTAAGACTTGGGTTAGGTCCCTTCTGAATAGGTTGGAATGAGTGATAGATACAGTGAGAGCTGGTGAAAAGCAATAGAATTTCCCACACGTGAGATGATAGAATGTGATATAGAGGCTGTCTTTGAGAATCGAGATAATCTTCTCTCTCTCACCTATCTTCTAAGACCGTTTTTAAAGGCGTCAGACAGTCTAACCACAGATATATATATGTTAATATATCTCTATCTACTCACGGGCACGCACGTACACGTGACGACAGTTAAACACACAGACGTGGGAATCTATAACAATGAATTTATATGTATTTGAACGAGCTGACCAACGCACTGATTTAGTTCAAGAGAGATTTTTATTATTATCATCTAAAAAAAATCTTCTCACAACACCAAAAATTACATCAAGGAAAAAAAACATATATACAAATAGTCATAGAATTCAAGAAAATGCTACAAGGATGATAACCCGTTTGAATCTTACTCTAGGTTTAGCCCACAGCCCCGTTAAGAGAACAGATGATGGCCCAAAGAGTTATAGACACGTAAGGTTGAGTCTAAGAGTTTTTCTTCTTTTCTCGTAAATGTATGCACAGAGTTGAATAATCTGATTTAGCCTAAGAAGTAAAGAAACTCTAGCAAATAGTAACAAATTCTGCAGGTTAAACAAAAAGAATTAAGACAGTAAATGGGTGACAATATACAACTGTAAAATACCACTCTGATCTGAGTACACTCATTCATTCAGCCATGGCCATGGGTACACAGTTATACTCACAACTTTGCTCGCTGCCTCTGGGAACATAATAATTCTAGGACCTTCACACAGACCCGAAAATGCAGTCCTTGACCAAGAAATCCCCAGTTCCACAAGACGTACTAAACTCTCAGGGAACGATTCCTTGGGTGTTCTAATTTTTCGAATGTCTTATTAAGTCACATAAAATATTGTCCAGGCACGAAAGTTAGCAGAGCACAATGTCATTAGCTTTGGTTTCTAGAATTTAAGGAATGTCAGATCGGTGTCTACTTTCAGGAAGTTACTATATTTGGTCACCACAGTACTAGTCAAAACTCTGTCGGAATGTTTCTGATCTTCTTGTAATATTCTCGCCGCCAGGCAGCATGTACATCTAAATTTGTGGAGCAATATGAACTGGCTCAAAAGCCCAATATATATTTCTAGTCTTTAGAAACCGTTAGTGGGATTGCTATTACTGTCTCTCTCTCTGATGGCATATGCACTGTCAGATCCAGTGTTACTTGAAACAAAAAAACACCCACGTGGTTAAAGATAGGAACTGTCTATGCTTCACACAAATATGTCTCTTTACTAAACGCTGGCAAGTTGGGTACCACCGTTTCACTATATATAAAAGAAAGAACACATATCAAATAATTTACATATATGTACTCAATATAACTTACATTTAAATAGCAAGCCGACCGCTTGACTTATAATTAAAACTTCCCGTAAAGTAAGTTATATAAAAATCAATCATCAGGAATTTAGGAATATCTTCGTATTCCGTCAATATTCACTGATGTCGCATCTAGCATTTATAAGTTTGATATAAAATCTTCTCTACTGAGTATTTAGCAGTTAAATTAACTTCATTATAGCTACATTATTGTTTAGTAAGCTAAGATATAATTTATTTTGCTTTCCACTGAAACGCGTCACTAGAAAATAATACAGACTATATAGATTAAGCACTCTGTTCAAAAGAACTAGTTTAAAATTAAATCGGCGATTTAACACTTAATCACTTCACAAAATTCTAGAGAACTACTATATAATATTTACCTCAAAACACAGCACTACAGGATATCGCACAATTAAGAATTTTTACGCTCATATTTATGGAAGTCTAGAAGTTCGACAAATTGTCGCAACAAACTAAGAAACTTCGCTTATACAGCTCTACTCTTCGCGAACCACCTGTCTACTGCGATTTATTTAGAAGAATGAAAATAAAGTTTCAAACTAGGTTAATATTTTAAAATCAGACAAAGGATGAACTATTTCCCCCGCCCCGATCTCTCCCCCTTCTCATAACAGCTACGTTTAACTTAGAGGCGTGTCGTAACTGCCACCAGGGCGATTACGCACCTGCGTTGACAAACTGACCGGGAAAAGCGCGTGTCAGTTGCAAATCTCAGACAACAGTCTGCCGTGCCACGAGTAATCTCACCCTTCGTTTAACAAACTGACCGAGAAACGTGCGTGTTAATTTCAAAGGTAGACAACTTGTCTGAAAGGCAGGGCAGTTTTCACACTACAAGCTGACCATGGCCCGTGGAGCATGAGTGTCATATGCGAAAAACCAGACCCTCTGTCTGCCTGCCCGTTCTGGCGGAGTGAATTTTCACACTACGGCCCAGAACTTGGCCGAAGAAAACACTGTCCGCGTGGGAACAGCAGACAGCTGTCGGCTCTCCCGGTCTGACGGAATGCATTATAACGCTTCTCGTCTGACTGACATCCACGTAATACCATCTAGTGCGATACTCAGTTTTGAGAAACAAAACCGGTAAAGTTTAAAAATACTGAAGAAAATATTTTTCGCAACCGAGTGATGCGAAAAATACAGGAAAAACAAGTAAGGAAAGATAATAAAATGAAAGGATTAGGGTGAGAGAATAGGAAGAAGATGTAGGTAATTTAATGACATAAAGACCTACCTGACACCAGACTGAACACAATACATAACAAACACTGTGTTCAGAGCGGTAGGCCAACTGCCAGCTTCATCTGAAACAATTTCCACCAGTATACTCCTCCCTAATGGTCACTACGCCTCTGCAATTCCAGCATTAGTTCGTTCTAGTCAATAAGATAGGTGTCAGTGTACTGTTTGGCAATTCCATGCAGTTTTTCTTTTCTCCGACACCTTCTGTTCAGGTTGGAGCAATATTTAGGCCTTGCCTCATGTTCGCTACTGAACCACACATATACAGACATAAATTATCAATTTACATTCAATTTTCATTAAAAAGATATTGAATATTTCAAGCTTACCACAATTCATGGAAATAATACAGAATTACGTTGACTGGCAATGAATATAGCACAATTTCGATCTGCCGATGTCCCAGGCTTTTATTTAGAAAAATATGCACTGGCGCTCAACGCACTGGTTCTTTAGTAAGTTTATTTGAAAATGTGGTGCTGAACTAACGCTTCTAATTGACTATATTGGCGGGTCTAACCAATCGAGCCATGTTTACACAAGCGTTTGAAAAAAAGTACCCTTCCTTCCGTCTCCCCTAACAACAAAAGATAGTATTTGTAGTCCGACTAATCGTGTTTAGCCTTACATTTACTTTCCGCCAATCAAATAGGAGGTAACATGTTGGCCTATTTCCCGTACAATGGTGGTGTCAAAATCTGCCACTGAGCGATTCTGATTTTGGGGTTGTCTGACACCCTCACTATTTCTTTTGGCTATAATTTGTTAATTCCTAGACTATTTGCGTAACGTTTAACATATTCTTTGTCAGCAAGTCCTAAGGAACCCAAATATACAAATTTAAAGGAGCTAAGTGGCTGCGTTCAAAATATGCATTTTCTTCTAGGATAGTCGTGCTGTTGCCACCTCCTCACTTCCAAACTTTATGGTGTCTGGTGTACTGTCATGTTTTCAGACATAAAACAGTATAATGTCATATTTCCTAATAAGCATTTTGTAAGTTTTAAAACCTAACTCTCGTATGGGTAGTGTTTTTTATCACTGTCGATTTGAAAAAAGCTAGTGCTTGTGGCCTTACACGCGTGATGGTAGTAATTGTATAGCGAGACGCGTGTTAGTGTGGCATGCGTTCCGGCTTTCAGCCCTCCCTTCTCTCTATCCTAATTCCATCTGTCTTTCGTTTATGGTAACTTAGTGTATAAAATGACATGAATGGAATATTAAATATAGGTCAGCTTGCGTATCTCAAGGTTTTTTCTTAGAAATGCAGTACACGTTTTATCGTAGAAAGCGTGTATGCTGCAGTAGGCTTTTACTATCAACGTGAAACGTTACAATTTGCAGACGAAGTAGAAAACAAGGGGAATTTCGAGTACAGTCATTGTGACAGCACTGTTCTTTACCATTCTTCTTTCCTTTTATTTAAGTTATTTGTTAGGCTTTACATTTACTTTTTAATTTATATATGTGAATTAGAATTTCACACGACAGGGACCTGTGCTAGTTTGCAGGCGGAGTGTTAACAGGCGTTCTGATCCATTCTCGCCTGGTTCAACCATGTTAGTTAGCGTTTTTTTTTTGACCGCAAAACCTACTCCGTGTTCTCTAGCTTTATTAAGATCTTTCCCTTGCCAATAAAATGTGTAGTCCTTCTCGCTCACCGTTCCAGAGCCCGCCAGGCGCGTTTCCTGAAGTGCAGCTATATCCACCTGAAGTCGTTTAAGCTCATCATTAATTATGGCTGTCTTCCTTACATCGTTTACATCCTGTAGGTTTTCGGATAGTCCAGTCAACATAGTCCGGACGTTCCAGCATCCCAATCTGAGAGTTTGCTTATTTCTATTTTTTCGATAATTGCTTGGTGCAAAATTTTCTGTCCACAGTTCGGGTTTGACCCTAATCCCCATGCACCCAATGGGGAAAGCAGACAGTGGCGGGACAACACCTTATTGACTGGGGGCTGCCCAGCTTGAAGCGGGCGGTAGTTGTCCAGTGAGATCCTAGAACCTCTCCCACTGTCGGAAGTAGCCCCTGGCGCCATGCCCTACGCCAATTGGGCAAAATGCTTATAACCGGTAACTGCTACTTCCCGTGTTTTGCCGACACCTATAAGGTGAAGCTGGAGTGTCCTCTCCAGGGCGCGAGCTTGGGCACAGTTATATGGAGATCAAGCTGTTGCCCATGCAGCATGTTCCCCCTCTCCACACAGCCGGTAGATCCAAAGGAACGGCAGTAGCCGATACAGTTTGGTACCAGCCATGTCGCAGGAGTTGCCAGAATAATGTCGAATCAACATTAGACTGCCTTAGGGACTCCGACTCCGGATTTATCCTCAGGGTTTACTCCCGAAGCCAATTCCACAAATGGATATTCCCGCAAGGCAGCGGTGGTTTGAATTCAGAGTTCCTTCTCTTAGATAAGTTACCAACCAAGGATCACGAGCCCTATCTGCCCGAAGCTGCTGGTTTTAAGGCGCCAGTCGCTCGCCTTTGCCCCTTCTCCCGTCAGTGGAAACAGTTCCGCCGGGCTCAAATTGAGCCACACGTGAAGGCCGGGAGCTGGACTTGGTTGTCAGAGGCTGTTTGAGGCGCGTGCCATAGAAGTATTTTATCTGCAGTGAGAGCTTATCCTCACTACAACTCCCGGCAATAACAACCTTTGGAACTGTTTGAACGGTACAACTGTCTCTTTTCCCCCGTAGTTGCATCAAATACTCAAGAAGTGTTAACTGGTTAAACCAGGAAGCCATGTGTCTGTAGTAAACAGAACAGAGACGAGCAAAGAAGAGCATTGAGCGACGAGGAATGGGTGAGATAGAAATCCATTCTACATGAATGTGTTATTGTGAGCATCCGAGATATAGTAATTCTCGAAGCGCAATAGTTGAACCGATAAAGCAAGACATCGCATAACTGACGAGCGACATGTTAGCCTTAAATCGGAGAATTCGTAAAATATCTCAAGAACTCGTTATAAAATGGCGTATACCACGCCGTGGCTTACGTCATTTTATAACGCTCAAGCGTATGAACTGTGAATCTAGAAGATATCGTATATTGAGATGAAGACTAGATAGATTTTGTTCGCCTTGGTGAAATATTTATCCGTGGTAGTTACCAGGTAAAAATAGCAAAGCAGACAGTTGAAGATAGTCAGCAGACAGTTACAGATAACCAAGCAGACGCCTGCAAAATTACTGATTCATCATAGATATGATAAAATGTTAACGAAGAAAACGACCAATCAAAGAGTGTGGAGCAAATTTTTTTAAATCAAGAAATTCTTAAATAACTGTTTTATTGAAGAAAAAAAACAGTACAAGATTCCCTGTGATGTGTTTTGAACCAGACTGTGTAAATACATTCAACAAATAAAATGTGGGAAAAAAAACCATCGTGTTGAAAGAATCACTGACAACGTATTGAGAGAGTGTAACAACTGTCAAGAGAGGAAATGTGTCAAGAATGAAATGGTCTGACAACGAGAGCCATGAAACCTGGGTTGACTATAATCACAAGGTAGCATGATTACCTTATGTGGCCACACGGTCACAAGTACAAAGAAGAATTTATAGATAAAGTATGCAAGAAGTGAACGAAACAAAGCAAGAAGAAAGTGTAATGAAAAAGATACGTCCGCAGCAAACAAACCTATCAAGTATTACTTGGCGACACTGAGACAGGACCACCCCGCCTTCTTCTTTTACGCAATCTACGTACTTTTTCCGGAGAAAGTAAAAGCCTGATGCAGGAGAGTGAAGTGTTAGAAACTTCACGATACTAGGTCTCAGCTTCATAAAGTGCGTAATCGGTTCCCTTCCTCGGTGCCTTTGCCTTCTCTAACCCAAGAGCAGAGTCCGGTACCTATTTACAGCCAGGTAGACTGGAGTGTGGCACTACCTGGTTTTGAACTCGGTAACTTTATGCTGCGAAGCAAGCTCTAAACAATCTAGCATTCGACGCTGATGAGAGAAAGTAGCACGTGAAAAACTGGTGCAGCAGATTTAGACGAGCCAGTCCAACACAAAATAGCAGCAAATGTGCCTTGTGAGAACAACTACAGAAACCTTTTTTTTTAATTTGATGATGAGAAATATCCCGTTCAACCTCTAAAGGGTTATAATTAGGATATATATTGTTTTCAATTCCAAATAATATGAATAACTGCTGATACGTGAAAGTGGTATCACATCTCCTGTCAAATCATTGTAAACTGGGCAAATTAAAATTACCAATTTTGCGTGTATGTAAAACAAAAAAACCTAATTAAAACGAGATAAAACATAACAACACCAAACTAAAGTAATATTCAAGGGGAGGGGTGCAAAGGCCTAGCGTTTCCAGTTAGATCTTTAATTGCCTTTCACTTGCATAAGTCATATGAATTGTAAGAACATCATCAGATCTTAACCTTCCCAATTGCTAAATATTAACTTTTGTTCTTGTTAAATACTGTTGGACTATATTATGCAGTTCCTGAGATCTAGCTATTCTTAACACCTCTTCTATATTTATAGGTAAATTGAATGCCTGCAAATAATCTAATATTAGGATTCTCATTTGTTCATACAGAAAACTTTTCAAAAGAATATAGATGAACGTGTCGTCATGATAACCCATGTCGTATATTTGTTGAAACAATAAAAGTCAAAGTTACATCGTCAGTGTTAGATTTTTTTTTCCCTCGCATGAGGTCGCATATTTTTTCCTCGCATGAGGTCGCATTGGTACCCGCCCAAACCCGGCCCTGGTCAAGACCACATGACCCAACACAAGAAGACCCAATGACAAAATGTGTCACCGTAGTGATCTTCTGTGTTCTCACACAAAGGACCTAATGACACATTGATGTCACTGTATTGGTCCCTGTGTCTAGACACATGATAATGACAGTCAGTGTTAGAAAGCCTTGCTTCTTTACATCAAACGATTGCCCCAAAGGAACACATTCTTCGACCGCACATTTCCTAACAGCTGCTTCCTGAGATTGTTTTCAGTGGCTCCGTTCAGGATAAGGAGCATCTTGTTATTTGGCATAATGCCGGTGCAGTCATGTTTCCACACTACTTTAAGGTGTGCAATTGAAACCGCATTACCATCCCATTTCCCTGAGTGTTCCTGGGTGTTTTCGTGGAGACTCATAAAGTAAAGGCTATTGCTCTCTCAGGTTTGCAGTAAAAGGCGGCTAACAGGTGGGGTTGAAATGAATACAAAATAATAAAAAAATATTTAAAACACACGCTTTTAATGCACTAAAAAGCCACAAATAATTTTTCAAGGAGTTTATAGCTTGCAGTCAAAAATTGTAACATCAAAGTCACAAAAAGCGTGGGGCGCTTAAGCACTTATCATATATTTTATCCATGAGTGTCTAATAAAGTATAAAGCAGAAGTTAGTTTCATGCAGAATCAGCGCCCCACGCTTTTTGTCAATTTTAGCGGTGGGAAAAGGATATTCATTTCAAAGTCTTCATGTTAACTTATTTTCGTACATGATTTGATTCATTAAAAATAAAACAATTTATAAAGAGGTCGTAATTTATAAGCAATTCATCAAGACTTCATTTATTTCATGAGCGCGCAGATGGTACCACCTGTGGTCTTATGATGAGTCTTTTCCACTGTGAGATAACATAACTCGACATATCTAACCGGGAAGAGAAACATCAAAATGAAGCAAAGTTTTTCTTTGCCTATGAAAGTGAAATATTTTGATCGTTCACACAGACGAGTGATAGACGTGTGTTGATTCTTAAAGTATTAACCCAGATATAACCGTCAGTCGCTAAGACAAAATCTGCCAACAATCTTGCCTCTCATTGTCTAAATTAATGTACATCATGCTTGAATTCTGCTGTGTTAAAACACTGCTTGTAACAGATATATATATATATATATATATATATATATATATATATATATATATATATATATATATATATATATATATATATATATATATATATATATATATATATATATATATATATATATAATTTGAAATAGGCATAGACATTTAAAAAATACTAACTTTCCAAACCTAGTATCGTCAAGCTCCAGTCTACCCAGCTGTACATGGGTACCTGACACAGCTCGTGAGTTAGGGAAGGCAGAGGCAGGACTGGTCACCCCGCTTCATAAAGCTAGATGCTAGAAGTCTCTAGCAACTCACTCCCCTACGGTAGTATCTGCTTTGAGACTACCTTTACGTTTTACTGTAATATTAAAATGTACCTTCGATTTTGCATTCGTTGTAGAGCTGTTGCTACTGTTTATAAACTTGTCTTTGATTCTTCACTCTTTTTGCTTTTGATCTGTTTTATTTTCTGTTCTCGCTTCTAATGAAGTGTGACGTATAATGGAAAGAGAGCTTACAGTAATCTGACAGGCTTGTAGCTTCGTAGCGTTTTATGATTTGCTAGCAAAACCACGCATTTTCTACCTGTGTTTTACTTACACAAGCGTACTTTTCGTCCCACCTCTTTTTCTGTGAACACGAGCTAACGCAATGTTTACAAATTGCATGACCTGTCAGTCATAACAGGTAGCGAATCAGGTTTGTTTACCTAGTTTTCTCACGCGAGCTAATCTGTCAATCATACGATACCTGACAGACGGCACGTGAAAAACACAGAGTCTTTGAAGTCCACGAGGGGAGATCCAGGATTTTCCTGAGTGCGCTTTGATGTCGATTCACGGCCAAAAATCTTCGAGAACCCCGTTACACGGATATGCATCTTTGATGGCAGTCGAACGCCCGAGAAAGGCCGACCGTAAACTTTTATCTGTGGAACTCATGTTTCTGATTCTCCGTTACTCACACAATAGTGCGAAAAGTAACATCATCTATAGATCAGAGAAACATAATGATATATAAACTGTGTTTTCTTAAACCTGCTATCAGTTATCACTCAGAATGTTTGGATAGTCTAAGCAGGTAGTTCTAGAACCATTGTGGAAAATGTGTTATTAGCATTCGTGGGGATCTTTCATTCTGATTTTCTGGTAATAGAAATTAGTGTTTACGTGTTTAAAAGGGTTACCTTTTACCAATTAAAAGTGTTAAGCTTTTACCATTATAATTCATTTAGAGTTCTAGCTGTTAAAACCGGTGAAATAAGATAACGCATGGGACCCAAAGACGCAGCAACAGAGAATGCAGTCAGCGACCCATAGCTTGACTGCTTGCGTCAGGGTCAGCGAACCAGAGCTCACCAAGACCCTACTCCACCTCCAAGTGGTGGTCCTGGAAACAGGCTGCATCACTGCAGTCTGGCTGAGAGAGTAGGGATCGAAGAGGGAAGGCAAACCCGGTCCAAAAAATGCCGTGCTGAAGTCGGATGTGTCGGCCGAAAGGCGCAGATATCGCAGCTTCGCTGTCTTCTTCTTCTTTTTCCTCGTTCGCCCTGAAAAGGACGGTGGTTGCGTTGTGTCTGTTTACGCCTAAGCTGTGATATCTGCACCTTTCGGTCGACACATCCGACTTCAGCACGGCATTATTTAGTGACCGGGTTTGCCTTCCCATTGCGATCCGCACTCGCTCAGCCAGACTGCACTGCTGCAGACTGTTTCCAGGAACACCACGTGGAGGTGGAGTGCGGTCTTGACCAGCTCTGGTTTGCTGGTCTTGATGCAAGCAGTACAGCTATGGGTCGCTGACTGCATTCACTATTGCTGCATCTTGGGGTCCCAGCTTCGCTGTAAACAGACACAACGCAACCAACATCCTTTTCAGGACGAACGAGGAAGAAGGAAGAAGAAGATAACGCGTAGCTATTTCATACAAGATGTTCAGTTATAATGTTAATTTTCACCACACGCTTTCTCACACAAGAAGAGACGGTTTTAATTGACTGATTTATATGTTAGGCGCGACTGATAGTGACAGAAAAGAATTCACGGTTTATTTCATTGTGCGTATTTATTATAAGTGCCTATTATTTAATATCATACGACTAAACTATTAGACGCCGACCAAATTAATAGCTACTTAACGACCGGCGATAGTTTGTGATAATTGACAATTGTACGCTGATCGTTAAGCGCGAGCAAGAAGGGGAGAGTCGCATAACTCATCCGAACTGAAAACTCAGCGCTAGCGACGGGCGATAGGGTAGGCTAAAGACACCTTGTGCCTTTTAAATGTAATCAGGACTGACGGAGTGGATAAGAAATCGCCTTGTCCCGGTCTGTGTGCATATATGTAGCTATATAGAATAGTAGCATTTTCCCATAAATGTTTCTTATATATTCCTAGCAGACCTGATCAAGGGCGTCCAGCGGTCTTTTTTTTTCTTCTTTTTTTACTTATTGGTTAATGTTGTCCTTTCTTGGCTTGTGCGTCACCAATTTCATTGGTGAGCAAGTATGTGCCAACGATACACGAGAAACATTTTAACTTGTAAATTTAACTGGACTTTCGAAACCCAGCAATAATTTTTCAATTTTATCAGCCCACTGGGGTGGCGAAAACAATAACATTCACTCCCGATTTCTGACAGTCGTATTCAAGCGTAGCATCCAGAATTTACGCTGTTTCAGAATCGACACTCTACCATAGAGCCAGCCGATAGGATTATCATCATTTATCAATTGTAAGGGAGCCGCGCTGGTGTAATGGCTTCGGCGTTGTACTGGCGACCAGGTGTTCATGGTTCAAACCCGGGCGTCGGCGTTTGAAGAAATGTTTACGGCCTGAAATTTGACTGAATAGCCTGAACGGCTCCTGTGATAAACCCTCTGTGGATGGGAAGGAGCGAAGCTCCTGACCGGGTTGGAAGGAAAGTCCTCAGGTTCCCCAGCCTCGCAATGACATGTCATTGGGCCGAAGGGCTGAAAGCCCAAGTGCCGCTGGTTAAGAAAAAAAAAAAAAAAAATCAATTGTAACATTTTTAGCAACCAGATGTTTCCCAATACTGGGAGTATTTTCCTCTTTTAACTGTGAACCCCAAGATCACGTTTTTCTACATCAACTATTGGCGGTGACATATTGTTCATCCAGGAAAAAGCCACACCAGATTCGGCGTTCACCTCACTAGTCTGTATCTGACAGAGGATGGACTGGGGCCAATTTTTGAAATAAACCTGACATTTTATATAGTCAGGAAAAATTGTAAATCCAAGGGATATCACCAAGAGTAGGTAAGGGTGATTGAGTGGCCACTGTATGAAAGAGAGAGTGAATATTTTTCTTTGTTACAGGGACTTTACCAAAATTGGATTTGCTTAAACTTGTTAACTTTACTGGGTAGCCTATAGTAGGAACTTGTTTCTTTACTGTGTTTTCTGTAACATAGTGCTAACCTTTGACCTTTGGGTTATCAACTTTTTGGGTTCTTTTCTCCATAGGGGTAGGGCACATTTATACTGCTATTTCATATGTATGTAAATCTTTTTTTGTATCTGATCTTTCTTTAGATATTTGATGTTGTCAAGTTTAAATGATAATAAACAACAAAAGAAACTTAAATTTGTGTGTTGGTCAGACCCATACCCAATTAACCGTAGTTTTTCACGTTTGTGTGTCTTGTTGTCAATAGCTGTGTGTGTGTGTAGTTAAACTTATATTTATATGTATGAGGAGGGCAAGGTTGTCTTGTTGTCGCAAAATTGGTTTCAAGTCATTGCAAACGTGTTCATGTAGATTTATAAACCCGTCAACGATCGATTGACCGCTTTCAAAATGGCGGCGTATCAGCGAAATGTGTATCAGACAGAGGAAATCACCAAGGATATATAAAAGCAGAATGGAATCATTGTGAAAAGGATTTCACATTGTGGTTCAGGAAAGGATTATGTATAACTGCATAATAGAAGAAACGGTAGGAAATTATCATTTACGGAGATATATGCGTATTACGGCTGCCCACAGTTACGCTGAAACACTAGTAAACCCACTTCTGTACTAAATACTAAAATCAACAAATAACAGTTTGGGCAATTACATGGATAAGATTTATCAACTGCATAAAACAAGATAAGATGGAACAATTTGGATATTATATATGCCGAGAATGAGAAAGGCAAAATTTCAGTCGACGCACAGATCGGCTGAAATCGCTGTTCGGGAAAGATTTTTCAGGCCTAGTTCTAAGCTGTGACGTCAGTACCCTCCGATACGCTCGCGCTATGCGTATATAAGCGTATCGGTAAAACTGGAGAGACACACACCGAAAGAGGTTTGAGACAGACGGACGGACGGCAGATAATCGCCACTACGCTACATCTATCTGAAGTGTGAGCGAATCGCCATAAGTTTCAGTCAGTATCTGGAGTCTGAGGGTAAGCGAAATTAGAATAACTACCGTGTATAATAATTTTTCTTTTATTTCAGGTTCATATGTAGAGTTCACAAAATATGCCTGTATAATATTCATTGATATAATGTATTGTTATTTTGAATATGATTTAAACATGTGCTTTATGGATGATTGTTGTTTGTACAAAAAGGTATTCAAACTAGTCCCACAGCCAAATAGAAAATATTTATTATATTAAATGCTGTATCTCGTCGATATTAAATGCTTTATCGTTTACGAAGATAAAGGCAGTCCCCTGACCAGAGATTGCCATAGGGAAATGAATGGTATACCGCGTTTACGAGGTTAAGGTGACTAGTCCCCTTCCTCGCGGCCTTTTCCTTCCCTAGTTCGAGCGCACAACTGAGTGCCCATTTACAGCTGGTAAAATGGAGTGTTCCACAGCCAGGTTTCAATTCCAAAACTATGTAATTGTACTACCGAAGAAAGCAACTTGATCGCTTGGTCACTCTCTTTATTTATGTATTAATTTTGTGTAGATGCTAAGAATAGCATCAGTATTTAAATTTGTACCCTACATAGTTTGGATAGATCAAGTTATAAATAAGTAAAAGATTACAGGAGCAGAATAACCCAGATGATGTTTATTACTAATAATGTTAATATTAATTCTGGATCATTGAAATGATGTTACTTGCTATGACTGTATAACTTTGACACCTGATGACTGACTAGTCTGACTTATGTGCTAGTCAGTTACACTTAATTGAAATGTAAATATTAATGCTATATCACTGAAATGATGTCCTTACTTACTATGATTGTATAACGGTGACATCTGATGACTGACTGGTCTGACATCTGTGCTAGTCAGCTACAAGTCTAGCCAGATACTAGCCAAGGCTGTTATGATGTTTCAGGTTCCATGAAATAACTCAAACCAGACTGTCCAGTATCAGAAACCTGTGTTGTTCATCAGAGGCAATCCCACAAACGTGCAGGACCCCAACGAGTGAACTTCAACTGGTCTTCGGCATCCCTAGTGCTGGGTCTACCGATACTGATATATGCAACGGACAGTCCATGTCAGCAGGATCAAGAGTCAGATAAGTGTCACTTAGGACACTGACCACCACAATATATATATAAAACAGCTAATAGTGAAAATCCATAGTTCAGTCAACTGATGACAATTAATTGGAAAGTCAAGAGACTTAAAACAGTGATTGCAGATTGCAGTAACTTTAATATTCAAGATCTTGAAGTCTAAACAGACAATAATAGTAATTGTGTGAATACCTTTATATATATGTATATGGTCTTTTCCAACTAGTAGAAATAGAATATTAGTGTAATTATTAAACTATTTTAACTGTACCTGAGGATTTATTCACTTCTTCCATTTGTGGTTTCAGTGAATGTTCATTTTACTTATCCCCTAGAATATAGTAATCATAAGATAGTCACAGGGAGGAGACGCCTTAAATCCTGGTACAACTTCTTACCAACTGGCCAGGGTTTTCACAGTCTGACTATTTATATGATATCCATACACCAGTACTTATTTCTAAGACTGTGGTATTACTTGTAAGACCAGAACTCTTTACTGGCATACTATCCTGGTAGCATATGACATACCTGGATTCCTATATAGATATCTAACTCTAATTAACCTCCCGCTACAGTGGGGGCTCATCTGCGGGATATTTTTGATATTCCAGAGCCAACTTTCTATTTCTGCTGTGTAGGAGATTTTTTTAAAATTTTTTTGGAAAGAGTAAACATAGTAGGAATAAAATATAAAATTTTTTTTGTAGGAGTACCATTGAGTACAGATAGAGAAAGCTGTTTCATATATGGTGAAGTCAGTTTAATTAACTTTAATTTTAACTAAGTTAATTATATTGTAGTAAATTAGTTTGAGTAAGATCACTTACCCTACTAGACTACAGATACATCATGGCTGACTTGGTCAAGTTTAGGTCTGCCACACTGCAGGTGGGAAAAGAGCTTGGCAAGAGTGGTGATGCTCTGGTCCAGTATGTCACGACGGAATGTGAAAAGTATATGGACAGAGAAGCAAAGCAATTAGAAGCAGAGAGAGAAGCCAAGAAATTAGAGGCTGAGAGAGAAGAAAGGAGGCTACAAGCAGAGGCTGAGAGAGAAGAAAGGAAGTTACAAGCAGAGAGAGACCATGAGCTGAAAATGAGACAGCTTGAACTTGATCTTCAGGCTGGGACTAGCACCCATGGTAATAGCTCACCTCATTCTGAGAATAGCTCTTTTCAGAACATGGCAAATGGAGCCATGAGTTTCCACCTAGATCCATTTATTGAAAAGGAGGACGCAATTGAGTCGTACCTAGATAGGTATGAAAGGCTAGCCTCTACATATGGACTGGAAAAGGAGAAATGGAGTTTAAAGTTATCTCAGGGATTGAGAGGTATTGCATATGATGTGTTCCTGAAACTCCCCAAAGAAGATCAGGAGAATTATGAAATCCTAAAGCAAGCCTTACTTATTCGGTATGAAAAGAACTCAGAGGCCTATAGGAAGAAATTTAGAACTTCTAAACCTCTGCCTGGAGAAACATATAACCAGTTCTCAGCTAGACTAGAAACGTATTTGTTGAAATGGAGTAGTTTAGGTAAGTATCAGAAAACCTATGAGGATCTGAAAGAAATGGTTATGTTAGAGCAAGTGAAAGATTCCATGCCTCCAGAAATGAGGAAATTCCTTATGGAACAAGGAGCAGAGAGGCTGGAAGACATTTTGAAATGTGCAGAGAGATATCAAGCAGCTCAAGCTGAATTGGTAGGAACAAAAAGAAAGCAGGTAGAAGGATATAAGCCACCACCGCAGAATACCCAGTTTGACCAGAAGGATCATCCATACAGAAATAAGCCAAGATTTGATAATAAGGACAAAAACCCTCAGACTCAGGAAAGTAAACCCTATAAACAGGGAGATAAGTGGTGCAAATTTTGTAAGATGAGCAACCACAACACTGATGAATGTGGGAGGAAAAAACCCCTTCATCATGCTGCATGTCTACAGGTGAGGGCTTCTGATAGGAAGGAACTGACTGTGAGTCAGAATAGCCACCATCACCCACCTACACAGGAGATAGTGACTGTGAATGGCAAACAAGTCACAGGAATGTATGACACAGGTTTGTCCTATGACGCAGTCGTGTGTGCATCTCTGGTGTGCCCTGAACAAATCACCACAGAAACAGTAGATATTCAAGGGCCACTAAAAGGAACATCACCCCTTACTTTACCCATAGCAAAGATTCATGTCAGTTGTCGCTATGTGGAAGGGGAGATAAATGCAGCTGTGATAGATGATCCCTTTTACCCCCTGATGTTGGGGCGTAGATATGTTTTCTTGGGAGACCCTGTAAAACCTATGGTTATGGCAGGAATCCAGACCAGGTCTGACTCCAGGAACATAGAGAGGGACACCAAATTAAAATTTCATTCGACTGAAATGAAACGGGCTCAAGAAGCAGACAGCACATTGAAGCCTTGTTTTGGAAAAGTGTCAAAAACTCATAACCCTCCAAGGAAAGGACATTTCTTTAGGGAACATGGACTCTTGCACAGGAAAGCTGGCAGAGGGACGAAAAGTCATGGTCAAATTGTTGTGCCATCCACCTATAGAAATAAAGTTATGGGCTGGGGGCACATAACAACTTTGAGTGAACACCTGGGTAATGGTGCCACAAAACAAAGAGTAGCCACCCAGTACTACTGGCCGGGCATTACGGAAGACATTAATCGGTATGTAAATTCCTGTCCAGAGTGCACCCATGTAGATTCAGAAAGTCGACGGAAGAGTCTTCATCAAAAGTCTACAAGAAAACCAGCAATCATGGGTACTTCCGAGATTTGCACTGGAGGGGAAAGGAAACATCCCACACAGGGTCAATTGCAGTCTGAACCCCATGCGCTGGAAAAAAGGAACAAATCATGTAGCGAAAATCAAACACCTACGGATTTGCGACGGAAAACCGCAACCAACTATCAACGGAAAGAGGGCGGTAAACTTCAAGGGAAAGCTACCGACCCCGTTTCACCAGCAGTAAGGGCCTGGATGAAAAGCCGAACGGGAAAAAGAGAGATAGTAAGGGATGAATATATTCCTGGAAAACAGAATGGGCGTGCAGATTTTCTCAGTCGCCATCCCACAGAGTTAGAGCAAGATAGAAGGAAGGAAAACTAACCTCGGAATGGTCGATTTGCAATTGTCTTGTACCCAATAGTTAAGCTAGATTTCATCCAGCTTAAAATATGGGGGAGCTATGTCGCAAAATTGGTTTCAAGTCATTGCAAACGTGTTCATGTAGATTTATAAACCCGTCAACGATCGATTGACCGCTTTCAAAATGGCGGCGTATCAGCGAAATGTGTATCAGACAGAGGAAATCGCCAAGGATATATAAAAGCAGAATGGAATCATTGTGAAAAGGATTTCACATTGTGGTCCAGGAAAGGATTATGTATAACTGCATAATAGAAGAAACGGTAGGAAATTATCATTTACGGAGATATATGCGTATTACGGCTGCCCACAGTTACGCTGAAACACTAGTAAACCCACTTCTGTACTAAATACTAAAATCAACAAATAACAGTTTGGGAAATTACATGGATAAGAAGGTAGAGATTTATCAACTGTATAAAACAAGATAAGATGGAACAATATGGATATTATATATGCCGAGAATGAGAAAGGCAAAATTTCAGTCGACGCACAGATCGGCTGAAATCGCTGTTCGGGAAAGATTTTTCAGGCCTAGTTCTAAGCTGTGACGTCAGTACCCTCCGATACGCTCGCGCTATGCGTATATAAGCGTATCGGTAAAACTGGAGAGACACACATCGAAAGAGGTTTGAGACAGACGGACGGACGGCAGATAATCGCCACTACGCTACATCTATCTGAAGTGTGAGCGAATCGCCATAAGTTTCAGTCAGTATCTGGAGTCTGAGGGTAAGCGAAATTAGAATAACTACCGTGTATAATAATTTTTCTTTTATTTCAGGTTCATATGTAGAGTTCACAAAATATGCCTGTATAATATTCATTGATATAATGTATTGTTATTTTGAATATGATTTAAACATGTGCTTTATGGATGATTGTTGTTTGTACTAAAAGGTATTCAAACTAGTCCCACAGCCAAATAGAAAATATTTATTATATTAAATGCTGTATCTCGTCGATATTAAATGCTTTATCGTTTACGAAGATAAAGGCAGTCCCCTGACCAGAGATTGCCATAGGGAAATGAATGGTATACCGCGTTTACGAGGTTAAGGTGACTAGTCCCCTTCCTCGCTGCCTTTTCCTTCCCTAGTTCGAGCGCACAACTGAGTGCCCATTTACAGCTGGTAAAATGGAGTGTTCCACAGCCAGTTTCAATTCAATAATTATGTAATAGTGCTACTGAAGAAAGCAACACTATCGTTTTTCGTCAGTCGGGCACTCACTTTATTATTTGTGTATTAATTTTGTGTAGATGCTAAGAATGGCATTAGTATTTGAATTTGTACCTGATGTGATTTGGGAAGATCAAGTTATAGAATATGAAAGGATGTATAGGAGCAGAATCAACCAGATGATGTTTATTACTGATAATGTTAATATTAATTCTGGATCATTGAAATGATGTTACTTGCTATGACTGTATAACTTTGACACCTGATGACTGACTAGTCTGACTTATGTGCTAGTCAGTTACACTTAATTGAAATGTAAATATTAATGCTATATCACTGAAATGATGTCCTTACTTACTATGATTGTATAACGGTGACATCTGATGACTGACTGGTCTGACATCTGTGCTAGTCAGCTACAAGTCTAGCCAGATACTAGCCAAGGCTGTTATGATGTTTCAGGTTCCATGAAATAACTCAAACCAGACTGTCCAGTATCAGAAACCTGTGTTGTTCATCAGAGGCAATCCCACAAACGTGCAGGACCCCAACGAGTGAACTTCAACTGGTCTTCGGCATCCCTAGTGCTGGGTCTACCGATACTGATATATGCAACGGACAGTCCGTGTCAGCAGGATCAAGAGTCAGATAAGTGTCACTTAGGACACTGACCACCACAATATATATAAAACAGCTAATAGTGAAAATCCATAGTTCAGTCAACTGATGACAATTAATTGGAAAGTCAAGAGACTAAAAACAGTGATTGCAGATTGCAGTAACTTTAATATTCAAGATCTTGAAGTCTAAACAGACAATAATAGTAATTGTGTGAATACTTTTATATATATATGTATATGCTCTTTTCCAACTAGTAGAAATAGAATATTAGTGTAATTATTAAACTATTTTAACTGTACCTGAGGATTTATTCACTTCTTCCATTTGTGGTTTCAGTGAATGTTCATTTTACTTATCCCCTAGAATATACAGTAGTAATCATAAGATAGTCACAGGGAGGAGACGCCTTAAATCCTGGTACAACTTCTTACCAACTGGCCAGGGTTTTCACAGTCTGACTATTTATATGATATCCATACACCAGTACTTATTTCTAAGACTGGAGTATTACTTGTAAGCCCAGAACTCTTTACTGGCATACTATCCTGGTAGCATATGACATACCTGGATTCCTATATAGATATCTAACTCTAATTAACCTCCCGCTACAGTGGGGGCTCATCTGCGGGATATCTTTGATATTCCAGAGCCAACTTTCTATTTCTGCTGTGTAGGATATTTTTTTTTGTAAATTTTTTGGAAGGAGTAAACATAATAGGAATAAAATATAAAATTTTTTTTTGTAGGAGTACCATTGAGTACAGATAAAGAAAGCTGTTTCATATATGGTGAAGTCAGTTTAATTAACTTTAATTTTAACTAAGTTAATTATATTGTAGTAAATTAGTTTGAGTAAGATCACTTACCCTACTAGACTACAGATACATCATGGCTGACTTGGTCAAATTTAGATCTGCTACACTGCAGGTGGGAAAAGAGCTTGGCATGGATGGTGATGCTCTGATCCGGTATGTCACGACGGAATGTGAAAAGTACACCGAGAGAGAAGCAAAGCAATTAGAAGCAGAGAGAGAAGCCAAGAAATTAGAGGCTGAGAGAGAAGAAAGGAGGCTACAAGCAGAGGCTGAGAGAGAAGAAAGGAAGTTACAAGCAGAGAGAGACCATGAGCTGAAAATGAGACAGCTTGAACTTGAACTTCAGGCTGGGACTAGCACCCATGGTAATAGCTCACCTCATTCTGAGAATACCTCTTTTCAGAACATGGCAAATGGAGCCATGAGTTTCCACCTAGATCAATTTATTGAAAAGGAGGACGCAATTGAGTCGTACCTAGATAGGTATGAAAGGCTAGCCTCTACATATGGACTGGAAAAGGAGAAATGGAGTTTAAAGTTATCTCAGGGATTGAGAGGTATTGCATATGATGTGTTTCTGAAACTCCCCAAAGAAGATCAGGAAATTATGAAATACTAAAGCAAGCCTTACTGATCCGGTATGAAAAGAACTCTGAGGCATATAGGAAGAAATTTAGAACTTCTAAACCTCTACCTGGAGAAACATATAACCAGTTCTCAGCTAGACTAGAAACGTATTTGTTGAAATGGAGTAGTTTAGGTAAGTATCAGAAAACCTATGAGGATCTGAAAGAAATGGTTATGTTAGAGCAAGTGAAAGATTCCATGTCTCAAGAAATGAGGAAATTCCTTATGGAACAAGGAGCAGAGAGGCTGGAAGACATTTTGAAATGTGCAGAGAGATATCAAGCAGCTCAAGCTGAATTGGTAGGAACAAAAAGAAAGCAGGTAGAAGGATATAAGCCACCACCGCAGAATACCCAGTTTGACCAGAAGGATCATCCATACAGAAATAAGCCAAGATTTGATAATAAGGACAAAAACCCTCAGACTCAGGAAAGTAAACCCTATAAACAGGGAGATAAGTGGTGCAAATTTTGTAAGATGAGCAACCACAACACTGATGAATGTGGGAGGAAAGAACCCCTTCATCATGCTGCATGTCTACAGGTGAGGGCTTCTGATAGGAAGGAACTGACTGTGAGTCAGAATAGCCACCATCACCCACCTACACAGGAGATAGTGACTGTGAATGGCAAACAAGTCACAGGAATGTATGACACAGGTTTGTCCTATGACGCAGTCGTGTGTGCATCTCCGGTGTGCCCTGAACAAATCACCACAGAAACAGTAGATATTCAAGAGCCACTAAAAGGAACATCACCCCTTACTTTACCCATAGCAAAGATTCATGTCAGTTGTCGCTATGTGGAAGGGGAGATAAATGCAGCTGTGATAGATGATCCCTTTTACCCCCTGATGTTGGGGCGTAGATATGTTTTCTTGGGAGACCCTGTAAAACCTATGGTTATGGCAGGAATCCAGACCAGGTCTGACTCCAGGAACATAGAGAGGGACACCAAATTAAAATTTCATTCGACTGAAATGAAACGGGCTCAAGAAGCAGACAGCACATTGAAGCCTTGTTTTGGAAAAGTGTCAAAAACTCATAACCCTCCAAGGAAAGGACATTTCTTTAGGGAACATGGACTCTTGCACAGGAAAGCTGGCAGAGGGACGAAAAGTCATGGTCAAATTGTTGTGCCATCCACCTATAGAAATAAAGTTATGGGCTGGGGGCACATAACAACTTTGAGTGAACACCTGGGTAATGGTGCCACAAAACAAAGAGTAGCCACCCAGTACTACTGGCCGGGCATTACGGAAGACATTAATCGGTATGTAAATTCCTGTCCAGAGTGCACCCATGTAGATTCAGAAAGTCGACGGAAGAGTCTTCATCAAAAGTCTACAAGAAAACCAGCAATCATGGGTACTTCCGAGATTTGCACTGGAGGGGAAAGGAAACATCCCACACAGGGTCAATTGCAGTCTGAACCCCATGCGCTGGAAAAAAGGAACAAATCATGTAGCGAAAATCAAACACCTACGGATTTGCGACGGAAAACCGCAACCAACTATCAACGGAAAGAGGGCGGTAAACTTCAAGGGAAAGCTACCGACCCCGTTTCACCAGCAGTAAGGGCCTGGATGAAAAGCCGAACGGGAAAAAGAGAGATAGTAAGGGATGAATATATTCTTGGAAAACAGAATGGCCGTGCAGATTTTCTCAGTCGCCATCCCACAGAGATAGAGCAAGATAGAAGGAAGGAAAACTAACCTCGGAATGGTCGATTTGCAATTGTCTTGTACCCAATAGTTAAGCTAGATTTCATCCAGCTTAAAATATGGGGGAGCTATGTCGCAAAATTGGTTTCAAGTCATTGCAAACGTGTTCATGTAGATTTATAAACCCGTCAACGATCGATTGACCGCTTTCAAAATGGCGGCGTATCAGCGAAATGTGTATCAGACAGAGGAAATCACCAAGGATATATAAAAGCAGAATGGAATCATTGTGAAAAGGATTTCACATTGTGGTCCAGGAAAGGATTATGTATAACTGCATAATAGAAGAAACGGTAGGAAATTATCATTTACGGAGATATATGCGTATTACGGCTGCCCACAGTTACGCTGAAACACTAGTAAACCCACTTCTGTACTAAATACTAAAATCAACAAATAACAGTTTGGGAAATTACATGGATAAGAAGGTAGAGATTTATCAACTGTATAAAACAAGATAAGATGGAACAATATGGATATTATATATGCCGAGAATGAGAAAGGCAAAATTTCAGTCGACGCACAGATCGGCTGAAATCGCTGTTCGGGAAAGATTTTTCAGGCCTAGTTCTAAGCTGTGACGTCAGTACCCTCCGATACGCTCGCGCTATGCGTATATAAGCGTATCGGTAAAACTGGAGAGACACACATCGAAAGAGGTTTGAGACAGACGGACGGACGGCAGATAATCGCCACTACGCTACATCTATCTGAAGTGTGAGCGAATCGCCATAAGTTTCAGTCAGTATCTGGAGTCTGAGGGTAAGCGAAATTAGAATAACTACCGTGTATAATAATTTTTCTTGTATTTCAATTTCATATGTAGAGTTCACAAAATATGCCTGTATAATATTCATTGATATAATGTATTGTTATTTTGAATATGATTTAAACATGTGCTTTATGGATGATTGTTGTTTGTACTAAAAGGTATTCAAACTAGTCCCACAGCCAAATAGAAAATATTTATTATATTAAATGCTGTATCTCGTCGATATTAAATGCTTTATCGTTTACGAAGATAAAGGCAGTCCCCTGACCAGAGATTGCCATAGGGAAATGAATGGTATACCGCGTTTACGAGGTTAAGGTGACTAGTCCCCTTCCTCGCGGCCTTTTCCTTCCCTAGTTCGAGCGCACAACTGAGTGCCCATTTACAGCTGGTAAAATGGAGTGTTCCACAGCCAGGTTTCAATTCCAAAACTATGTAATTGTACTACCGAAGAAAGCAACTTGATCGCTTGGTCACTCTCTTTATTTATGTATTAATTTTGTGTAGATGCTAAGAATAGCATCAGTATTTAAATTTGTACCCTACATAGTTTGGATAGATCAAGTTATAAATAAGTAAAAGATTACAGGAGCAGAATAACCCAGATGATGTTTATTACTAATAATGTTAATATTAATTCTGGATCATTGAAATGATGTTACTTGCTATGACTGTATAACTTTGACACCTGATGACTGACTAGTCTGACTTATGTGCTAGTCAGTTACACTTAATTGAAATGTAAATATTAATGCTATATCACTGAAATGATGTCCTTACTTACTATGATTGTATAACGGTGACATCTGATGACTGACTGGTCTGACATCTGTGCTAGTCAGCTACAAGTCTAGCCAGATACTAGCCAAGGCTGTTATGATGTTTCAGGTTCCATGAAATAACTCAAACCAGACTGTACAGTATCAGAAACCTGTGTTGTTCATCAGAGGCAATCCCACAAACGTGCAGGACCCCAACGAGTGAACTTCAACTGGTCTTCGGCATCCCTAGTGCTGGGTCTACCGATACTGATATATGCAACGGACAGTCCGTGTCAGCAGGATCAAGAGTCAGATAAGTGTCACTTAGGACACTGACCACCACAATATATATAAAACAGCTAATAGTGAAAATCCATAGTTCAGTCAACTGATGACAATTAATTGGAAAGTCAAGAGACTAAAAACAGTGATTGCAGATTGCAGTAACTTTAATATTCAAGATCTTGAAGTCTAAACAGACAATAATAGTAATTGTGTGAATACTTTTATATATATGTATATGGTCTTTTCCAACTAGTAGAAATAGAATATTAGTGTAATTATTAAACTATTTTAACTGTACCTGAGGATTTATTCACTTCTTCCATTTGTGGTTTCAGTGAATGTTCATTTTACTTATCCCCTAGAATATAGTAATCATAAGATAGTCACAGGGAGGAGACGCCTTAAATCCTGGTACAACTTCTTACCAACTGGCCAGGATTTTCAAAGTCTGACTATTTATTTGATATCCATACACCAGTACTTATTTCTAAGACTGGGGTATTACTTGTAAGACCAGAACTCTTTACTGGCATACTATCCTGGTAGCATACGACATACCTGGATTCCTATATAGATATCTAACTCTAATTAACCTCCCGCTACACTTGTACTAAATTATAGTCGTATAGATAGGCTGGAGTAGAGAAACTTACTCATTCCATAGACATATTTTGTTCCTTAAACTATCACCCGTGAAATCTATTTCTCACACCTTTTTTTTCACGTACTTATCAACATCCACTCTACTCAGACGGGACAAAAATAACTCACAACTTATCTGCACGACATGAAGTCACTTCTATTTGGCTGAATTCACGATACCTGTATATGTTCTCTTCAAGTCGAAAAGTTTGTTTCATTGATCGTGCAAGCAACTTTGCTAATTGAACTTTATTTGTTTACTTTAATGGTTAAGGTTAGTTCTTGGTGAAGAGTGATCATGACAAAATCTTAGAATCTTTTAAAAGAACATTGCGAAATAATATTTTTGTTTCCTCTCGACTTTTTAATTTAAGCGTCAGTAGGAGAAGCAGTCTTCCTTCATGCTCATAGTGTCGTCCTTTGGCCATGTTGTGCCATATTTTCCGGAGCTGTTATGTAACATTGTCTATCCGTTTTCCTCTCTGACGTCCCTCTACCCTGTAGCCAGGGTCGGTGCTTTCATTTGGACAACTAGGCAGCCGCCTAGGGCGCAGACCTCAGAGGGGCGCAGACCTCAGAGGGGCGCAGTACTGACCTTCGAGGGGCACAGTTTTACACAGATTAGTTTGTTTAACCCATGTCAAAAAAAGCAACTGACAATTTATATTATTTTCTAACTTACCATGAATCAGACAGGGATAACTGTTAAGCCTTTGAGTGAAACAAGATGGTTGAGTCGGATCGATGCTTTGAAACCACTGAGATATCATCTCGGTAATATATTTAACAGCGCACATCGTGCTGTTTGTATGTATTAACTTGTAGAAAAGTCAAGTGTTCAAAGTTCAGATCAGATTGGGTTGCACCTTATAAACTCGAAGCACTTGTTACGTGTTCTTGTAAGTGTTCAGTGGTCTGAAAGTCTACACGCCCTAGATGTTGATTTCCACCAATCTATAGAATTATGAGCATCCCAGAATTATTCAACCCAGATAGGTTCTTCCGGATGAGAATGCGGCTACGTGCTGATGTTTCTTTGCTCGTGATGTTGGGTATAATGTAATGTTATCTCTCACCTTAGTTTATTGACACAGTTTGTCTTTCAGTCGCACATACCAAGTTATTAAAGGCACTTAACAAAGTCACCATAATAACTAATTTTCTACGCCACTAACAATAATTAGTTTAATCACTGAAGACAATCCAATAAACGATGTAATGTTTATTAAGGTTATATGTTGTATATAAAAGGATATTAAAGCATGCACTGTACACAAAATCTTCATTATTATTTATATTTTCATTCCTTTCTAATACTAATATTTATCTAATCCTATCCTACATAAACGTTAGAATCCTTGTTCTCAATTCTCTCTATTTATATATTCTTGTCCCCATTATGACAAACACTTGAGAATCATTGTTCTCATTATTACATATAAATTGTGTCAACTCAAAAGTTAGGCTGATTCTCAAAATCTCATAAAGAGTAACGGTATCATCTTCTTTAATATTCAATGAACATTTCTTGTTAAGTGTTACCGTGTCTATAATTAAGTATCGGGTCAGTGGTTCTCAATATGTTTACTTACAAGTGGCATCAAAGGCTAAGCGCCCGGAATAAATTCACCACGATTTATTTATCTATTG
This sequence comes from Oreohelix idahoensis, assembly GCA_024509875.1. Lineage (NCBI taxonomy): Eukaryota > Metazoa > Mollusca > Gastropoda > Stylommatophora > Oreohelicidae > Oreohelix > Oreohelix idahoensis. The sequence continues at coordinate 277,028 of JAMPIV010004716.1, forward strand.
CCTGCCAGTCTGCAGGATCACACAGTATTGCTTCACTACAACTGCTCCACCATCGGCCCTGGTTATAAATATTCATTACATATTCTATAGCGTCAACACGCAGAATAATATTATCCTTAAAATGACTCAAGAGCCGCTTGTGAATCACTATTCACCGTTGCAGATTAAGATCATTGGTTAACAGCTTGAACCACTATCTCTCATTCCTACTCCACTACAATCCTCGGAGTTAATCGGAATATTCAACGTCCTTTTCAGGATGAACAAAGAATAAGAAGAAGAATCGGAATATTCAGAGCCAACACCAAACTCTACTACTCAACAAATAATCCATCCTATTAATGTAAACCACAAAGTATATCGGAGCACTAGAGTCAATCCCAAAACTCTAAAGCTCGACGAAATACTCTCTCCAGCTATCTGTACTTATAAAAACAAGTTATTCTAACACTTGCTGAGATTATCTGGAAATGCTCTTCTTAATTTTTATTATTACCACTATTCTCTAAAAAGTACTTTTTATAAAAAATCCATGTATTTTCCTACTTTATTATTTGTCCATGTACTGTCTAATCCAGCACACGGACCTATAACGAACTTCCTACATTTGTAGTTCTCTTAATCTCTCTCTCTCTCTCTCTCTCTCTCTCTCTCTCTTTCTTTCTCTCTCTCCCTCTTTAAGAATTATAAAGTTGTCTGTCTAAAATCTCGAAGTTCCCCTTTTCCTTGTGTGTGTTTTGTCTATACAAGCTAGGGTATTTATTTGACTACCATTTTGCACCTTACACCTGTTTCCTCTGCTGTTCTATGGGAAAGAGTAAGGAGTTTATGATCTCGTGATCCTGACAACAGAGCAAATGCTGATTTCAGCACGTATCTTGTCTCTTCTCACGTCCCAGTAAAGCAACCTAACTGTACTACTGCAAGTTTTCTCATGGACAGGTGTCGCTATTTATAGTTACATTTACTTTCCTTTTCGTATAAATTTAATAAAACGTCACTCAAAATTATATTACTTTTTCTTTGTTTTTAGAATATTTTCGAGTGCTCTCAAAAGTGTGAGAACCACCGTATAAGACTTCAAATAACTGTCACTCAAAGGTACCCAGTGAACTGCACGTGATTCTACTAGACCACAGGAGTGATGCATTTTTGTTTATCACTTGTTGCGAGATTGACATCTCCTGATCTCAGGGTCAGCTAAAGTGAACTTACGTTTTAGTTTTGTAAAAAGTGAATGCGAGAAATAATACTGCACGTTTTCAATGTGCGTTGTCACAGAGTGACATCAAAATTTTTCATGTCGTGTGCCATTCCGTAATTTATTTTGTGCTCTTCACGTTATATTTGGAGAGTAAGGGTTGCTATAGGTCTCATCCAAAAAATGAGAAATGCCTGTAACCAAGACAACCGTACCCTCACGCATGGTCCAATTCTTGGAACCGGTGCTCCCTGTTTTTACCACCACGGCTATGGCGAATGGCGAGTATCTGGTGCCAACAAACCAGACCCCCGGAATCTACTGGGGTGAAATCTCTAGACTATGGGGGAGGTAACCCTACAGAAACCTCTGGCAGAGCATGTCCTCCATCAGATGTGGCTGATCACAAGCGGATTTGCAAACTCGCTATTCTTGCTCCAAAGAATTGCGAAGTAGACAATATAAATACAATGATTCAAGATCAACTACCTGGAAACCCAACTGTGTATCACTCTGTTGATGAAACATAATGTGATAAATAGAATTTTTTTACTTAAAAAAAAAAATGCAAGAGTGAAGGATTTCTATCCATTAGAAAGTAGAAAGTAGTACACTTGGACTATTTTTTTAGCATTAGGTGATAAGAGTTTTGAATGTGTTATTTTTTGTAAATCATCATTGTTTTCTATGAAAAAAATGCTTATATCAATTGAAAAAACATATTGTTTCTGCTATAAATCTTCTGTTTGCTTTAAATGTAAAATAAGCATTTTTTTTTAAACGAGAAAACAGCCAAAAAGCTTAGAGCTTTCTTGGTGTACTAATTTCAACTGAATATATTTTTAAGCTAATTCTCTACAACAATTATTAACCTGGAAACACACTGATTCTCGCATGGCCAACTGTACGTCACATGTTCGATAGTTTGGACTGGTAATAACATGCACCTCTATGTGCTGATTCGAATGACGAAAAATATGTTGTATAAGAGAATTAAAATGAAATAGATTGTGATGAAACATAAAAATCGATTTGGACAAATTTATTTGATTGCAACGTTTTTATTGATGAAAAAGTGCGACGGCGCCGTTTGATTTTGGTCTTGATTTTTTTCAAGTGTATTGTTTTTATCTTTCTTCTAATCAACTTATTTCTTGCCAAATATCTTATTTGGAGTGAAATTTCTAAATGCTCAGTAAAAATATTTTATCTTAGTGCATTCAGCATTTTTGAATTTGTTTTGTATCAATCATAAGGTTTACTTACTCTGTATGTGCAACTAACCGGGCAACGTCGGGTAGTACATCTAGTATATATATATATATATATATATATATATATATATATATATATATATATATATATATATATATATATATATATATATATATATATATATATATATATATATATATATATATATATATATATATATATATATATATACTAGATGTACTACATCTAGTATATATATATATATATATATATATATATATATATATATATATATATATATATATATATATATATATATATATATATATATATATATATATATATATATATATATATATATATATATATATATATATAATACTGAAGCACATTAAAAACGCACCACCTGTATAATCCAGGAACAGAGTGTGAAATGTAAATATAAGTGTTTACAAGTTTACATATTTGGAATCTTTATTCATTTTCCCATGAATCCATGCTGGTCATTAATTTGTACATTTGATTGTTATTAAATTCATTGCATTCTGTGCAGGCAAGGGAGAAAACCAAAAATGCAACCAATAAAAAAAATTCATTCACACTATCCTCTGTATCTGGTATGTCCACCGCATGCTTGCAAACAAGCTTGGCAGCGGCTCCGCATGGAACGCACAAGTCTCTGAAGGAAATTCAGGGGAATCAAGTCCCATTCACGTGTAAGAGCAGCTTCGAGCTGTTGCAGATTAGCTGGAGAACCTTGCCTGTAGACTCTGCGTCCAAGCTCGTCCTACAGATGTTCTATAGGGGACATGTCTGGTGATAGGGCAGGCCAATAAATCGTTACAATGTTCTGCTGCTGTAGATATTGCTGCGTAATGAATGCGGTGTGCGCACGTGCGTTATCCTGCTGGAGAAGCTGCAAGTCTGGATAATTTGTGAACGCAGGAGCAACCAATGCATCCAGAACCTCATCTCGATATGTCACAGCATTAACATTTCCACGGAAGACGTGAAGAGACAAGCGATGGTGAAAACTGAATCCTCCCCAAATGTGAATACTGCCACCTCCAAATCTGTTGTGTTGACGAACACAGCAATCTGCAAAGCGCTCTCCACACCGTCACCAAATCCGCATACGTCCATCAGCAAAGGATATGTTGAATCTGCTCTCGTCTGTGAATAGGACAGCATTCCACTGCAGTCTAGTCCATCTGACATGTTGCTCTGCCCATTGCAGTCGCTGCTGACGATGTCTGTGAGTCAAGTTTGGCCCAACATAAGGTCGTCTTGCAGTAAGGCCTGTATCTCTGAGTCGTCGTATGACTGTCATTCGAGAGACTTGCCCACGTCTACCCACTATTGCTCTTGCTGTTTGACTTGCCGGGAGAGAACGATTCCTTAGGTGACTCAGCACAATATGACGATCCCGCGCAGGGTTAGTAACTCGTGGTTGGCCACTCCGAAGTCTATCCCGGGCACTGCCAGTTGTTCCGTAACGTTCATTGAGACGTACAATAGTGCTGTGGTGGCAATTCCTCCTTCTGGCAATGGCCCGCGAGCTCATTCCGGTCTCCAACATACCACTGGCTCGTTGGCGGTCGTTTTCAGATAGTCGGGGCATTTCAAGCACATGTACTGGGTGTTTTGTCTCAACGGCCTTTTTATACCGAGTATACTGCCACAAGGCGTACACATTTTCAGGGTCATAGCTGTTGGGAATAGTGTTGCACGTGTAACTTTCATTGATTTCATGTAGTCTGTACACAAACCCGTGGGTTGAATCATGCACTTTCCATTCCAGCAGCTATTCGCTCTCTACCTCATGACAAACACGGAGAAAATCCATTCCCACACTTTTTTTTCCCAGCTTCTTGGCATCAGTATATATAATAGTGGTGCGTGTTTAATGTGCTTCTATATATATATATATATATATATATATATATATATATATATATATATATATATATATATATATATATATATATATATATATATATATATACAGGGTGTTTATAAAGTCGCTGTGCAGTGAATTTGAAAAATATTTTAGAAATTACGTTACGAATGATGCAAATTTACGTCATGATATACTGTGTTCCAATGCTGTGTTCCACAATCCCGTGTGCAGCATTACAGAACAAGCCCCTGATGAAAACCACATTTCTGGTGACGAAGTGTCGCCCGGGCGTAAATTTCACTGCACAGCGACTTTATAAACACCCTGTATATATATATATATATACGGATAAGACGTTAGAAGAACGCAGCCAGGAGTCAATCCACAGTGCTGAGTACATTCAAGTTGATCTGCCTGATGATGATCTCACACACTTCTTGGACGGGAAGAGAGATGCAATCAAGTTTCCACCCGCCAGTGCAAAAGGGCTTTGGGAACAGCTGGACGAAGCCTTGGCAAAAGAGTTGGATAACAACCTGAAGCAGATAACTTTGGAGAAGAAGCTGGAAATCTTCGGCGACATAATATATCTGCACTGTCGCAAAGTGTTCGGAGTGAGGGAGGCAAGAGAAAGTAACCCACCACGAAAAAGCAGAAGACAAATTAAAATAGGAGAAATCAGAAAACAGAAGAAGCATGCCCGAAAACTGTTCAAAAATGCAGTTGCCGCAGAGAAGGAAGGGTTACGACAGGTTTGGGAGCACCTGAAAGGCCAACATAATGCCCTTTGTAGAGCAGAAAGGTTGTGCAGGAAGAAAAGGAAGACTCGAATGGATAGAGAAAGATTCTTCAGGGAGCCCTTCAAGTTTGCCAAAGAACTGTTTGAGCAGCCACGGTCGGGTACGCTAAACATCAGGAAAGAAGACCTGGAAGAACACCTTGGAATGACATATTCAGATGGTCGCAAAGATGAGCCGCTCAGCAGTATGGCAGGCCTTAAATGGCCGAGTAAGCCAGGAGCTGAATTTAACACCAAGCCCCCAACGGTGCAAGAGGTAGAGAGCATTGTCCAGAAAGCTCGATGCAAGTCAGCTCCAGGTCCTAATGGTGTTCCATATGTGGTGTATAAGAGATGCCCTGAGGTGCTCAAACGACTGCTTCGTTTACTGAAGAGTGCGTGGAAAACCCAGCTTGTTAGCAAGGAATGGAGAAAGGCGAACGGAGTCTACATCCCGAAGGAGCAAAATTCCACAGACATCAGTCAGTTCAGGCCAATCTCACTACTCAATGTGGAAGGGAAGATATTCTTCTCAGTGATGGCGAAAAGACTCACTACATACCTCCTGGCAAATGGGTACATTGACACTACCATTCAGAAAGGAGGTATCCCAGGTACACCAGGATGTCTAGAGCATGCCACAATGATATGGGAAGCAATCCAAAAGGCAAAGTCTGACAGAACAAACCTCCATGTAATCTGGTTGGATTTAGCGAATGCTTATGGATCCGTTCCACACCAGATGTTGTGGCAGGCCCTAGAAATGTATCATGTTCCACAAGAGATTGCAGCAATGCTGAAGCTGTATTTCGCAGGGTTTGCTGTCAGATTTTCAACCAGAGAGTACACAACGAAGTGGATTGGCCTTGAAGTTGGAATTGCGATGGGATGTACCATCTCTCCGATACTATTCGTGATGGCTATGCAGGTAATCCTCAATGCGGCTGAAGGAATGGCTATAGGTCCAAAGCTCGGTGGAATGTGTCTCATGCCACCGCTCAAAGCATTCATGGATGACACAACAATTCTGACATCAGATGAACATCAGGCCCGGAGGATGTTAGCACGCCTGGATGAACTAGTCAGCTGGTGCAGAATGAGCTTCAAACCCAAGAAGTCGAGAAGCCTATCAGTCAGGAAAGGGAAGATAGCAGAGGTCATATTCACGATTTCCAACCAAAGAATCCCTACTGTCATTGAGGAACCTGTTAAAAGTCTTGGCAGAGTGTACGATGCCTCATTAAAAGACTCAAAGGCAGTGCAACAGACAATAGAAATGGCGGACAGAGGGCTACAGATCATAGACCAAAGCAGACTCCTGGGGAAGTTCAAACTGTGGTGCCTCCAGTTCATGTTGATACCAAAGTTGCTGTGGCCACTGCTTATATATGAAATAAGCACAAGTACAGTGGAAGCCATAGAGAAGAAGGTCAACAAGTTCATGAGAAAATGGCTAGGAGTACCACCAGGTCTGTCAGATGTAGCACTGTACTGCAAAAAGTCAAAACTTCTGCTTCCTTTCAAGTCAGTTGTTGAAGAGTACAAAGTTGGAAAGGCAAGGCTTGCAATGATGCTACGCGAGTCAGCTGATGACGTGGTTAAGTCCATTCAGCCCACACTGAAAACGGGAAGGAAGTGGAAAGTGGAAGAAGCTGTTGATGCTGCCCAAGAGTCACTCAAACTGAGGGAGGTAATCGGATACACACAAACGAATAGACGGGGATTTGGTCATGGAGACATCCGCTGGTGGTCCAAGGCATCAAGCAGGGAGCGCAGAGACATGGTAGTTCAGGAGATACGAGAAGCTGAGAATGATAAAAGGTTGCAAAAAGCAGTGCAGCAGGTCCAACAAGGCCAATGGACTACATGGGAAGGAGCCCTGCAGAGGTCCTTGACATGGAATGATATATGGCATATGGCACCTCTTAGGCTCAGCTTCGTTGTCAGATCACTGTATGACCTGCTGCCGTCGGCCACCAACCTTGTGAAATGGGGAAAGTCGGATGATGAGCAGTGCCCCCTGTGCCAGGGGAGGCAGACACTTGAACACGTGCTCTCAGCGTGTAAGGTGTCATTAGGGCAAGGGCGATACACTTGGCGCCATAACAAAGTGCTAAATGAGCTTGCTGCGACAATAGATCTGGCAAGAATGAAGGCGAATAGCAAAGTCCGGCCAGACACCGCAAACACATACTTTCTGAGGGCAGGAAAGTCAGCACACCCCAAACCGAATAAACCTGGTAGCAGTTTACCATCTCTTCTTGATTGTGCAAATGATTGGGAGATGGCGGTAGACCTACCTGGACGAGGGGCATATCCAGAGAGTATCAGAAAATCGCGGAGACGGCCGGATATAGTGCTTCATTCTGCAGCAACGCTTCAGGTCATACTGATTGAACTGACAGTGCCATTTGAATCCAGATTAGATGAGCAACATTCGTTCAAAGCGGCCAAGTATAGTGATCTGGCCGCGGATCTGAGACACGATGGGTTCACTGCAAGGGTCATGGCTGTTGAAGTGGGCGCAAGAGGGCTTGTGGCTGCATCAGTGTATGATCTATTGAAACTGTTGGGGCTGAGGGGACAGTCGAGAACAAGGGCCCTGAAGAGGCTTAGTGAAACTGCCGAAAAGGCATCAGGCTGGCTGTGGAACAACCGCAATGGGGAATGGAGAGCGTAACAATAAACGCTGCGGTACAGAAAACACCAGGAATTTTTCTAAGTCCACAATACGCTGAGGTTTGTGGTGGACTAGTGAACGGGCTGCGACTCAGGGGCGACAAGCGGAGTATACTATAAGGGGTGTCAGTATCAAAAGTCCAGTGGGGAACACGCAGTGGCGACTCGTTGACTTCGCGCTGGTGTCTCAGTGTGTGCGACGGAACGAACGGAATAATTTGTCTTCTCCTTGTTACTTTCACAATTGCCTCCACGGCTGGCGGAGTTGTGGAATTTAAAGTTGCTACCATAAGTGAAATGGGTTCATTTTCGATGCAAGACAACAGGAAGCTGAGACGCTTGGGAGTCATGACCCAAGTGGGCCCGCCCCCCTTAGAGTGTAAAGGAGTATATAGGGCCGAAACACTTGTCGGACGGGGGGACTTCTTCTGATGATCAGATTGCTTCCTGTTGTATCGCTCTGTAAAGAGTTTCCTATCATATATATAAATATAAAATATATATATATATATATATATATATATATTTATATTATATTATAGATATATATATATATATATATATATATATATATATATATATATATATATATATATATATAAACAATGAAGTCTTTAAATTTTTCACGTTATCCGTGTAAAACCAACATTCTCTCACAAGGCATTTACTTTCAGTATTGTTTTCCAGTCACTACCAAGTTCTCGAAGATGTTCCCAGAGATTCACTAAAGCAGTGTGGGAAAATGTATCGACTGATCTGAAATTAAGCCACACAGACATAACAAGGAGATTAGCTCACGTCTGTGCTTCAAAGTAATTTCCTGATACCAGGCAAAATTCAAGCAGTTTTTTTCGGGGACTGAAAATAGAAGTGGAGAAACACAAAAAAAATTAGGATAGGATAGGATAAGCGACGTGTTATGTTTTAAGGTCATGTAATTGATTTTGAATATTTTTTATACTTTACGTTAAAGAACATTTACCACTTTTCCCTGTTTAGCTAATTACATTCCCTACTACTACTACTGCTATTATTACTTCTTCTACTACTACAACTTATTCTATTAATACTACTAGCACCATTACTACTACTACTACTATTACTTCTTCTACTACTACTACTTATTCTATTACTACTACTACCATCATTACTACTACTACTACTATTACTTCTTCTACTACTACTACTTATTCTATTACTACTACTTATTCTATTACTACTACCACCATTACTACTACTACTACTATTACTTCTTCTACTACTACTACTTATTCTATTACTACTACTACCACCATTACTACTACTACTACTACTACTACTATTACTACTACTATTACTACTATTACTTTTACTACTATTATTACTATTTCTACTACTACTGCTACTACTACTACTACCATTACTACTACTACCATTACTACTACTACCATTACTACTACCATTACTACAACTACTACTACTCTACTACTATTACACTGTTCTTGATACTTGTAAACACATGAAAAACGGCAATGGAGGCAGTTTTAAAAATGAACAAGAGAAACACTCGGTTTCGAACCTGGTGTCGTGAAACGAGTGTAACCCACTACTTTGTTAATCACTATGTCGAGATACAGATTTGCTTCAACCAATCAACGAGCAACGTTCACCAGTCTCTGAGACAGAATAAATTAACGGCCATCTTGTTCACGCAAGATGGCGGATGAAAACTGAATAAAATTAGGCTGTACAGCGCTTGAGACTAAACCGGAGGAAACCAATCATTTTGCTCCGCCAGGAACCAACCAAACGCTTTCCTTAAGCATTTACCTACCTATATAATCGGGCGGATTTTATGCATAATCACACATCACCGACGCGACGCCAGAGATACCGACCGACTGAAGAGGAGAAGCTGTCACCTTGATTTATAGCTTACCTGGAGTGCAATGACCTGCAGCTTGCTTTGCAAAGTCGAGTCAAAATCTGGCCGGTTTGAATCTTAGAGGGTAAATATATTTACGATAACCTTTAGGAAAATAAGCTTTCAGCAGGTCTATAATGTTGGTATTTGTTGTGTGTCATTTATACTACCTATCAGGTTACTGATTGTATCTTGGGGGAAATTAAGTATAATGATTGTACCACGACAAGCATGGGAAACAAAGAGCCAGGGATCCAGACCTCCAGGACGACCCAGAGTCCGCTGGGAGGACAACATTAGACAATCTTTGAAGGACCGAGGACTAGAATGGAACCAGGCCAGGAAGAAGACAGCTGATAGAATGGTCTGGCGCTCTCTCTTCCAAACCTCTACACCTCACGGTAGAAGGGGAACGACTAAGTAAGTAAGTAAGTAAGATTGTATTTCCTATTATGATTGAATAGACAAAGACTAATAGGACTCATACCTCAATCTATTGTCTCCTATAACTCAATCTATTGTCTCACATGACTTCAGTCTATTATCTCCGATAAGATCAACTGCCATATAACCAAAACAGTCCTTGTTAGGACTCAACCTATTGTCTCCTATACTTCAATCTGTTATCTCAGACCAACTGCAATATAACCAAAACAGTCCTTGTTAGGACTCAATCTATTGTCTCCTATAACTTCAGTCTATTATCTCCGATAAGACCAACTGCCATATAACCAAAACAGTCCTTGTTAGGACTCAACCTATTGTCTCCTATAACTTCAATCTATTATCTCAGACCAACTGAAATATAACCAAAACAGTCCTTGTTAGGACTCAATCTCTTGTCTCATCTAACTCCAATCTATTGTCTCCTATAACTCCCACCTGATATATCACCAAGCAGTCCTCGTCTCACATACTCCTATCATAAGAACATAACGTTATTGTTAGGATATATTATAGCACTTGTCAAAGAGGGCCTGGTATATTATAGGGGGAAGGACATTGTTGTATCACACCTAGGTGTACACATTATTGGATGTATTCATGTATTGAACTTATATTATGGGATGTATTCATGTATTGAATGTATTCATGTATTGAATTTATATTATTGAATGTATTCATGCATTGAATTTATATTATTTAATGATATCCATGTATTAGTTTATCAGAAAGAATGTTTTGCAAGTAGACACCTGTCTTGTCTCGCTTTGCTAAATCATACTAAGCCATGTTGTCATTCATCCTACATGCAGACACTGAGACACGCTCTTATCATATACAATAGAAATAGGTGGGCTTGAGGACAGAAATTAGCCCCTATTTTTCCTTGTTACAGGTTTTATTCGTGTCCTAAAACCTGAGATCGAGGGTCGTCAATCCAGCTGCCTGGAACTCCGCTGGAGCATAGAGGTTGTCCTGACTCTACATCTTTGGTCCCCCTCAGTCTTGGGTGGGCTAAAGGAACGATACTCAGCCGATGTTGTGTGAACCAACCAAAGAAGAACAGACCTTAGAGAGATGAGTACACATTAGTACCATTTCTGTCAGCATTGTGAGCATAGAAACTGTCAGTGATGAGAAAGTGAAGTAGCATAGCAAGAGACAAAAATAACAGCATAGCTGATAAGTGTTATATCCTTAATTAACAGCACAGCTGATGCATGTACTATAATTGAATAACAGCACAGCTGATATAATTTTTGTTCCTATAATTGGAAAACTTGTTGTAATATTTATTTACATATATATATATATATAATATATATATATATATATATATATATATATATATATATATATATATATATATATATATATATATATATATATATATATATATATATTATATATATATATATATATATATATATATATATATATATATATATATATATATATATATATATATATATATATAAAATAAATATTTGTAAATCATATGTAAACTTACAAATTCATTACATTCCATTTTTCAACATTCACCCTTCAGCACAAGAGTAGATAGTGTATATACTAAATAAATAATAAGGAAATTGTATTTGAACGACTTGTCAATTTTATCAGTGTTAAGTAAAATCTGTTTCCTTGGTTTTTTTAATATCACAGTTAGTTACACAGCGCTGGTGGCACTTTATGTCGGTCCCCTCTCTACTATTGTTTCGAGATCAGATCATTCACAGCCGTAACTAATTTGTGATACCAGTAGTCCTCTCAGACACTGGGACTTCACCATTTTCTGCAGAAATTCTATTTCTGTAATTGTCAGTACTATACTGATCCAAGAGCCAAATAAAACCTCTCGCCACACTGGGGGCTCGTTCCTGAGATATTTCTGTATATCTTGAGCCATACTTAGTCTATTCATCTATATACTAACTCTATCTTGTGCCACCCATAGATAAAATAAGAAACAGATTTTTGAATAAAAATTCTATAATAGGATTTAAAAAAAAATATATATATCATCAGTTGAGATTAAAAGAGCTTGAAATTCAGGCAAATACTGGCAATAATGGTGGTAGCTCACCTCACTCTGAGAGTAGCTCCAGCCAGAGCACCTCAAGTGGGGCCATGAATTTTCATCTGGACCCATTTGTTGAGAAAGAAGACGCCATTGTGTCGTACCTGGATAGATACGAAAGACTAGCCACTACCTATGGCTTAGTGAAAGAAAAATGGAGTCTTAAACTATCTCAGGGATGAGAGGTGTGGCCTACGATGTGTATTTGAAGCTCTCAAGAGATGACCAGGAAGATTATGAAATCCTGAAGCAGGCACTGCTTGTGAGATATGAAAAGAACTCAGAATCATATAGAAAGAAATTCCGAACAGCTAAACTTCTTCCAGGAGAAAACTATCACCAATTCTCGGATAGATTGGAAACCTATTTGGAAAACTGGAGTAGTTTAGGGAAGTGTCAGGATCTGAAAGAAATGGTAATGATGGAGCAAGTGAAAGAGTCCATGCCTCAAGAAATGAGGAAGTTTATCATGGAACAAGGAGCAGAGAGATTTGAAGATATTGTAACTGTTGCTGAGAGGTATCAAGCAGCTCAGGCAGAATTATTAGGAAATAAGAAGAAGCAGGGTGAAAACTTCAAATCATCACAAAACTATACCAAATATGAACAAAAGGACCATACCACAAGGACCAAACAAAGATTTGACCAAAAGGACAAAAACCCTCTAAGATCGGATAAGACACCTTACCGGAAGGAAGGAAAGTGGTGTAAAACTTGTCTAATGAGTAACCACAATACTGCAGACTGCAGAAGGAACAACCCTCCTTATTACGCTGCGTGTCTCACAACAGGGAACAAGGGAAGGAAGGAACTGGCAGGTAGTCAGAATGACCTCCATCATCCCCCTGTCTGTGAGGAAGTGACATGTAATGGCACTAAAATTCAGTGCTTATATGATTCAGGTTTGGAATTCGACTCAGTCGTGAGTGCAACCCTAGTGCACCCTGACCAACTTACCACAGAAACAGTGGACATACAAGGGGCAATGCAGGGAACCGGCACCATGACACTTTCCATAGCAAGGATCAATGTGAGAACTCGCTATGTGGAAGGAGTGATAAGAGCAGCAGTGAGTGATGATCCTATATACCCGCTGGTAATAGGATGTAAATATGTCTTTTTGGGTGACCCAATAAAACCTGTTGTCATGGCAGCAAACCATACCAGGTCGAGCACCAAAAAGGAGGAGGGAGATCCAATAAACATTCATCGTACAAAGATGAAAAAGGCTCAAACAGCAGATAGCACATTGAAGCCTTGTTTTGGCAAATTGCCAAAGGCCCATAACCCTCCAGAGAAAGGAGACTACTATATGGAAAATGGCCTACTCTACAGACAAGCTGGAAAAGGACCTAAAAGGCATGGACAGCTGGTAGTGCAAAAATTCTATAGGGAGGAAATTATGGAGCAAGAGCATGCTACATCAGGCAGTGGCCACAGAGGAAAAGGGGCCACTGGTCAAAATATAGCATTGCGATATTACTGGCCAGGAATAATTGAAGACATAAGTCGGTATATGAAATCCTGTTCAGAATGTAACCAGGTAACCTCATTCAGAAGCGTAGACCAGTTACAGGACCTAGGAAAGCATTGTTGCGGACGTAGGCCCACAAAGAAAATACACCAGAGAAAACAACAGGTAGATGCAGTGATAAAGAGAGAACAAAATCACAACAAGTCTACTGTTACACCAGTAACCATGGCAACTCTCCGTATTGTACAGAGAGGGGACGAGAGACATCCCACCCCGACTAGATATTTGTCGGAACACCATGGCCTGGATCATTTGGAAAATTTGGTTAGTCAGCAACCAGTATTAAAAAAGCTGCAGAAACAAACCCGAACCAAAGGAGGTAGGAACCAGGGCTGTACCAAACAGTTGAGGGAGACAGGCCCCACTTTGGTATACTGCCCCTTACAATAGAAATAGGTGTGGGTCCGGCAACGTTGTTGTATTGCCGTCCCCATATACAGTCCACTGGAAGCATTGCTGCGGACATGGACTGAACAATAGCAAGCACAAACACTCAAGGATGAGATTGACTATCTCTTAAAAGAGAATTATTTCAAAGTCTGAATCTCCCTATAGCTCAAGTGTGGTGCTATTAAGGAAGCCTAGTGGGGAACACAGGTTATGTATTTACTACAAGAAGCTATATGCGATCACAGAATCTCAGGTGGACCCATTACCTGACACCAACCAGCTGTTCTCTACACTGAGTAAGGCTAGGTATTTATCGAAGGTAGATCTAAGCAAGGGATACTACCAAATACCAGTGAAACCAGAAGTTAGGAAAATGCTGGCATTTTTAGTACATCAGACGGACACTACGAGTTTAATGTACTACCCTTTGGGCTGAAAAATGCTCCCAGTATCTTTTCAAGAATGATGAGGAAATTGTTGGAACCTCTGCAAAATCCCCATATCACTAACTTTATGGATGACATTCTTGTTGCTACAAACACATTTGAAGAGCATATAGTAGCGCTCTCCATGTTGTTTGACAGACTGAGAGCCACTGGATTGACTGCACGTCCAACCAAGTGCTATATCGGTTGTAAGGAGTTGGAATTCTTAGGTCACACTATTTCTACAGGTCATATGTCTCCTGACCCAAAGAATATAGAGAAGTTAAAGAAGGCACCCAGACCTCAAACGAAGAAAGATGTGAGATCATTCGTGTCATTATGTGGGTTCTATCAGAAGTACATACCCCACTTTAACTCTCTGTGTGCACCGTTAACTAACTTAACGAAGAAAGGACAGCCTGACAAAATCCAATGGAATGCTGATTGTGAAAAAGCTTACACAGAGCTAAAAGCAAAACTCACCAGCAAACTAATCCTTACGCTACCCGATATCACGCAGGAATTTGTATTAAGGACGGACGCTAGCAGTATAGGTATTGGTGCAACTCTCTTGCAGAAATCAAAAGCCCTGCCGGAGGAACTTTTACCAGTCGCCTACGCCAGTAGGAAGCTGAATGCAGCTGAGTTGAACTACTCGACCATAGAGAAAGAATGTTTGGCTCTAATTTGGTCCATCGACAAATTTTCACCGTATCTGTATGGGACACACTTCATTGTCCAAAGCGATCACTAACCTTTAACATTCTTGGCTGCATCTAAAAAGCTAAATTCGAGATTGTTAAGGTGGAGTCTGCTTCTGGCGCCTTATTCCTTTACCGTGAATTACATTCCGGGAAGAGACAATGTAGGAGCTGATTTTTTAAGTCGACACCCTAGTACTCTGGAAGGACAGACGCAAAAGGATTAACCACAGCAGGGGTTTACACGTCAGCTATGACAAGTAACAGCTAGGAAAGGAGGGGGCTATGTCGTGAAACGAGTGTAACCCACTACTTTGTTAATCACTAGGTAGAGATACAGATTTGCTTCAACTAATCAACGAGCAACGTTCACCAGTCTCTGAGACAGAATAAATTAACGGCCATCTTGTTCACGCAAGATGGCGGATGAAAACTGAATAAAATTAGGCTGTACAGCGCTTGAGACTAAACCGGAGGAAACCAATCATTTTGCTCCGCCAGGAACCAACCAAACGGGTTCCTTAAGCATTTAACTACCTATATAAGCGGGCGGATTTTATGCATAATCACACATCACCGACACGACGCCAGAGATACCGACCGACTGAAGAGGAGAAGCTGTCACCTTGATTTATAGCTTACCTGGAGTGCAATGACCTGCAGCTTGCTTTGCAAAGTCGAGTCAAAATCTGGCCGGTTTGAATCCTAGAGGGTAAATATATTTACGATAACCTTTAGGAAAATAGGCTTTCAGCAGGTCTATAATGTTGGTATTTGTTGTGTGTCATTTATACTACCTATCAGGTTACTGATTGTATCTTGGGGGAAATTAAGTATAATGATTGTATTTCCTATTATGATTGAATAGACAAAGACTAATAGGACTCATACCTCAATCTATTGTCTCCTATAACTCTATCTATTGTCTCACATGACTTCAGTCTATTATCTCCGATAAGATCAACTGCCATATAACCAAAACAGTCCTTGTTAGGACTCAACCTATTGTCTCCTATACTTCAATCTGTTATCTCAGACCAACTGCAATATAACCAAAACAGTCCTTGTTAGGACTCAATCTATTGTCTCCTATAACTTCAGTCTATTATCTCCGATAAGACCAACTGCCAAATAACCAAAACAGTCCTTGTTAGGACTCAACCTATTGTCTCCTATAACTTCAATCTATTATCTCAGACCAACTGAAATATAACCAAAACAGTCCTTGTTAGGACTCAATCTCTTGTCTCATCTAACTCCAATCTATTGTCTCCTATAACTCCCACCTGATATATCACCAAACATTCCTCGTCTCACATACTCCTATCATAAGAACATAACGTTATTGTTAGGATATATTATAGCACTTGTCAGAGAGGGCCTGGTATATTATAGGGGGAAGGACATTGTTGTATCACACCTAGGTGTACATATTATTGGATGTATTCATGTATTGAACTTATATTATGGGATGTATTCATGTATTGAATGTATTCATGTATTGAATTTATATTATTGAATGTATTCATGCATTGAATTTATATTATTTAATGATATCCATGTATTAGTTTATCAGAAAGAATGTTTTGCAAGTAGACACCTGTTTTGTCTCGCTATTGCTAAATCATACTAAGCCATGTTGTCATTCATCCTACATGCAGACACTGAGACACGCTCTTATCATATACAATAGAAATAGGTGGGCTTGAGGACAGAAATTAGCCCCTATTTTTCCTTGTTACAGGTTTTATTCGTGTCCTAAAACCTGAGATCGAGGGTCGTCAATCCAGCTGCCTGGAACTCCGCTGGAGCATAGAGGTTGTCCTGACTCTACATCTTTGGTCCCCCTCAGTCTTGGGTGGGCTAAAGGAACGATACTCAGCCGATGTTGTGTGAACCAACCAAAGAAGAACAGACCTTAGAGAGATGAGTACACATTAGTACCATTTCTGTCAGCATTGTGAGCATAGAAACTGTCAGTGATGAGAAAGTGAAGTAGCATAGCAAGAGACAAAAATAACAGCATAGCTGATAAGTGTTATATCCTTAATTAACAGCACAGCTGATACATGTACTATAATTGAATAACAGCACAGCTGATATAATTTTTGTTCCTATAATTGGAAAACTTGTTGTAATATTTATTTATATATATATATATATATATATATATATATATATATATATATATAATATATATATATATATATATATATATATATATATATATATATAAAATAAATATTTGTAAATCATATGTAAACTTACAAATTCATTACATTCCATTTTTTTCAACATTCACCCTTCAGCACAAGAGTAGATAGTGTATATACTAAATAAATAATAAGGAAATTGTATTTGAACGACTTGTCAATTTTATCATTGTTAAGTAAAATCTGTTTCCTTGTTTTTTTAATATCACAGTTAGTTACACAGCGGAGGTGGCACTTTATGTCGGTCTCCTCTCTACTATTGTTTCGAGATCAGATCATTCACAGCCGTAACTAATTTGTGATACCAGTAGTCCTCTCAGACACTGGGACTTCACCATTTTCTGCAGAAATTCTATTTCTGTAATTGTCAGTACTATACTGATCCAAGAGCCAAATAAAACCTCTCGCCACACTGGGGGCTCGTTCCTGGGATATTTCTGTATATCTTGAGCCATACTTAGTCTATTCATCTATCTACACTCTATCTTGTGCCACCCATAGATAACATAAGAAACAGATTTTTGAAAAAAAATTCTATAATAGGATTTAAAAAAAAAAAAATTATTTTCTTAGGAGGAGTACCATTTAGTACTCAGTAAATAGTTGATGCTCACAAAGTTGCACGGAAATTTTTTTGTTCATTTAAAGTAATTAAGTTTAATTACAATAACTTGGTTATAGTAAATATACATACCCTATCTAAGTAACGCCATGGCTGATCTAGTGAAGTTCAGAACTGCGATCATGCAGATGGGTAAGGAATTAAATATGACAGGTGATGCTCTCACTCAGTATGTCACAACAGAAGTGGACAAACATATGGATAGGGAAGAAAGAAAGTTGCAATTAGAGACTGAAGCAAGGAAATTAGAGGCTGATAGAGAAGCAAAGAAATTAGAGGCTGAAGAAAGGCGGTTGCAAGCGGAAGCTGAGAGAGAAGACAAAAGACTGGAAGCTCAGAGAGAAGACAAAAGACTGGAAGCTGAGAGAGAAACCAAAAGATTAGAAATTGAAGCCAAGAAATGGGAGGCTGAAAATGAGGAAAGGAAATTACAAGCAGAGAGAGACCATCAGTTGAGATTAAAAGAGCTTGAAATTCAGGCAAATACTGGCAATAATGGTGGTAGCTCACCTCACTCTGAGAGTAGCTCCAGCCAGAGCACCTCAAGTGGGGCCATGAATTTTCATCTGGACCCATTTGTTGAGAAAGAAGACGCCATTGAGTCGTACCTGGATAGATACGAAAGACTAGCCACTACCTATGGCTTAGTGAAAGAAAAAATGGAGTCTTAAACTATCTCAGGGATTGAGAGGTGTGGCCTACGATGTGTATTTGAAGCTCTCAAGAGATGACCAGGAAGATTATGAAATCCTGAAGCAGGCACTGCTTGTGAGATATGAAAAGAACTCAGAATCATATAGAAAGAAATTCCGAACAGCTAAACTTCTTCCAGGAGAAAACTATCACCAATTCTCTGCTAGATTGGAAACCTATTTGGAAAATGGAGTAGTTTAGGAAAGTGTCAGGATCTGAAAGAAATGATAATGATGGAGCAAGTGAAAGAGTCCATGCCTCAAGAAATGAGGAAGTTTATCATGGAACAAGGAGCAGAGAGATTGGAAGATATTGTAACTGTTGCTGAGAGGTATCAAGCAGCTCAGGCAGAATTATTAGGAAATAAGAAGAAGCAGGGTGAAAACTTCAAATCATCACAAAACTATACCAAATATGAACAAAAGGACCATACCACAAGGAACAAACAAAGATTTGACCAAAAGGACAACAAAAACCCTCTAAGATCGGATAAGACACCTTACCGGAAGGAAGGAAAGTGGTGTAAAACTTGTCTAATGAGTAACCACAATACTGCAGACTGCAGAAGGAACAACCCTCCTTATTACGCTGCGTGTCTCACAACAGGGAACAAGGGAAGGAAGGAACTGGCAGGTAGTCAGAATGACCTCCATCATCCCCCTGTCTGTGAGGAAGTGACATGTAATGGCACTAAAATTCAGTGCTTATATGATTCAGGTTTGGAATTCGACTCAGTCGTGAGTGCAACCCTAGTGCACCCTGACCAACTTACCACAGAAACAGTGGACATACAAGGGGCAATGCAGGGAACCGGCACCATGACACTTCCCATAGCAAGGATCAACGTGAGAACTCGCTATGTGGAAGGAGTGATAAGAGCAGCAGTAAGTGATGATCCTATATACCCGCTGGTAATAGGATGTAAATATGTCTTTTTGGGTGACCCAATAAAACCTGTTGTCATGACCCAATAAAACCTGTTGTTAATGGAGCAAACCATACCAGGTCGAGCACCAAAAAGGAGGAGGAGGGAGATCCAATAAACATTCATCGTACAAAGATGAAAAAGGCTCAAACAGCAGACAGCACATTGAAGCCTTGTTTTGGCAAATTGCCAAAGGCCCATAACCCTCCAGAGAAAGGAGACTACTATATGGAAAATGGCCTACTCTACAGACAAGCTGGAAAAGGACCTAAAAGGCATGGACAGCTGGTAGTGCCAAAATTCTATAGGGAGGAAATTATGGAGCAAGAGCATGCTACATCAGGCAGTGGCCACAGAGGAAAAGGGGCCACTGGTCAAAATATAGCATTGCGATATTACTGGCCAGGAATAATTGAAGACATAAGTCGGTATATGAAATCCTGTTCAGAATGTAACCAGGTAACCTCATTCAGAAGCGTAGACCAGTTACAGGACCTAGGGAAGCATTGTTGCGGACGTAGGCCCCAAAGAAGAAAATACACCAGAGAAAACAACAGGTAGATGCAGTGTGAAAGAGAGAGAACAAACGCACAACAAGTCTACTGTTACACCAGTAACCATGGCAACTCTCCGTATTGTACAGAGAGGGGACGAGAGACATCCCACCCCGACTAGATATTTGTCGGAACACCATGGCCTGGATCATTTGGAAAATTTGGTTAGTCAGCAACCAGTATTAAAAAAGCTGCAGAAACAAACCCGAACCAAAGGAGGTAGGAACCAGGGCTGTACCAAACAGTTGAGGGAGACAGGCCCCACTTTGGTATACTGCCCCTTACAATAGAAATAGGTGTGGGTCCGGCAACGTTGTTGTATTGCCGTCCCCATATACAGTCCACTGGAAGCATTGCTGCGGACATGGACTGAACAATAGCAAGCACAAACACTCAAGGATGAGATTGACTATCTCTTAAAAGAGAATTATTTCAAAGTCTGAATCTCCCTATAGCTCAAGTGTGGTGCTATTAAGGAAGCCTAGTGGGGAACACAGGTTATGTATTTACTACAAGAAGCTATATGCGATCACAGAATCTCAGGTGGACCCATTACCTGACACCAACCAGCTGTTCTCTACACTGAGTAAGGCTAGGTATTTATCGAAGGTAGATCTAAGCAAGGGATACTACCAAATACCAGTGAAACCAGAAGTTAGGAAAATGCTGGCATTTAGTACATCAGACGGACACTACGAGTTTAATGTACTACCCTTTGGGCTGAAAAATGCTCCCAGTATCTTTTCAAGAATGATGAGGAAATTGTTGGAACCTCTGCAAAATCCCCATATCACTAACTTTATGGATGACATTCTTGTTGCTACAAACACATTTGAAGAGCATATAGTAGCGCTCTCCATGTTGTTTGACAGACTGAGAGCCACTGGATTGACTGCACGTCCAACCAAGTGCTATATCGGTTGTAAGGAGTTGGAATTCTTAGGTCACACTATTTCTACAGGTCATATGTCTCCTGACCCAAAGAATATAGAGAAGTTAAAGAAGGCACCCAGACCTCAAACGAAGAAAGATGTGAGATCATTCGTGTCATTATGTGGGTTCTATCAGAAGTACATACCCCACTTTAACTCTCTGTGTGCACCGTTAACTAACTTAACGAAGAAAGGACAGCCTGACAAAATCCAATGGAATGCTGATTGTGAAAAAGCTTACACAGAGCTAAAAGCAAAACTCACCAGCAAAAACATCCTTACGCTACCCGATATCACGCAGGAATTTGTATTAAGGACGGACGCTAGCAGTATAGGTATTGGTGCAACTCTCTTGCAGAAATCAAAAGCCCTGCCGGAGGAACTTTTACCAGTCGCCTACGCCAGTAGGAAGCTGAATGCAGCTGAGTTGAACTACTCGACCATAGAGAAAGAATGTTTGGCTCTAATTTGGTCCATCGACAAATTTTCACCTTATCTGTATGGGACACACTTCATTGTCCAAAGCGATCACCAACCTTTAACATTCTTGGCTGCATCTAAAAAGCTAAATTCGAGATTGTTAAGGTGGAGTCTGCTTCTGGCGCCTTATTCCTTTACCGTGAATTACATTCCGGGAAGAGACAATGTAGGAGCTGATTTTTTAAGTCGACACCCTAGTACTCTGGAAGGACAGACGCAAAAGGATTAACCACAGCAGGGGTTTACACGTCAGCTATGACAAGTCACAGCTAGGAAAGGAGGGGGCTATGTCGTGAAACGAGTGTAACCCACTACTTTGTTAATCACTAGGTCGAGATACAGATTTGCTTCAACTAATCAACGAGCAACGTTCACCAGTCTCTGAGACAGAATAAATTAACGGCCATCTTGTTCACGCAAGATGGCGGATGAAAACTGAATAAAATTAGGCTGTACAGCGCTTGAGACTAAACCGGAGGAAACCAATCATTTTGCTCCGCCAGGAACCAACCAAACGCTTTCCTTAAGCATTTAACTACCTATATAATCGGGCGGATTTTATGCATAATCACACATCACCGACACGACGCCAGAGATACCGATCGACTGAAGAGGAGAAGCTGTCACCTTGATTTATAGCTTACCTGGAGTGCAATGACCTGCAGCTTGCTTTGCAAAGTCGAGTCAAAATCTGGCCGGTTTGAATCTTAGAGGGTAAATATATTTACGATAACCTTTAGGAAAATAAGCTTTCAGCAGGTCTATAATGTTGGTATTTGTTGTGTGTCATTTATACTACCTATCAGGTTACTGATTGTATCTTGGGGGAAATTAAGTATAATGATTGTATTTCCTATTATGATTGAATAGACAAAGACTAATAGGACTCATACCTCAATCTGTTGTCTCCTATAACTCTATCTATTGTCTCACATGACTTCAGTCTATTATCTCCGATAAGATCAACTGCCATATAACCAAAACAGTCCTTGTTAGGACTCAACCTATTGTCTCCTATACTTCAATCTGTTATCTCAGACCAACTGCAATATAACCAAAACAGTCCTTGTTAGGACTCAATCTATTGTCTCCTATAACTTCAGTCTATTATCTCCGATAAGACCAACTGCCAAATAACCAAAACAGTCCTTGTTAGGACTCAACCTATTGTCTCCTATAACTTCAATCTATTATCTCAGACCAACTGAAATATAACCAAAACAGTCCTTGTTAGGACTCAATCTCTTGTCTCATCTAACTCCAATCTATTGTCTCCTATAACTCCCACCTGATATATCACCAAACATTCCTCGTCTCACATACTCCTATCATAAGAACATAACGTTATTGTTAGGATATATTATAGCACTTGTCAGAGAGGGCCTGGTATATTATAGGGGGAAGGACATTGTTGTATCACACCTAGGTGTACATATTATTGGATGTAGTCATGTATTGAACTTATATTATGGGATGTATTCATGTATTGAATGTATTCATGTATTGAATTTATATTATTGAATGTATTCTTGCATTGAATTTATATTATTTAATGATATCCATGTATTAGTTTATCAGAAAGAATGTTTTGCAAGTAGACACCTGTTTTGTCTCGCTATTGCTAAATCATACTAAGCCATGTTGTCATTCATCCTACATGCAGACACTGAGACACGCTCTTATCATATACAATAGAAATAGGTGGGCTTGAGGACAGAAATTAGCCCCTATTTTTCCTTGTTACAGGTTTTATTCGTGTCCTAAAACCTGAGATCGAGGGTCGTCAATCCAGCTGCCTGGAACTCCGCTGGAGCATAGAGGTTGTCCTGACTCTACATCTTTGGTCCCCCTCAGTCTTGGGTGGGCTAAAGGAACGATACTCAGCCGATGTTGTGTGAACCAACCAAAGAAGAACAGACCTTAGAGAGATGAGTACACATTAGTACCATTTCTGTCAGCATTGTGAGCATAGAAACTGTCAGTGATGAGAAAGTGAAGTAGCATAGCAAGAGACAAAAAATAACAGCATAGCTGATAAGTGTTATATCCTTAATTAACAGCACAGCTGATACATGTACTATAATTGAATAACAGCACAGCTGATATAATTTTTGTTCCTATAATTGGAAAACTTGTTGTAATATTATATATATATATATATATATATATATATATATATATATATATATATATATATATATATATATATATATATATATATATATATATATATATATATATATATATATATATATATAATATTTGTAAATCATACGTAAACTTACAAATTCATTACATTCCATTTTTCAACATTCACCCTTCAGCACAAGAGTAGATAGTGTATATACTAAATAAATAATAAGGAAATTGTATTTGAACGACTTGTCAATTTTATTAGTGTTAAGTAAAATCTATTTCCTTGGTTTTTTTAATATCACAGTTAGTTACACAGCGGAGGTGGCACTTTATGTCGGTCTTCTCTCTACTATTGTTTCGAGATCAGATCATTCACAGCCGTAACTAATTTGTGATACCAGTAGTCCTCTCAGACACTGGGACTTCACCATTTTCTGCAGAAATTCTATTTCTGTAATTGTTAGTACTATACTGATCTTAAAGCCAAATAAAACCTCTCGCCACACCTGGTCTCTTTGCCCCGATGATAGACCGAATTAAGCTCTGATAAGAAAAGGCGCAAAACGTGAATGATTGCATGGACACTTATCAGCTGATACATATATGCATATGAAACCGTAAATATTTCTGCTGTGAAAAGCAAAAGAACACGCGCATGATGATAATTAACTTAGGAACAGTCATAGACGAGCTTGCATCAAACGAGTGAAACATTATTACTTCGGTATTATAACGCAGGTATCTAGCGTGCTAAGCTTCTTTCAAATTAAGGTTGAACTTGTTTACATTTGTAACGATGTCCATAACTTGCGAAAACATGCAGATATCACTACATGGCATTGGGCCGAAGGGCGAGAGCCCGGGCGCCGCTGAATCAATAACAACAACAACAACAACAACAGACTTGTCCACATACAGTTTCTTGTAGTTTTTTTTTTTTTTGTTCATTGTATGCCTTGTTTTCATTTTGTTTACACAAAACAGAGACACTGTCATTCACATGATGCTTTAACTAAATTTTTCAGACATTTTTTAAGTAAACAACACTTAACGCTGTACCAGGAGGATGCTGTCACTCAGGGATTTAAAAGTGTATTACCACTGTCACTCTTTAATGATCAGAAGCGACATCACTGCACTCCGGGCAAACCCATAGGTGCTCAGTTTCCCTTAGCAAATGTCAAAGGGTATGAATGCTAATTGTTCCTGTTGCGCGCTGGTTGTATACACGCCGGATACATCCTCTCATGCATTCATCCCTGCTAGTCATACTTTTATTGTTAACTTGAACGAACGAACGAACGAACTTTATTTTCGAAGCAATCTTAGCCTTGTTGATTCATCGCTCTTTATTGTCGACCTTCAGTGATTGTCCCTAAGTTGGTAGGTTCATTCGTTCATACATTCATGACTCATCAGTTCCTTATGTAGCCCAGGTATCATCAAACTCACGCCACATCTACCTGTCCTGTGTCATCTGTTCTTCCTTCCATGTCCTTTTCAATCCATTCATACGTGTCTCGAGTTCCCTTATACAGTAGACATTCAAAAATCCGGCAACCTCCGGACCTCAGGAGAGCCGGATTTTTTAAAACGCCGGATTTTTTATGGTTATATATTCTGTATATATTTAACAGAAAATGACTACCTGTACACTTTATCTGCGATCGACAATGCACGATGTTTACGTTTTACACCACTTCTTTTATTTGCTGAATACATAATGGGGCTATACAGCAGCAAATAAATGATAAAATGAGAAGGAATGAGCAGGAATGCCTGTTAACACGTGCAAGCAAGACCCAACAGCTGCATCAAAACATAAACGGCTCCAGAAAACAGTGGCGCGCCAACGCGGTAAATTTATAAATGCGCTCCGAAATCCATGCCGGAAATCTGAAGGAACCGGATTATCGATGGCCGGATTTTTGAATGTCAACTGTATATGACTTTTCGGCCCCCTACTATTTCTCTGGGAGTAATCCATGTAAGCATTGTCTTGGAGAGTAGACGACTACTGCAAGTTTCACGTTAATGTCCGATATATTGGAACGGAAGTGTGAGTCAAACACAGTGGCGATTCCAGGGGGTTGTCATTGGGGGTGCTGCACTGTTCATTCATTTAAAATACTATACATAACACTCACAAATTGTGACCACCACGTGAAATATCAACCCAGACACAAATGATTAGTGTCTTATCTCATCTAAAATCTGTCAAGAAGTTCTGAAAAGTTATTTTAAAAGTTTACTGCAACTAGGAGTAATCATTGACAGTCGTTGCAGCTTCCCGAGTCTCAAACAGGTTACACAGACATGTATGCTGCTATTTCTCGTGTTTAAAATTTTCATTGTAACTTCCCTTTAATTTGCTCATTGCACTTGAGCTGTGTTTGGCTGCAGCTCCAGTTAAAAAATTCATTTTTTTTCCCTCGCTTGAGGTCGCATATTTTTTCCTCGCATGAGGTCGCATTAGTATCCGCCCAAACCCGGCCCTGGTCAAGACCACATGTCCCAACACAAGAAGACCCAATGACAAACTGTGTCACTGTAGTGATCCTCTGTGTTCTCACACAAGGGACCTAATGACACATGAATGTCACTGTAACGGTCCCTGTATCTAGACACATGATCCTAGCCAAAGGCCAGATTTTAGGGCTTTGGGTTTCACAGCGTTATTATATCAAACCAATCGTAGTTCGCCTCTAGCTGTGTGTATGACAAGCATTCGCTTATAAGAGGTCAAGGTCACTTGAGCTGTAATCGTTTGCAGCGCTTTCCCCAATACGGTGTTGGATAATTTTTTTTTTTTTTAACCCTTCCGGTGTAACCTCAATTTTTCTGTCTGTCCGGATTATGTATTATAATGTAGTAGAGACAATATGCAGTCCTTTTTTTACAGGGGGTGCTGCAGCTCAACAGCTCATTAAAGAAAGCCGCCACTGGTCAAACAGATGGTAAATACAATTTGAGGAGTGCCCTGTGGCTATATTAAGATTGGACTTTGTGAGAGAATATGGGTTCTGAGATATTAGTTCTTTTTTTGTTTTGTTTTAATGCTAGACTGAAATCTCATCTCTTTTTCCCGTGGCGTGATTTTAGTGCTTTTCAGGACTATCACTATTTATCAATTATTATTATCTATGTGGCTGTCTGATGTGTTTTATCGAAATCCTGCTTGTTCACCTTTGTGACAAGCTGAGTTTTTCTCTAAATAACAGTTTTGCTTCGTTTTGGCGAGGCGCATGCCGTTCGACCTAGACACATGGTCCGTCAGTTATATTAGGGCGCATGTCGAAATATATATAGGAAATGGATTAGATGATAGATAGATAGATAGATAGATAGATAGATAGATAGATAGATAGATAGATAGATAGATAGATAGATAGATAGATAGATAGATAGATAGATAGATAGATAGACAGATAGACAGATAGACAGATAGATAAATAGATAGATAGATAGATAGATAGATAGATAGATAGATAGATAGATAGATAGATAGATAGATAGATAGATAGATAGATAGATAGATAGATAGATAGATAGATAGATAGACGGACGTACGGACAGACAGACAGACAGGTGCAGATAAATACACAGACAGACAGGTAGGCAGGCAGATAGATAGATAGATAGATAGATAGATAGATAGATAGATAGATAGATAGATAGATAGATAGATAGATAGATAGATAGATAGATAGATAGATAGATAGATAGATAGATAGATAGATAGATAGATAGATAGATAGATAGATAGAATCACCAAGAGGTACATATCATTCTGCGGTTAAAGCATGTAGAGATCTAAATATCTTATCCACAAATCTCCCTGAAAATAAGTTCAGATGTAAAACACATGTTCTTCCTTGTGACTGATTGGCTCGTAACGCTGAAGGCAGTTATCTGGATGTTCTTTTTGGCCGTTTTGAATGTGGCTATGATTATTGTAGGTCCCATTGCTTCCCATTATATGAGTACTTTTTGTGCTTCTTTTGACAGCTGTCTTCTTCATGTCCTGAGGACAGCATATATTTCAATGTGATTAGTTTCTACCTTTCTTCTTCTTCCTTCCACCTTGTTTCATACAGTCTTGTGATATCAGTCTTGTAGTCCCTCATTTCTTCTGCTACCAGTGCAGTTTGTGCTTGTTCGTTTAGTTTACGAACATTCCAGGTGCGAAATTTGGAGATTTTCAGAGAAAAGCAACCTAGACTCCTACCGGCTTTTTCTGGGCTGCCTAAAGCACCTTCTTGCCAGATAACCTATTCTTTTTTTTAATAGCTGAGTTTGTGTTTTTCTTCTCTAGCTGACTTGTCCATATTTTTTGCTGAGATGGTTGTCTATTAAAATTTCTTCAAGACTTGGTATGCTGTTATATGACCAACCCTCCTTCTTACCGCGTTTTACAACATGCTACTTACGAGTACATTAAGTAAATTTCGCAACTCATCAATACATTTACCAAGTGAATGACAAACAGACTTTGATAAACTGTAGCTTGTGCAGAATGTAACGATTGAAATGGAATAACGTTTTTTAAAATTTGAGTTTTGCCTCGATTTGGTACGTCGCGGCGCTGCCACGTTCAACCTAGAAATAAAGTCCATCGTTTATATTAGGGCGCAAGTCCAAATATAAAAGACCTTGTGGTCTGATAAATGTTACGTGAAAAATGGTATAACAAGATCACCAATGGCAAAGTAAAACTCGTGGAAAGAACCAGACACAAACCATTGAATCATGAGGTGCTCGGAAGACCATCATGTGATAGGACACACAATGAGGTGCTCGGAAGACCATCATGTGATAGGACACACAATGAGGTGCTCGGAAGACCATCATGTGATAGGACACACAATGAGGTGCTCGGAAGACCATCATGTGATAGGACACACAATGTGGTGCTCGGAAGACCATCATGTGATAGGACACACAATGAGGTGCTCGGAAGACCATCATGTGATAGGACACACAATGAGGTGCTCGGAAGACCATCATGTGATAGGACACAATGAGGTGCTCGGAAGACCATCATGTGATAGGACACACAATGAGGTGCTCGGAAGACCATCATGTGTGTTACGAATGGGTTTTGTTATTATAGAGTGTGTGGTTGATCAAGATGTTTGGTTCATAACTGACCTCTATATTGAACGTCTTGCTGATGAGATCTTGTGGAATGACATGGGTTTGTGCAAGAACTATCAAATCATAAAGCGACCTCCCAACGACTTGTTGAATGGGTCCACAGATAACAGCATATTTATTAGACGTAGCATAACAAAATGTTCATGGCAAAGTGGAATTACATACATATATTGAATCTCCTACAGTCCATGATACATCATCTCATATCTGGCCTATTTACTAGAGGTGCCAATAACGGTTAACACCCAAGTATCGAAAACCAGAATATGGAGATAATTATTATTGATTGCTTCCATAAAGATTCCTCTGCATAAAAATCATCGTTTGAATACTTAAGTTCGGCATCTTCTTGAATATCTGTGGCGACCTTCGCAATTCCTTAAGCCACGTAGGAGAACTGTTAAACTTCAAATAACTTGGGAGCGATAGCATCAAATGTCTTGCTCTTACGGATTCTTACAACGAAAGGCCTAGAACTAACGGTCTGCATACATTAGTGCACAACCTATTACGTCATCATCTCCTAGTGACGTAAACCTTATATCGCGTTCATTTATAATTAAAAATGGTGCAAAATACATCATGTTGGCCCCAGATAGAATTGTTACCGCGTAGATTAAACTGCTAACAAAACTAAGTGTGGTCAACATGTAAAATACATTATAATCTTCTTTAACAATGTGATAGGACACACAATGAGAAAACCAACATTCCAAGCGGTCTTTATTTTAGAAAATCCCAGGGCAAATGAGTTATTGTCATCTATGTAAAACGCAGTTGGTACAATTACCAATTATTTTGTGCTACAAAAGGAAAGAATGCATAATTTTTCGAATAATGTCGTTAAGGCAATTAATTCATTTCTAGACTGCAAACCACAACATGCTTATCTGCAACTCTATTTTATTTGATCTATATCCCATGCTATCTGATGTCCCGCAAGACTGCATGTTAGGTTCTTTGTTTGTAATGGTTAATTTTGTTATCCCTCCCACATAACTGTGAAATGTATGCTAATGGCACCACCTTCCTGCGGCAGGCTCAAATGTGAACTCGCTTCAACAGTTCATCATATCACCCCCCTATTTAATAATTGTCTTACTGAAATTTATGTAATCAACAACAAATAACTCTCACCAGCTGGTGGGAAAACAATGAAAGGCGCGCGTCGCACCGCGAAAGTTAACTTGAACATTCATTTTTTTAAAAATCACATACCTTGGAATGTTTTCGTTCAGCATTTAAGGGAAAATACGGAAACGACGCGCAGTGCACTGTAAAACTAAATTTTAATTTTCAATTTTCACTGCCCATTGACCATAAGCAATGGTAAGTTTGACTACAACGATCCTATCATGGTGGAACAGAATAGAAAGGAAAAATAACACAGGAGAATTGGCGCCGTCATCAGGACATGCCGCAGAAAGAGCCCAACATAACTGTGTCCCCGTCAGGCTTTGGCGAATGACTTGCTCTTTATACAAGACAGACTTGATGAAACACTATTTTGATGTCAACTGGCATACACAAAGGGAAATCATGTTTTCGTATCTGCTCGCCTAAAAACTCAAAACTGTCCTCGCAAATAGCTTTCCTTATCCGTAGGTGGTGAACCCGTTGAGTACATATCTAAAGCTAATGGTACTGGGGGGCAGTTGCGATAAAATAATTTATTTTTTTTGGTACTTCTTTGCGATACAGTAACGTTTTAACAAAATACTACTTTGCTAATAGATAACTTGCGTGGTACCTCTAAATTGCTTTTGTTATCCAGAAATAGTGAACCTTTTGAGCACATATCTATATCTAATGATATTGGGGGCAGTTGCGATACAATAATTATTTTTTGTAAATGACCTGTTTGTACTACTATACCAAGTGGCGATGCCTCCTATGGTGCCCCCTCAGATTGGGCGAAAAGAAGCTCTCACGAAAAGCTGAATAGAAAAGAACACACCGAAATGAACACTAGGTAAAAAAAAAAACAGCCCTATCACCTCAGGGGAGCATTCCCGTAGTCAGTTATGACTGATGGAGGCAACTACTACAACTACAGCTGCTGCACTACTATGCCATAAAATAAATTTTCCTTGCACACCTATGCGACAAAATAACTTTTCAAAATATACTTCAACGTGATAGAATATCTTCTATGCTTTCGTTTTGTCACTGCAACTGTTTTTCTCCCTCGCTCGTGATATTATTTCACGTCTTTAGCCTTTGTCTATTCTTTTGCTTTTTCCTGGTTAACATAATACCTTTTGCTCCATCTGGCTGAGACGCATTGTCATTGACTGCGACTTCTGGTGTGAAAATAGCTATTATCTCATTGTGGCAACTCCAGGTAGAAACTCTATTGCTTCACCATTAATCATGTCAAAGCTCGTATGGCTGAGGGTGAGTAATTTTAGAATGCCCTCCAGTCACGGTACGAATTTTATCTTACGGGCAAGCAACAGAGAAAGCGTTTTTAATTCTGGAAATGCCATGTCCTTGAAGACAGGTTTAAAATTTCCAGCAGATATGCACGTTATTCTATGCTCATTTGAAACTGGCATTTATCTGCGAATGTGCGTGTGTAATTGTAAGTGTATGTGTGTATATTGAACCATCAAGAACACATACAAGTCAGCGAACTCTTTTTATTTTGGGTTTAAAAAGCATAATCTAAATCAAATTCTAAATGACCTGAAAAGTAAATCGTCACAAGGAAGAATAGTGCGTGAAATGAAATTTGTGAACCATTCATTGTCAACTAAATTTCTATCTAATGTTAAATTAAGTGATAATATGAGCCGCGCTGGTGTAATGGCTACAACGTTGTACTGGCGACCAGGTGTTCATGGTTCAAACCCGGCCGTCGGCGTTTGAAGAAATGTTTACGACCGGAAATTTGACTGAATAATCTGAACGGCTCCTGCACATAAATCCCATGTGGATGGGAAGGAGCGAAGCTCCTGACCGGGTTGGAAGGAAAGTCCACTGACCCCCCAGCCTCGCAATGACATGTCATTGGGCCGAAAGAGCTGGAAAAGCTCGAGTGCCGCTGGTTATAGAAAAAAAAAAAAAAAAAAAGTGATAATATACTTTCATTTACTGTGAGATCGAGGTTACCGTTACTTGAATGCGAAATCTTTTACATCTATACCACCCAGAGTCATACACGAAAAATTGCAAAATGTGCAACTACCCATCCGAAACAGTGTCACATTTATTAAATGAATGTACCAAATTTCCAGACATATGCCAGCGAAGGCACAACAGGGTCGTAGACATTGTTTATGAGAAAGTGAAATCTATAGATCGTAATGGTAGTGACTTAACAATAAATAAAGAAATAATAGTCAAACTATTTCTCGTCAGCAGCAGTGAAAACTCATTTAAATCACGAGCCATATTTAACAACAATAAACCTATTGAGCAAAACAGCTTTTCTAGTAGAAGTATCAACACCTTATGATGCACATTTAGATACATGTTAGTAATATAAATTTGATAAGTAATATCCACTGAGCTCGGAAATTATCAAATTAGGCTATCGTACACATAATATCGTTTTGATAGTTGGTAGTTTAGGACATGTACATGCAAAGTGTGTGAGACAATTTATGTCTTTGTGACTGAGGAAATTTGAAGCCAGAGTATTATGTAAATATATTAGCTCCAGTGCAATCATAGGGTCGTACAGGGTATGGAATAATAATAATAATAAATTCTTTAAGCACCAAACACGGCGCATAAGGCAGAAACCAGTGCTCTCCAGGTTGTTCGTTGTGACGCGCCACTCCTCTTAGCTCTTGCACATTATTTAGGCCCAACGTTCTTCCTTCTCTTATTATTGTTCTTCTGAGTGTTTCTTTTGGTCTTCCTTTTTTCCTCTTACCCGCAGGAACCCAAGTGAGCGCCTGTAGTGGTATTCTGTTGTTTTGCATTCGTAGGACATGACCGATATATGACCATCGTCTTTTCCTTATATAGTCGGAGACATATTTCTGCCTAGTCTTCTCTTATTTGTCGATTAGTCTTGAATTCTTTCCAACTGATGTTCATGAGTTTTCTAAGACATTTGTTCTCGAATGTATTCAGCTTGTTCTCCAATGATTTTGTTATTTTCCAACTCTCACAGCCGTATGTTAACACTGAGATAACATATGCATTAAACAGACGAAGCTTGGTATGTATATTCAATGATCGTAATTTCCAAATGTTAGATAATCTATTGAAGGCGCTAGCTGCCAAAGCAATTCTAGTATGGATTTCTCTTATTGTGTCACCATCCTGAGTCATTTTACTGCCTAAATAATTGAAACTTTCAACTTTCTGTAGTTTTTCCCCGTTCAATATGATATCAAAGGTCTCGTTAGAAAAGTTCATAGCTTTAGTTTTAGAGGCATTTATTTGGAGACCTATTTTAACCGAGAGATGACACAAATTATTTACTGCTTCTTGGGATTGTCTGGGTGTTGAACTTAAGAATGCTAAATCATCTGCGAAATCCAGGTCCCCCAGGAATTTTCCATTTGTCCATTTTATACCTAATTGTTCATTGTGGGTATAGTTTCTCATAACCCAATCAATAGCTAACGTATGGAAGCTTCGATGTAAAACACACCCATATTAATATATTAATATAATGGAGAATGTTATCATACTGTAGTTGAATCTAATCTCCTATACGATATATTATATAGTTATATCACACTATTATTGTATTTAATGTATCACACCACTTAGTTACTACTTAGTCGTCCCTCTCCTACCCTGGGTGTAGAAGTTTGCCAGAGAGGGCGCCATACTGTCATATCGGTGGTCTTCCTCCTAGCCTGCATCCAATCTAGTCCTCGATCCTTCAGGGATTGTCTAATATTGTCGTCCCAGCGGACTCTGGGTCATCATGGAGGTCTGAATCCAAGCTCTTGGTCTGCCATATTTGTAGTAGATGCGATGTTCTCCCAGTCTGTATCCCACTACTGCATGTTAAAATATATTACGGTAAATAAAGGTACTATTATGTACATATAGGATAGGAATAGAGTCGATGTAAAAAACAAAAAAAAACACACCCACACACAACATCAGTATTGAACTAAACGAGATGCATTCCAACACTGTTGTAAATTCTAATGATTATTTTATTTGGTATGTTGTATTTGTTATATCATTTCACTACATGTCAATGTATTTTATAGAGAATAAAAATTTTGATATGTATGTATGTATGTATGTATGTGTGTGTGTCCCCCAAGATGGCGGTGTCGTAGGCCGCCATGTTGTACATTTCATGTCATCGTTTTGGAATCTACGTCTGTATTAACAGCCCTCATTAACGCTGAATGAGTTTGCGCAGAATTATAAGGGCCAGTGGATCTTTCCATTCACGATGAGTTTTCACGATGTTGGGCTTATGTTCAGGATTATGTTGCTGAAGAAAGAAACTGTTAAAGGTGATAAAATCAAGTTTGATTGTCATGTGAGTTCACCGTTCGTGTTAGTACCAAGTAACCAAGATGGCAGTCTTGTGACGTGTCTACTGGACAGCGTTTCACAACATCACAGATTTATTTAAGGCTATTTCTTCTGCTGATATCAAGTTTCGAGAAGCAATATTAGTAACGCAAGCTGAAGCAACTCCTTATTATAATCATACATGCCCAGTGAGGTAGCCATGTATTAGTTCAACTTGGAGTTCTTCGATCTATGACCCCATAAATATGTCAAGCCAACTCGATGTGGCTATTAATGTTGAAGCTCTCACGTTAGTAAGTGCAAGTTCATAACATCTACTATAACAACACCCGAAAAGATGACTACAGAAACTAAGGATGTTTGTGAAAGATGAAAATTAAACGCGTCTTTAAAATGGACATTTTTATTTGTAAAGAATATATATTAGTTTATAAAGCCACCGGAAAGAAACTATGGCCTCGTTAGCAATGGCGATCGGATACTGTCACCCCTCATCGTGAATGGAAAGATCCACTGGCCCTTATAATTCCGTGCAATGCTCAAAGAAACCGCAGGACTTTGCCACGGCGTTGAGAGGTGTGTCAACTTGTGCGTCCCGTAGAATTGTGAAGTTTAAGTGTTTGCTCATTTTCCAAAGGACGGAGATGGTAACTGAAGGCAGGAGACCCATCTCTCTTTTGAAGTCAGCTTGTAAACTATGTACGAATTGAATTCAACGGATAATGAACGTTTGGCGATTGTTTTCTGGGCGGGGTTTGGCACACTTGCGGACTCTAAATGATTATCCGATATGATATGGTGTTTTTATCAAATTCGTGTTAATGCATTTGTTGAATAATAATTATTCTGATATGGGGCTGCGGAAATTTGAAGCCAAAATTGTATGTAAATATGCCAGCGTTAGTGCAATTATAGGATCGTATAGAACAGTTGTATTCAACCTGGGGTGCGTGTACCCCTAGGGGAACGAGAAGACATCTAAGGGGGTACGTGAAAAAAAAATCTGCCAATGCACTGTCGGAGGTTCTTTCTTATTTTTCATTATTTGACAACACAGTCCAGAGTAGGGATCGCAGAGGAAAGGCAAACCCGGTCCCAAAAAATGCCGTGCTGAAGTCGGATGTGTCGGCCGAAAGGAGCAAATATCGCAGCTTCGCTGTAAACGGACACAGCGCATCCAACGTCCTTTTCAGGACGAACGAGGAAGAAGAAGATTTTTCATTATTTTAAGTAAATTACTTTGAGTATTGAAAACTTTTTGAAAAGATAACCTGTTGAGGCAATAGAAATTGTAAATGTATAATTTTTTTTTCCATCTTATTTCTCTTTTATTTTACTTTGAAGAAGTAGTTCGGTTGTTTACTCTGATGCGCGTCGTAATCCTGTCTTACTCCCTCCCCGCTTCTAACTCCCTGCCTCTCGTAATAAGTGTGTGGCGTGGTGTGTGTGAGAGAGGTACGGCGAGTGTGGCGCGAGGTTTTTATTGGTTCTAGGATCAGTATAGTACTGACAATTACAGAAATAGAATTTCTGCAGAAAGTGGTGAAGTCCCAGTGTCTGAGAGAACTACTGGTATCACAAATTAGTTACGGCTGTGAATGATCTGATCTCGAAAAATTAGTAGAGTGGAGACCGACATAACTTGCCACCTCCGCTGTGTAACTAACTGTGATATTAAGACAAGGAAACAGATTTTACTTAACAATGATAAAATTGACAAGTCTTCAAATACAATTTCCTTATTATTTATTTAATATATACACTATCTACTCTTGTGCTGAAGGATGGATGTTGAAAAATGGAATGTAATGGATTTGTAAGTTTACATATGATTTACAAATATTTATATTTATATAGATATATAACTATATATTAGAGAGCAGCGGAGGACCCTGTCTGCTGATGCTTCCACCATGGCACCCCTACGACCCATGACGGGTTACGGGCTGAGATGAGATGATAACTATATTACAACAATTTTTCCAATTATAGGAACAAAAATTATATCAGCTGTGCTGTTATTCAATTTTAGTACATGTATCAGCTGTGCTGTTAATTAAGTATATATATATATATATATATATATATATATATATATATATATATATATATATATATATATATATATATATATATATAATATATATATATATATATATATATATATATCATTTATTAGCTATGCTGTTAATCTTGTTTCTTTCTACGCTAAATCACTTTCTCGTCACTGACACTAACTTTTGCTCACAATGCTGACAGAAATGGTACTAATGTGTACTCATCTCTCTAAGGTCTGTTCTTCTTTGTTTGGTTCACACAACAACGGCTGAGGATCGTTCCTTTAGCTCACCCAAGACTGAGGGGGACCAAAGATGTAGATTCTGTGCAACCTCTATGCTCCTACGGAGTTCCAGGCAGCTGGATTGACGACCCACGATCTCAGTTTTGATGACACGAATAAAACCTCTTACATGGAAAAAAAGGGGCTAATTTCTGTCCTCAAGCCCACCTATTTCTTTTGTATATGATATGAGCGTGTCTCAGGTGTCTGCATGTAGGATGAATGACAACATGGCTCAGTATGATTTAGCAATAGCGAGACAAGACAGGTGTCTACTTGCAAAACATTCTTTCTGACAAATTAATACATGGATACATCCAATAATATGAATTCAATACATGAATACATCCAATAATATAAATTCAATACATGAATACATCCAATAATATAAATTCAATACATGAATACATCCAATAATATAAATTCAATACATGAATACATCCAATAATATGTACACCTAGGTGTGATACAACCATTTCCTTCCCCCTATAATATACCAGGCCCTCTGTGACAAGTGCTATACTGGCTGGCAACATATATCCTAACAATATTGTTATGTTCTTTTGATAGGAGTATATGAGACGAGGACTGTTTGGTGATATATCAGGTGGGAGTTATAGGAGACCATAGATTGGAGTTAGATGAGACAATAGATTGAGTCCTAACAAGGACTGTTTTGGTTATATTTCAGTTGGTCTGAGATAATAGATGAAAGTTATAGGAGACAATAGGTTGAGTCCTAACAAGGACTGTTTTGGTTATATTTCAGTTGGTCTGAGATAATAGATTGAAGTTATAGGAGACAATAGGTTGAGTCCTAACAAGGACTGTTTTGGTTATATTTCAGTTGGTCTGAGATAATAGATTGAAGTTATAGAAGACAATAGGTTGAGTCCTAACAAGGACTGTTTTGGTTATATTTCAGTTTGGAGTTATCTGAGACAATAAACTGAAGTTATAGGAGACAACAGATTGAAGTATGAGTCCTATTAGTCTTCGTCTATTCAATCATATCAGGAAATACAATCATTATACCTAATACCCCAAGATACAATCATTAACCTGATATATTCATAGTGAACCAAAATATATTAAATATTGTCGTGGAATATTCTAATCCACATATATAAATTATCAAGTAAATATAAAGCCTAATAAATACATATAATAAATAAAGGAAGAAGAATGGTAAAGAACAGTGCTGTCACAATGACAGTACTCGAAATCCCCCTTCTTTTCTACTTCGTCGGCAAATTGTAACGCTTTCACGTTGATATTAAAGGCCTTCTGCAACATACACGCGTTTCCCAAACACACAATAAAATGTGCTGCCTTTCTAAGAAAAACCTTGAAATATGCAAGTTGACCTAAATTTTAAATTCCATTCATGTCTTTTTCTACACTATGTTACCAAAAACCAAAAGACAGATGGACTAAAGGATAGCGAGAAGGGAGAGGCAGAAAGCCGAACACTAAACACGCGTCGCGCGATACACAAATGCTGCCATCACGCGTGTAAGACTACATGCACTAACTTTTTTTCGGACGGACAGTGATAAATTCACTACCCTTCCCAGAGTTAGGTTTTAAAATCACAAAAAAACGCTTATTAGGAAAGATAACAATAGATGGGTTTACGTTTGAAAACATTACAGTACCCAGACAGCACATCTTCGAAACAGGAGGTAGAAGTAATTGCATATTTTGAACGCAGCCACGTAGCTCCTTTAAATTTGGATATTTTGGTTCCTTAGGGCTTGCTGACAAAGAATATGTAAAACGTTACGCAAATAGTCCAGGAATTAATAAATTATAACCAAAATAAAATAGTGGGGATGCCTGACAACATGGAATCATTTCTGCTCATAAAATTTTTTTATAACGTGTTTGAAAAAACCTTACGTTACAGAAATAGCCTACCATGTAAACTCCAAATTGATTGGAGCGCAACAAATGAAAGACTAACCACGATTGGTCGGGCTATAAATACTATCTTGGTTGTTAGGGAGACGTAGGAAGGTAACATTTTTTCAAACACTTGTCGAAACGTGGCTCGATTGGCCAGACTCGCTGATATAATCACTTAGGAGCGTTAGTTCGAAACCACTTGGTTAAATAAGCTTGATAAAGCAACAGTGCGTTGAAGCCAGCTCATATTTTTGCTAAATAAAAGCCTGGAACATAAGCAGATGGGAATTTGTGCCAGTAAATGTGCCAGAATTCATTGCTAATCAACGTATCTGTGTTTATTCTATGAATTGTGGTAAGCTTGAACCATTCAGTATCTTTTAATGAAAATTGAATGTGAATTGTTAATTTATGCCTGTATATATATGTGTAGTTCAGTGGCAAACAGGAGAGAAAGCCTATAATGCTCCAGCCTGAACAGAGGGTGTCGGAGGAAAGTAAAACGGCATGGAATGGCCAAATAGTACACTGACACCTGGATGATTGACTAGAAAGAAATAATGCTGGAAGTG
Source organism: Oreohelix idahoensis (assembly GCA_024509875.1). Taxonomy (NCBI): domain Eukaryota; kingdom Metazoa; phylum Mollusca; class Gastropoda; order Stylommatophora; family Oreohelicidae; genus Oreohelix; species Oreohelix idahoensis. The sequence continues at coordinate 316,277 of JAMPIV010004716.1, forward strand.
CAGAGGCGTGGTAACCATTAAGGAGGTAAATACTGGTATAAAGTATTTCAGATGAAGCTGACAGTTGGCCTAACGCTCTGAACTCAATGTTTGTGATGTATTGTGATCAGTGTAAAAAGAGAGTATACGTTAGTTATGAAGTAGAAGGTACATCCTTCTTGTTTACAGGGACCGTGGTCTTGATGGTACTGAGCAGCACCTGGTCAGAGCTTTGCTGAATCCAGAGTCGGACAGCATACTCCTTGGTCTTTTTAGCTATCAGTGAGGTGTCTCCAGAGCCCAGGGGAGAATTCGAGCAGAGGAGTCCTTTCCTGCCGCCATCACGCAAGATAAGCTGATTTGGCCAGCTGAGCTCAACATTATGTCCCCTCATCTTGAAATGACTTTGTAAAAAAATAACATTCAGAGGGGAATTTAATTGTCTTAATATCAGGAACTGAGAACATCTCCAATACTAGTCCCAAAAGACAAACTATTGAAGTCATGATGACAAATACCAACAGAGCTTGAACAAAACAAAACCAGTATTACCTCATATTACTACTACACAACTGACACACATAGGATATTTTTAATAATATATGTCACTACAATATTCATATTGATAAAGTCTGTACATATACTTGTAATTAAAATTGATTGTGATCCCTGGTTCCTTTGTATTTGAATCAGGACACATATACCTTTATAACAACAATGAATACATATTGTTATTTGAAAAGTTATCAGTGACTCCTTAAGATATTCTCATAGAGTGTTATATGTATGTGAGTGTCACAGTGTTGTCAAGAGTAGTGGATTAAATTAAATTGTTTATCTGTCTGTTGTTGTGACTTACACTTCATCATACACATACCCTAGACACATAACGTAGTCATCACACTATTCCAGAATAATTCTGACTGAGATATATAGATATGTGGCAGCAAGTAAGGTTATCTATAATACACTACACTTATTAGATATAGATACCTTCACAGCTGATCTCAGTCAGTACACTAAGTCCCCTATAAATATTTATAACATCCCACTTCACCACATATATTGGGGTCTCGCTCTTGGGATTTTGAATCTTTCCCTATTAAAAATATTGGGGGTAATTCACTTCAGGGAATATAAGAATTAAAAGGTATCCTTGGATGGAATTAAATAAGGTTGAGCTCACGGTGCCTGTGTTGTCCATTAGATATATTTAGAGATTAAATTGTTGGTTAGACATTGTAGAAATTTACCTGATAGACAATGGCGGACCTGGCCAAGTTTCGATCTGCTGCTGTACAGACTGCAAAAGAGTTAGGATTAGATGGGCAAGTTATGGTTGCCTATGTCACTACGGAATGTGACAAATTTATTGAACGCGAAGAAAGAAGATTAGAAAAAGAGGCCGAAAGAAAGTTAGAGGCTGAGACTAAGAGGTTGCAAGCTGAGGCTGAGACTAAGAGGTTGCAGATTGAGGCTGACAAAGAGGCTAAGAAATTGGAAGCAGAAAGGGAAGAGAAGAAATTAGCTGCAGAAAGGGAAGAGAAGAAATTAGCTGCAGAAAGGGAAGAGAAGAAATTAGCTGCAGAAAGGGAAGACAAGAGATTAGCTGCAGAAAGGGAAGCAGAAAAGGAGGAGAAGAGATTACAAAGGGAACATGAGTTACGAATAAGGGAGTTTGAGTTTCAGGGCCATGCTCCTGAAAATGGTGCCAGTCCCTTTGCCTCTGATGCCACTGCTAGCCAAGGAGCCTCAACCTCAGCTATGAATTTTCATTTAGATCATTTTGTTGAGAAAGACGATGATATAGAGAGCTACCTAAATAGGTATGAACTATTAGCTACCACGTATGGGTTAGAGAGAGAAAGGTGGAGCTTAAAGTTATCTCAGGGACTTCGTGGGGCAGCTTATGAAGTTTTTGCAAAAATGAGCAGAGGTGATCAGGAAAATTATGACATGCTAAAGCAGGCTCTTTTGTTAAGGTATGAAAAGAATGCAGAATTTTATAGGAAAAAATTTAGGAATGCTAAACTACTGTCAGGTGAAACCTATCACCAGTTCTCTGCACGAATAGAGACATACTTGGAGAAATGGACTTCTCTGGGAAAACCCAAGATCTTAAGGAAATGGTCCTTATAGAGCAACTAAGAGAGTCCATGGCTCCAGACCTGAGAAAGTTTCTCATGGAACAAGGTGCAGAGAGGCTGGGTGAGTTGCTAAATGTTGCTGAAAGGTATCAAGCAGCTCAAGCAGAGGTAACAGGTAATAAAAAGAAACAAGTGGATAACTTTAGGGCACCACAGAACTTTAATAAATTTGATCCTAGGGATCAAAATAAAGGTAAGCACCAATTTGATAGGCCACGGTATGAAAATAAAAATAAATTCCCACAATTCGATGAAAGGAAATATGATGAAAGAAAATCTTTCAACCAAGGAAAAAGGTGGTGTAAGAATTGTCAGATGGATCAGGACCTGGACACGCCCCGGGGCAAAATTAGGCCTGATAATAAAAAGAAATATAGATTTGATAAAGTGGACCAAATGGAATGGGAAGCCCCTTTTCACGGACAAGCTTCACTTAACTGTTTTACAATGGCCACTATGCGGAGAGTGCAAAAAGATGTCTTACCCCAGGATAAGCCGACAATCCCTCAATCGGACTTAAACCAACTGGAGGAAGAAGATGTAGAGAGGAAATCTCTCATCAAGAATTTTAAGAGGGGAGAAAGCCCCAAGACAAGAAAAATTGGTAGCGGTCGTTTTGTGAATGATAATTCTGGGAGGAAAAATCATCACTATAAAGCTTCGAGTGGAAGAGACCATACCGGTGCATGGACAAATAGGTCCACACAAGTAAAGGTCCATATGTAGCTTTGTTAAGAACGTGGACTGATGAAAAGGCAGAGGAAAACATTACATCTTCATACCAATATGTGAATGAGCTGACCACTCGGTTAAAAACTGGCTGGAAACTTGCCAATGAAAATTTGAAACAAGCCAGGAAGAAACATGCTGCCTATTATAACAGGAAGGCGAAAGACGGAGATTTGGCTGGGGGAGAGAAGGTACTGCTTCTTTTGCCCGGGAGTCAGAATAAGTTACAAATTGGATGGCAGGGTCCATATACAGTTTTAGAGAAGGTATCTAGAACAAATTATAAGATAGATAAGAAGGGGAAAGAAAAAATCTATCATGTGAATCTCCTGAAGAAATATTTGGAAAGAGAACATCAGGAAGAGACACACTTGTTGACCTTGTCCATCGCCATGGAGATGAAAAAGGAACCACTTTCATCATTTGAATATCCATTACACCCCTGTGAGACAGCAGCACAGGTGAAAATCAGTACACATTTAACGAAAACTCAGAAAGAGAGAGTGCAACAGGTTCTAAATAATCATGCAGAGGTGTTAACAGACCGACCAGGGCATACAAACCTATTGGAATATGATATGAAACTAATAGACTCCACACCTGTCTGTATGAAACCATATTCGATTCCGTTTGCTAAGGAGAAAGCTTTGAAGGAAGAGATAGACTATCTATTGAGGGAAGGAATTATTTCGCACAGTGAGTCTTCGTATAGTTCCGGTGTTGTACTCTTAAGGAAGCCCTCTGGAGAACATAGACTCTGTATAGATTACAGGAGACTGAATGCTATTACAGAAGGACGGATGCAAGTAATATTGGGTTAGGTGCAACTCTACTACAGAAATCAGATGCATTGGATGGGGAATTAAGCCCAGTGGCATATGCTAGCAGAAAATTGAATAAAGCCGAAATCAATTACTCAACTAGCGAAAAAGAATGTCTTGCAGTAATATGGGCAATAAAGAAATTCAATATTTATCTGTATGGGAAGGCCTTTAAGTTGCAAACAGACCACAAACCTTTATCGTTTCTAGCACAGGCTAAGCATGAGAACTCCAGGTTACTCCGATGGTCTTTACTTTTGGCTCCATATAATTTTAGCATTGAGTATATATCTGGAAAAACAAATTTGGGAGCGGATTTTTTAAGCCGCCATCCGTGTGATGAGAATCACCGTAAACCCCAGAACTAATAATAAATTTCTCTATGTGTATATAGAATAAAGGACTGACATATAATGTCTGTTTTAAGAGGGGAGATGTCGTGGAATATTCTAATCCACATATATAAATTATCAAGTAAATATAAAGCCTAATAAATAAATACATATAATAAATAAAGGAAGAAGAATGGTAAAGAACAGTGCTGTCACAATGACAGTACTCGAAATCCCCCTTCTTTTCTACTTCGTCGGCAAATTGTAACGCTTTCACGTTGATATTAAAGGCCTTCTGCAACATACACGCGTTTCCCAAACACACAATAAAATGTGCTGCCTTTCTAAGAAAAACCTTGAAATATGCAAGTTGACCTAAATTTTAAATTCCATTCATGTCTTTTTCTACACTATGTTACCAAAAACCAAAAGACAGATGGACTAAAGGATAGCGAGAAGGGAGAGGCAGAAAGCCGAACACTAAACACGCGTCGCGCGATACACAAATGCTGCCATCACGCGTGTAAGACTACATGCACTAACTTTTTTTCGGACGGACAGTGATAAATTCACTACCCTTCCCAGAGTTAGGTTTTAAAATCACAAAAAAACGCTTATTAGGAAAGATAACAATAGATGGGTTTACGTTTGAAAACATTACAGTACCCAGACAGCACATCTTCGAAACAGGAGGTAGAAGTAATTGCATATTTTGAACGCAGCCACGTAGCTCCTTTAAATTTGGATATTTGGGTTCCTTAGGGCTTGCTGACAAAGAATATGTAAAACGTTACGCAAATAGTCCAGGAATAAATAAATTATAACCAAAATAAAATAGTGGGGATGCCTGACAACATGGAATCATTTCTGCTCATAAAATTTTTTTTATAACGTGTTTGAAAAAACCTTACGTTACAGAAATAGCCTACCATGTAAACTCCAAATTGATTGGAGCGCAACAAATGAAAGACTAACCACGATTGGTCGGGCTATAAATACTATCTTGGTTGTTAGGGAGACGTAGGAAGGTAACATTTTTTCAAACACTTGTCGAAACGTGGCTCGATTGGCCAGACTCGCTGATATAATCACTTAGGAGCGTTAGTTCGAAACCACTTGTTTAAATAAGCTTGATAAAGCAACAGTGCGTTGAAGCCAGCTCATATTTTGCTAAATAAAAGCCTGGAACATAAGCAGATGGGAATTTGTGCCAGTAAATGTGCCAGAATTCATTGCTAATCAACGTATCTGTGTTTATTCTATGAATTGTGGTAAGCTTGAACCATTCAGTATCTTTTAATGAAAATTGAATGTGAATTGTTAATTTATGCCTGTATATATATGTGTAGTTCAGTGGCAAACAGGAGATAAAGCCTATAATGCTCCAGCCTGAACAGAGGGTGTCGGAGGAAAGTAAAACGGCATGGAATGGCCAAATAGTACACTGACACCTGGATGATTGACTAGAAAGAAATAATGCTGGAAGTGCAGAGGCGTGGTAACCATTAAGGAGGTAAATACTGGTATAAAGTATTTCAGATGAAGCTGACAGTTGGCCTAACGCTCTGAACTCAATGTTTGTGATGTATTGTGATCAGTGTAAAAAGAGAGTATAAGTTAGTTATGAAGTAGAAGGTACATCCTTCTTGTTTACAGGGACCGTGGTCTTGATGGTACTGAGCAGCACCTGGTCAGAGCTTTGCTGAATCCAGAGTCGGACAGCATACTCCTTGGTCTTTTTAGCTATCAGTGAGGTGTCTCCAGAGCCCAGGGGAGAATTCGAGCAGAGGAGTCCTTTCCTGCCGCCATCACGCAAGATAAGCTGATTTGGCCAGCTGAGCTCAACATTATGTCCCCTCATCTTGAAATGACTTTGTAAAAATAACATTCAGAGGGGAATTTAATTGTCTTAATATCAGGAACTGAGAACATCTCCAATACTAGTCCCAAAAGACAAACTATTGAAGTCATGATGACAAATACCAACAGAGCTTGAACAAAACAAAACCAGTATTACCTCATATTACTACTACACAACTGACACACATAGGATATTTTTAATAATATATGTCACTACAATATTCATATTGATAAAGTCTGTACATATACTTGTAATTAAAATTGATTGTGATCCCTGGTTCCTTTGTATTTGAATCAGGACACATATACCTTTATAACAACAATGAATACATATTGTTATTTGAAAAGTTATCAGTGACTCCTTAAGATATTCTCATAGAGTGTTATATGTATGTGAGTGTCACAGTGTTGTCAAGAGTAGTGGATTAAATTAAATTGTTTATCTGTCTGTTGTTGTGACTTACACTTCATCATACACATACCCTAGACACATAACGTAGTCATCACACTATTCCAGAATAATTCTGACTGAGATATATAGATATGTGGCAGCAAGTAAGGTTATCTATAATACACTACACTTATTAGATATAGATACCTTCACAGCTGATCTCAGTCAGTACACTAAGTCCCCTATAAATATTTATAACATCCCACTTCACCACAAATATATACAGGTGTAGGTAGTATAAATGACACACAACAAATACCAACATTATATTATCTTCTGAAGGCCTATTTTCCTACCAGTTTATAGTAAAAATATATTTACCCTCTAAGATTTTTAAACCGGCCAGGTTTTGACTCGACTTAGTGAAGCAGGCTGCAGGTCAATGCACTCAGGTAAGCTATAAATCAAGGTGACAGCTTCTCCTCTTCTTCAGTCGGTCGTGTCTTTGTTGCGTGCTTTTGCATAAAATCTCGCCCGATTATATAGGCAGATGAATGCTTAAGGAAAGCTTTTGGTTGGTTCCTGGTGGGGCAAGCTGATTGGTTGTCTGCAGTTTAGTCCCCGGCGTCGTACAGCCTAATTTTATTCTGTTTTTTCCGCCATCTTGCGTGAACAAGATGGCCGCGACCCACATCCGAAAAAACAGGGCTTAAGTTTTTTTTCCTGGCGTAACTTCTTGTAATTTATTCCGGCTCAGCAACTGTGCGTTGATTGGCTGGGGCAAATTTGTATCCCGACATAATGATTTAACAAGTTAGTGGGGTTACACACACTCGTTTCACGACAGCGAGAGTAAAGTTAAAGGCTTGTAGCGATGCAGCAGCTTGGTGAGATTATTCAGCGCAACAGACGCAAGATGCGCCACTAGTATTTGTAATATATTGTGTTATGTCATATTAATTTCTGAATGTCCACGTACGTGTAAATTGCTTTATTTAAGATTAATTTTGACTAGTATTATCATTATTCATTTGTTTTGTTAACTGCAGTTAACATACGCAAATTAGTTTTGAACCAATTATGCACCATTAACCCTGGAGGTACATAGTTAAAGATAATTATATTTGAGGGTTTGCGAACAAAAAAGGTTGAATACCACTGATACAGAATATGCTAACTTCGGTTTAAAAAACACCCATTTTAGATTGCTGTAGATGTTTTCCACATTTTTATTAATTCTAATCTCAATTGTGCTCTGACTAACACACCAAATCACTATTGGATTTGATGCTGTATGTCACTCTACTACATATCAATGGATTTTATGACAAACAAATATTCTGATTAACACTCACCACCCCCCCCCCCCACCCCATGTTAAAAAAAACTACCCATTTAAAAATTGCGGTAGATGTTTTGCACATTTTGATTAATTCTAATCTCAAGTGTGCTCTGCTTAATTCACCAAACCACTAATGAATTTAACACTGATCTTTCGCGGCCCAGGTGCCGGGGTCGAGTCACGGTATCAACACGCTTCTGTCTACCCAGCTGTAAATATGTACTTTACACTTGAGCTAGTGAAGGAAAAGGCAGTGAGGAAGGGAACAGGTCAGCCCACCTCTCGATGCTAAACCTAGTAAATTCTTATCACTTCACTCCCCTACGGCAGTATCTGTATGGGACTACCTTTTTTAACTATGAAATTTGATGCTGCATTTAGTATATCACTTCAATACACGTCAATGTATCTTATGGCCAATGTCGTGGTTGAGTTAGAGTGTAGAGTATTTGTCGAGTTGGACAACTGTAGTGAAATCGACAAGGGATAGTGGACTGACAGAGTTATAGATTACACTTTAGATAAGGTGTAAATAGGAGATGGACTTGAGACAACCTGGAAGAAGATTTACCAAAATGATCTCTCTCTCCAAGCCTCAACTCACTTTACTGTCTAAGCATCTCCGGCTCTCACTCTTTTCTCTTATCATACATAGAGATTATAGTAAAGAGCTAAAAATACAAATATGGATGGAAAGGTCGTGAACAGCGCATTAATAAATGTGTAAAATTTATTAAAGAAGAAAAGCATGGAAATAATGCATATCATCACAACAACATAAAATTACATCAATAATCAAATATTCATCAATAATCATATACACCAACAACCACACACACAGATCACCATTCATAAAACCTGTAGAACACAAAGAGATAAATAATCGAGTGACAGTCCTTCGGTTTTCGGGGACCAGCTGAAGTAACTCCAGTAAGTGGTGTTTTCGTATATATCCTCCATCGGTGATGGAATTAACCTGAATAACATCACTGTATAGGCGCTATCGTTGGTGACCCCCCCCCCCCCCTACTGGCGCGAGTTGGGCTGGAACTCTGTCCATAGATGGCTGCTCATACGTGCGAAGTTTTAAGTATCCAGGAAATACACCAGAAGAAGTCACTTGAGGACAAAGAGACCCAGGCGCGCTTATCCGGCGCAAGGCTCCGCTTGGCTGTAAATCCTGTTTAAACTGGTTGACTGTGGCTTGGCTGAGTGCCCCGTTTAGGCACAAAAAAGGCGGGTGATATGGAATTCTGCTATAGGCATGCTGAGCGGGTTTGATATTCTGGAAGCCGCAATGCTCTGGCTAGTAATCCAATAGGCGAGTAGAGAACTACTACTGCGTTTGGCGATTCCAGATTTTGCGTTGGCTCCGTTGCACTGCGTGAGCTTAACTTGGCGTTGACAAAAATGGGTTTTGATTCAGGAACGGGGTGTGACGATTCGTGACGCTAGCGGTATTCAGAACCCTCTAGATCGAAGAGAATATTTCGTTCTTCGCCTGACTGGAATCTGCTCTCGCGAGTCGGTCTCCCTGAAACTGAGACCAAAAAGAGACACCCTTTTACATCAAGCACATAATAAATCACACTAACTTTATACAGAAAGTTTCGCTCCACTATGGGATTAAATTTATTGTAGTTTTTGCTATGATAGTTTAGGGCTGTCTTTAACCATGTCTCCTGTTCCTTAAAAATATCAATTATCAGCACGCGCCCGCATAGGCTTAATATCTTTTGCACACCCAGGTACCTGTCAGTAACTGTTCTGACAGCAACAATCTACTCCTCTTCTCCCAATCTCAACATACAGGAAACCTAACCTGTAGCTACAGTTAAATGAATATGCTTATTCATCTTACAACATTAAATGAATTTACATAAACAGATTACAGCATTTGACATTACACAAATAAATCGTATGTCCCCTTTGGGAAATATATTAGCATTTCCACAAAATGAGTACAAAGAAAATGCAATGTTCTTGCTATAATAATACAGTTGTGGCTAGATCATAAGATATAATTATATCTATGGCTGGTGGCTGCTTTCAGTGAAAGTTATAGACTAGTGCCTAGCCACACAAGTAAGCATAAAATGATCCTCCCTTGCCACTAGAAATATCTATTAAAAGGATAAGTGACTATCTCCCATAATCCAGAGTTATTACCTGCATCTCACTATTCAGTTTTAAAGTGAACAATCCACACCTGACATTATCTTACAGAAATGACAGTTAATCTTTGCTGACTCTTAACCCAATGGTAAGCATTCGTGGACTGATTCTACGCCTAATATCTGTTATTGTAAGTTTAACATTTAACCCATGATAAACCGTAACAGTTTAAGCACCACTTAATAGGCCGTAGACAGCGCTACCTTATCACTGAATAAATTACTAGGAGAAGTCCTCAGAAATAAATTCACTTCCCTAACAGATATATATAAAAGCTAACATGAATCTAATATTATAATTATAAGATATGTCAACTCACCCCGAAAAATGCCAAGAAATAGGCGAAAAACATTTAGTTCTGTGTTAATGTTTGCCTTATTTCCATAATGGTCTATCTCGGGCCAGGAAATTCACGAATGTCTTTGTCTATTAAAACCAGTCTACTCTTATAGATCACAAGGGACGCTCCCCCCGAACACCTGGCGTGCGTATTTCTACAGAAGTTCGGCGAAAGACGTAATCTAGAGTAAGACAAAAGAAATCGTGCGAAAGTTCCCCAGGCCCCAAAGGGTACCAGCCGCTCGTCATCAAACGTTTTAAAGCGACCAGAGAAATTCCACTGTTGGGACCACAGAGGGTACCCGCCGCTAACGAACCGTTTCTTTCACAGAAACCGTCTTGGCTCGTTCTAACACTTAAAGCGGACCCGAGAAATGTTTCTCTGGTCGAACAGGTGCGTTTAGATAACATTACGTCTAGCGTTAGCTGACCGCAGCTGGCCAGCGTAAACAACCTCGGGTGGGGTTTGAGAGGGTGAGAAAGTTTGGCCACAAAGGTAGAAAAGGAAAGAAAAAGAAAATACAAAATGTCTCGGAAAACAGAACATTTAAAGGAGTAATCAAATTATGGACAAGATGGTAAAATAAATTATCTTTCACGTGACAAGTCCCCCCCCCCCCCCCCCTTTTAAAGTTCGAGGAATACGGACAAAAATGACAGTAATTTATCTTTTCCATCGTCTTTTGTTACCTGTCATTGGAACATCCTATACTCATAAAACCAAATACGTTTCCAATTTCTGTCTGTCTGTATGACTAGCTCCGAGTTCATTTCTTTTCTTCCCTCTGTCTAATAGACGTTCAGCGAATGGGATTTTGCGAGGCCACTCGGCGCTGACGTAATTCGTTTCCGTGTGAACCTGACCTTGCTTCCGCAGTTCGCTGTGCCTGTTTATGGTCCGGAAAATTATCCGCACCTGTTGTGAGTTTCGGCCCTGCCTGAACTCACTGGCCACTGCGTAGGTAATCCGCCTGTTATGTGCAGTGTAATCGTTGCTGGACTCGGGCTGTTTAATTTCCGTTATGGGTTTACCTGTCGCGGACTTGAATAACCCTGTATAGCTGCAGTCTATAGGGACTTTTCGCGCGCGTGTAACCCTAGTTGGTAAATAAAGCCGTTCGTTGGCCGAAGAAATGCTAGCATTTTTCTTCTGCCTCTCCACACCTACTCCGCTGTTTCGGCGGGAGCATTGATCAATCTTCAGACCTGTGCCGTCTAAAGGCGGGTCTGGAGCTTTCCTTGCCTTGCCAGTCACAACTCTGGCTTGGTCAACGGAAATGATCAAGTTGTTCTGTAATGGCCTGGCGGAGGCGACTACTTTGCTGTCCATCAGTGGGGTTGAGACCACTGGAATAATGCGATTTGAATGAGAAAACTCTGCTGCCTGAAGCAAAGAGTAATCGATCGCATTCTGGGGTTCTACTAAATCATAACAGATCTCCGTAGCTTCTATCCGTGAAGACAGATAGGTAATATCTGCTAGTTGCAGAGTTTGTTGAGTCGCTTTCCCATTACTAGCATGACGTGAGCCAAGGCTCTCAACAATGGCTCCTTGTACAGTAGTAAGGCAGCTTTTCTCACTGTCTTCTGCCCTGAGAAGTGTGAGAGACTCAAATGGAATACCAGGGATCCCTTCGCCTGGAATCCTGTGTCCATCATAAACGTCAACTTTGCCCTCCCCTGAGGAAGTTACTGGCGTCAGTTGAACTTTGTCCTGCAATGCGAGATCCACTTCCTGGTTGACAGGCTCCGCAGACTGCATGCAAAACACTGGACGGTTTGAGATCCCGTTTGATCGCGAAGTGCCCGAGAGAAAACTCTCGGTGTGTTTTTCCAAAGTTCCTTGGAACGGTTTGGAAAGTTTAACCCTTTTAACAGGCGACTTATTCTTGCACCTTTTAAGCTCAGGGTGATAAGAGGAGCGGCGCCTCCTTTCTACGATCGTTGAGTTGGAGGGATACGCCTCTGCATATGGTTTTTCGCTGTCCGGCCGGGAATCTTGCGAAATATAACGTGATAGGGTGTGGCTCCCTTTTCTCGACGTCACGTGTCGGTTAGGTGCTGCTCGGTCTGGAGCGTGAGAGGTTCGGGGTTCGCCGCTTGCCAGACGGGAACAATCCGTATTACAATGCTTGTTAGCACCTGTCTCACCTTTGTGCAGTTTCCATGCCTGGGAACGTTGCGTAATTTTTCCCGCGGCTTTAGGTCTGCTGTCCCGACGTAAATTCTTTCCTTGTTTGGGCTTCGGATCCAAGTCCAAAGGAAAGTCAATTTTCTGGAGTTGGGGTTCGGTTTTAGCAGGCAAGTTTTCTTGCATGGGCGCAAGGTTTGCAGGGGCGTTGACCGTTAAGGGCACAGTAGAAGGGGAAGTAGAGTGACTACATTTAGTATCTGTTTCCATCCTCCGAATTTGGCTATCCAGTTCATTCATTCTGATTTGGTGTAGCCTGCTCCTTTCTTGGCTTTCTCTGTCCCTTTCTTGGCGCTCTATTTCCCATTGCTTGTCCCGTTCTTGTTGCTCCATTTCCAATTTCTTGTCCCGTTCTTGTCTTTGCTTTTCCCTTTGCTTCTCATCTTTTATCACTTCTTCTACATACTGTCGGGTGAATGCTTCACTCTCCCCAGTTTGTTTACAGGACCATGCTAAGATTAAACGGCTGTCAAACCAATTGTCTACCTCGTATTGATCCTGCAGGCTTACTGCAAATTCTAGAAAGGGCTGGATTTCGCTATCCTTGTACTCCATGTACTTAGCTACCTCGAGGGCAATCCTATGCACTTTATCTAGATCGGCCATTATATCAATGTGAGCAAACACTATAGAAGAATAGAACCTAGAGATCTTAGTTACCTAGTCCACTAGATGCTGATTAACTTAATAGTCAATAAAATCTAGGCTAGCCTGGGAACTTTAAAAACAAGAAAGTTTGTAGCTACTCTGATTGCGACAAGCAAAAACCCAAAAAACTCCAAAAAATGTAAGTGATGTAAAACTTACTATCACTTCACCCCAGTTCTGTCAGTACTACGCTATTGAGAGGATTGGTTGCTATCATCCGAATGAACACCCTCCCTTGGTACAAATGCAAGCTAGTAACTGACTATCTGTAGCTTCTTATCTTTGATTAAAGAGCTACTCCTGAAAAAATATTAACCCTTAAAAAAAAAAAATTTCTGACTTTTACAACAATAGTCGTCAGATTTGTCAACCAAAAACTCAGCAGTGATACCATCAACCTTTACCAGCTGTCTCATGTGTAGCATGAACAATAAATGTAACTTAATATTTATGATTGCTGTGGAGAAAAAACGCTGTTTAGACTTCCTCCAAAAGAAATAGTTCGATATGTCTAGGGGAAAGAAATTCCTATAATCTGCCGAACACTAAACTCTAAGAATCAGAATAGAATCTTGTGAGAGATTCCTACCAGACTGCAACCTCATCTGTTGCGATTGCTGCAGATGTAGTTCAAATTCCGCGGCGAGACCCCATTTGTTGTGGTTGATGGGTTCTAGAATCTCGGACGGGCTCCCATTTGTCGTGGTTGAGTTAGAGTGTAGAGTATTTGTCGAGTTGGACAACTGTAGTGAAATCGACAAGGGATAGTGGACTGACAGAGTTATAGATTACACTTTAGATAAGGTGTAAATAGGAGATGGACTTGAGACAACCTGGAAGAAGATTTACCAAAATGATCTCTCTCTCCAAGCCTCAACTCACTTTACTGTCTAAGCATCTCCGGCTCTCACTCTTTTCTCTTATCATACATAGAGATTATAGTAAAGAGCTAAAAATACAAATATGGATGGAAAGGTCGTGAACAGCGCATTAATAAATGTGTAAAATTTATTAAAGAAGAAAAGCATGGAAATAATGCATATCATCACAACAACATACACTTACATCAATAATCAAATATTCATCAATAATCATATACACCAACAACCACACACACAGATCACCATTCATAAAACCTGTAGAACACAAAGAGATAAATAATTGAGTGACAGTCCTTCGGTTTTCGGGGACCAGCTGAAGTAACTCCAGTAAGTGGTGTTTTCGTATATATCCTCCATCGGTGATGGAATTAACCTGAATAACATCACTGTATAGGCGCTATCGTTGGTGACCCCCCTACTGGCGCGAGTTGGGCTGGAACTCTGTCCATAGATGGCTGCTCATACGTGCGAAGTTTTAAGTATCCAGGAAATACACCAGAAGAAGTCACTTGAGGACAAAGAGACCCAGGCGCGCTTATCCGACGCAAGGCTCCGCTTGGCTGTAAATCCTGTTTAAACTGGTTGACTGTGGCTTGGCTGAGTGCCCCGTTTAGGCACAAAAAAGGCGGGTGATATGGAATTCTGCTATAGGCATGCTGAGCGGGTTTGATATTCTGGAAGCCGCAATGCTCTGGCTGGTAATCCAATAGGCGAGTAGAGAACTACTACTGCGTTTGGCGATTCCAGATTTTGCGTTGGCTCCGTTGCACTGCGTGAGCTTAACTTGGCGTTGACAAAAATGGGTTTTGATTCAGGAACGGGGTGTGACGATTCGTGACGCTAGCGGTATTCAGAACCCTCTAGATCGAAGAGAATATTTCGTTCTTCGCCTGACTGGAATCTGCTCTCGCGAGTCGGTCTCCCTGAAACTGAGACCAAAAAGAGACACCCTTTTACATCAAGCACATAATAAATCACACTAACTTTATACAGAAAGTTTCGCTCCACTATGGGATTAAATTTATTGTAGTTATTGCTATGATAGTTTAGGGCTGTCTTTAACCATGTCTCCTGTTCCTTAAAAAATATCAATTATCAACACGCGCCCGCATAGGCTTAATATCTTTTGCACACCCAGGTACCTGTCAGTAACTGTTCTGACAGCAACAATCTACTCCTCTTCTCCAAATCTCAACATACAGGAAACCTAACCTGTAGCTACAGTTAAATGAATATGCTTATTCATCTTACAACATTAAATGAATTTACATAAACAGATTACAGCATTTGACATTACACAAATAAATCGTATGTCCCCTTTGGGAAATATATTAGCATTTCCACAAAATGAGTACAAAGAAAATGCAATGTTCTTGCTATAATAATACAGTTGTGGCTAGATCATAAGATATAATTATATCTATGGCTGGTGGCTGCTTTCAGTGAAAGTTATAGACTAGTGCCTAGCCACACAAGTAAGCATAAAATGATCCTCCCTTGCCACTAGAAATATCTATTAAAATGATAAGTGACTATCTCCCATAATCCAGAGTTATTACCTGCATCTCACTATTCAGTTTTAAAGTGAACAATCCACACCTGACATTATCTTACAGAAATGACAGTTAATCTTTGCTGACTCTTAACCCAATGGTAAGCATTCGTGGACTGATTCTACGCCTAATATCTGTTATTGTAAGTTTAACATTTAACCCATGATAAACCAGTAACAGTTTAAGCACCACTTAATAGGCCGTAGACAGCGCTACATTATCACTGAATAAAATTACTAGGAGAAGTCCTCAGAAATGAATTCACTTCCCTAACAGATGTATATAAAAGCTAACATGAATCTAATATTATAATTATAAGATATGTCAACTCACCCCGAAAAATGCCAGAGAAATAGGCGAAAAAACATTTAGTTCTGTGTTAATGTTTGCCTTATTTCCATAATGGTCTATCTCGGGCCAGGAAATTCACGAATGTCTTTGTCTATTAAAACCAGTCTACTCTTATAGATCACAAGGGACGCTCCCCCCGAAAACCTGGCGTGCGTATTTCTACAGAAGTTCGGCGAAAGACGTAATCTAGAGTAAGACAAAAGAAATCGTGCGAAAGTTCCCCAGGCCCCAAAGGGTACCAGCCGCTCGTCATCAAACGTTTTAAAGCGACCAGAGAAATTCCCCTGTTGGGACCACAGAGGGTACCCGCCGCTAACGAACCGTTTCTTTCACAGAAACCGTCTTGGCTCGTTCTAACACTTAAAGCGGACCCGAGAAATGTTTCTCTGGTCGAACAGGTGCGTTTAGATAACATTACGTCTAGCGTTAGCTGACCGCAGCTGGCCAGCGTAAACAACCTCGGGTGGGGTTTGAGAGGGTGAGAAAGTTTGGCCACAAAGGTAGAAAAGGAAAGAAAAAGAAAATACAAAATGTCTCGGAAAACAGAACATTTAAAGGAGTAATCAAATTATGGACAAGATGGTAAAATAAATTATCTTTCACGTGACAGCCAATAAAGATTCTGTAAAAAACCCCATGTAAAAAACACCCATATTGATCTACTTGAAACCTACTTCACATAAATTCATTAAGTTTTAATCATAGTCCTGTTGGTATGTTGTATCATATCATTACATGCCAATATCTTTTGTGAAGCTTAAAGATCTTTATATATTTGTAACGAAAATGATCGATGTAAATACACCCACATTGAACTACTTAAGACATCTTCCACACTTTATGTAAATAATAATGATTCTACTATACGGCATGTTGTATTTTATCATATCATGTCGGTTCATGTCAATGCATTTTACGGAGAATAAAGATTCTGATATGTATGTGTGTGTGTATGTATGTATGTATGTTTGTATTTATGTATGTATGTATGTGGCCATTACATTGTACATTTAAACATTGATGAAGATGTGAGTCTAACATACATGTCAGCAAACTTTTTATTCTGGATTTAAATCACATAGATTTAATCTAATTCTAAGTGAACTAAAAAGTAAATTGTCACAAGGAAGAATAGTGCACGAAATGAAATGTGTAAATTATTCATTGTCACCTACTTTCTATCTAATGTTAAATTAAGTGATAAAAAACTTTTATTTGCTGTGAGATCGAGGTTACAGTTACTTGAATGCGAAAGTCTTTTACATCTATACTACCTACAGTCAATCACGAAAAAGTGCAAAATATGTAACCACCCTTATGAAACAGTGTCACACTTATTAAATGGATGTACCAAATTTCAAACCTTGTACCAACCAGCAAAGGCACAACAGAGCTGTAGACATTATTTATGAGAAAGTGAAATCTACAAACAGTAATAATAGTGACATAACAATAAATAAAGAAATAATAGTTAAACAATCTCTTTACGGCAGCAGTAATATTTCACTTAAATCACGTGACGTAAAACCTGATTTAACAATAATCAATCGACAGAGCAAAACAGCTTTTATAGAAGACGTAGCAATATCATATGATGTTCATTTAGAATGTTATCAACATAAATTTGATAAATACTATCCATTGACTGCAGAAATTAACGAATTAGGCTGTCGTAGACATGTTATCGTACTGATAACACTAGTCAAAAAATTTTCAAAAGTTTTTTGTACCAGAAATTAAATGTACCATTTCTTATTGATTTTGACATGCTGATTTCAAATATCATAATGAAATTCACCAATTGGCTCTGGTTTTTTTTTTAAATGATGGATTTACATTACAGTAATACAAATAATGTATGCTTGTTTACTTCTCTGGGCTGAACAGCTAGTCTTTCTACTTTAGCATTATAAAAATTGTGGTTACATACTCAATTAATTGATATTTTAACATAAAATGATAGAAAAAATAAAAACATTATTTAAAGTTCACATATCATGCTTTAAAAAGGCACATTTGAACCCATTCCGTCATTATTCAGTCGCTGTTCGAGCTCTCTTTGCTTGCTTCTTGTAGTCAATCGATGAGGTGTCTCTTGTCACAGTCCAACAGTAATCAACAAGCATTGAATTGCTCCAATTGCCTTGATACCTTGTCTCCATAGCAGCAATGTCCTGGTGACATCGTTCACCATGCTCATCACTGACCGCTCCACAGTTTGACGTAAAGAAATCCAGATGAGAATCCAGAAAATGAATTTTCAAAGACATGTTGCAGCCAAGACTCTTATACTTCAGAAGGAGATTTTCTACAATTTCATTATAATTATCAGATCTGTTGTTTCCAAGAAAATTGTCCACCACTGACTTAAATGCTAGCCATGCTGCTTTTTCCTTGCCATGCAACACGCAAAGAAACTCGTCATCAAGAAGAAGTTTTCGAATTTGCGGACCAACAAATACTCCCTCTCTTATTTTAGCTTCACTCAGTCTTGGAAATTTTCTGATGAGATATTTGAAAGCCTCCTCTGTTTTCTCCATTGCCTTGACAAAGTTTTTCATGAGACCCAGATTAATGTGCAAGGGTGGTGATAAAGGTGGATTTGAGCTGAAATGATAACTTGCCACCCCTATCGACACCTGGTATTAAAGTGCAAGATGTAGGTGTCTTCTCTGATTTAGAATGTTGCTGTGTGTGTTGCAGTAGAACAGTTCACAGGGTACACCACAGGCAACATGACGTGTAGAGTCATAGAAATGGTAACTTCGCTTTAGTTTTATACCATTTATTGCACGCCACAAAACAGTCATGATATTTATGTCATCACCAGCATAGTATAACGAATGCAGCATTCAAAATCATATTAACTGATAGTCATGTAGGATTCAATACTCAATAGTTGTATTGTAAACAGTTATCATAAAGTTCTGGTTCGTGAAGCTGTATAAATAATATATATAACTTCTGCAACAGTGTCAGCTGCAGATCTTCAATGTTCATAGACAATAATAAATGCTCCCTTTCTGATGCTAGCAGATCAGATGTATACAATAAGTCCGTTTACTGTCTGCACGTGAATAGCATATTGGGAATACAGGTCAAACCGACCTTTATAACGTTTCTAAGTCTAACCATCTGACTTGGACGTGATCTCTGATATAACGAATCCTGGAACACAGACAATAGTCTTGTTGGTCTAGAGCGACCCATATATATATAACTAGTTCAGGTATAAAGATACCGGTGGCGAAAATCCTAGTCAAAGTACCTCTCCATATTGAATCACACAGGCGAGCAAGGAGCGACAAAATGACGAACTTCTAGATGATAGCAAAAAGTTCGATACAAGAGGAATTACCTTTCTTCGGAATTCAACCACGAACATATGCCTCCAGGCAGGCTTGAATAATACTGGGAAATAGTCTAGTTAGTTAACTAACTCACAAAGACAATGTATTTCCCTCAGAAAATCACAAGACGCAGGTTGCGTCCGCTCGCTACTCAGACCATTTCTAAACTCCCCAGCTGGGCGGAACACACACAGAACGAACTCCCAGTTTTTGACATGCGCAGAACTCATCTACGTGAGTATCAATTCACACAAAGCGGTTCTAAGAACATTCGAGATAAAAGTCTTACACAGTCGCGCCTTTTATGGTCATGAACAGAAGCGTTAAGACAGATTTCAGACATCTACAACAGTTGACTGATACTACCAAATAAGGAGATATGGTCACGCTTCGTTCAAGAAATTATAGACCGAACGTGTCTCTATACAAGAGAAGGAAAACTCCTAAAAAATTGTAGTCTCAATAACTCGGGTTATGGCCCTTTGACTGTAAAAAACATAATACACATTTCAGTCAAAAAATGATCATACATACGAAAAATGATCATACAAAGACTTTGGAAAAAGTAATTATTTGTGCGTAACATTACCGCACCCTCCCGGGAAAAAAAAAATGAAACATTTTTTTTTTAAAATCCTGGAGCCGGAAAAATCTAGGCTCCCAACGCACGTATGATGCGCGGATATATACCTAACAAACTAGCTCAACGCATGGAGCGAAACTGAGATCATATCTCAGGTCCTTAGAGAAAAAATTTATCTAAGTATTCGCGTATATATTCCAGGAAGGTGCCACCAACACACGCCACAATGATGGCAACATCATAATAAAAGTCAAATTACTCTCATACCAATATATGAAATTAAATATATTATTATGATATCATATAATGTGTTGTGCAAACAGCGGTGTAATATATTAATATACCGCACTATTTTATTACATTATATAATGCATCAGTAATTAATAAGTAATACAATGTTGTTCTTTGTTGACATAAACAAGCAATAGAAGATGTGGACATCATCCGCTCCCAATCTAGGACAGGACTTGATATCCTCAAAGTTCCACAATGGACATAATCTCGCAGACTTCAATGATGTGCTGCGAAAATATCAATAACACAAATCTTAAAGACAACTGGTAAATCTCTTAATACAATTATGCAAATATATTATTTAAATGTGGCCGAGTGATCTTTTGGCCCGTATATCACTAACTAAGCCTTCTTAGATAATTACATGGTACAATGTTATAAATTTCCCTCAAAAAAAAAAAAAAAGTGAGAAAAAATCTACTAACATGTCATTATAATATTGGACTGTATATCAGGAAATATATATATATGACAGAAGAATCATGTGGAATCGTGTGGGCATCTGGACAGAATGTCTGCCATTACATTGTCCGAACCACGGATAGCTCGAACCGAGAAATGAAATGGTTGAAGAGCTATGGCATAACGAGTGGACCTCGAGCTCTTCAAGTTTTTGCTCTGAATAGCAGTAAGCGCTTTCTGGTTGGTTTCCACAATGAAATGTGCGCCTAGAAGAAATCTTTGTAACTTCAGAATAGACCATACCATAGCCAATAACTCACGGTCTAAAACCGAGTAATTCTTTTCTGCAGCATTTAATTTCCTAGAGATATACATCACCGGATGCAGAGTATCAGAATACTCCTGCATTAGTGCTGCCCCAATCCCAGTTGACGAGGCGTCACTTCGAAGAACAAAAGTCTTCTCAATAGTAGGTAACCTAAGAATAGGTGGAGATGAAAATAGGGCTTTAACCTGGTCCAATGAGGATTGACATTCTTTAGACCAGCGGATCAGATTAGGCGACCCTTTCTTCAATAAAGTAGAAAGCGGTGCCATAATGGAGGACAGATTCGGAATGAATCGTCCGTAGAATTGGATCAAACCTAATAGACTCCTTACTTGTTTCTTCGTCTTAGGGACCGAAATGTTAAGTATTTTTGAAACATTGTGGTCCTCTGTCTTTAAAAGACCATGACCAACACGATGACCTAGGAAAGAAATCTTACTAAATCCTATAAAGGCTTTAGAGGGTTTTGCAGTCAAGTTATACTCGCGAAGAGTAGACAGTAATTCGTATAAACCCAAATAGTGATCTTCCCAGGAATCACTGAATAGACAGATATCATCTAGGTATGCTATGACATCTGTACGATATGCGAGAATTCGCCGCATCATGCGTACGAATGTAGCAGGGGCGTTCATAAGACCGAAAGGCATGAAATTCCATTGGAATAAACCCCTAGGTGTAGAAAAAGCTGTAAAAGGTTTGGCACGTTCAGTTAGCGGGACTTGCCAATAACCTTTAGACAAATCTAGTTTGGTAAAGAATCTAGAATTAGAAAGTTTATTGAGTAGCTCTTCTAATGAAGGCATAGGTTCAGCATCGAACTTCGTAACTTGGTTCAATTTGCGATAATCTACGCAAATGCGAATGTTATTATCCTTCTTTCGAACAATAACCATAGACGAAGAGTATGCTGAAGTGGATGGTTCAATGATTTCCAAACGTATCATTTCATCCAATTCTTTTTCGACTTGAGACTGGAAATGGATAGGTATTGGATAGGGTCTGACTCTGATAGGATTATGATCAGTTAGCACAATGTCATGTTCAATGACATGTGTGTGTCCCGGGATGTCTGTAAGAACATCCTGAAATGTTTGCAACATCGAAGAAACTTGTCGATGTTCCTCCGCGGAAAGATTTGGAGAAACGGTCACGTTTTTCCAAGATTCCGTAGAATAAAGTGGGACCATAGAAAGAGGAAGATTGACATCAGAAAAAGTAGTTTCCTCATCCTGTATAACTGACAGAGATGAGTACTGACCATGAGGTGCTTGAGAATTGTCCGTTGCCTGGAAAATAGGCTGCAAATAGTCAGGTCTTTCATAAAATTCCGTGAGCATATTTATGTGGAAAGTTTTATGCTTTCCATCAATATCGACAACATAGTCGACATCAGAAATTTAGGAGACTATTGCATATGGACCTTTCCATGCAATTAGAAGTCTGTTCTCCCTTGAAGGAAGTAGAACGAGAGCTTTGTCACCTGGACAAAGTTGTCGTAGACATCTATTCTTATTTGCAAACTGCCTTGCCTTTTCTTTAGCAAATTCGGAAGACGAAGTTGCTAGTTTGCATGCCTCGATGATCTTTTGCCTAAGAGCAATGACGTACTCATAAGAAGATTGAGTTTCATCGCTAATATTATCGGCAGTGATTAGATCGTGAAGTAAAGACATAGGGCCGCGCGGTTGCGCGCCAAAAAACAAGTTCAAAAGGGGAAAACCCTGTATGTTCATTGGGGACCTCTCTATACGCAAAGAGAGCCGCGGGTAAGACCCTGTCCCAATCCTGAGGATGATCCTCAGTTATTTTACCAAGTAAAGTTTTCAGAGTCCTATTTAAACGTTCGACCAACCCATTAGACATTGGGTGATAGATACTGCTGAGAGACCTTTTAATGTGTAGCATAGACATTACCTGTGACATAGTGTCTGATATAAGTTGAGTGCCATGGTCTGACAATATTTCTCCGGGAAAACCCAAGCGAGAAAATATCAGCCAAAGAGCGTCTGCGATATCAGCAGTTGAGATGCTCTTGAGAGGTATTGCCTCTGGCCAACGTGTGCACATATCGACACATGTAAGGAATAAATTGATGTCCTCTAGCCGACTTAATTCTAAAAGGACCGATAATATCTATTGCCATTTTTTGAAAAGGGGCGAATAGGAATGTCAGCAGCCTGGATAGGCGCAGCATGTCGTGGTCCTTTAGATTTGACCTCCTGACATACTTTGCAAGAGCGACAGTACATTCGTATGTCCTTGCTCACAAATGGCCAAAAGAAAGCCGCAAGAACCCTCGACTTTGTACGGGAAAAAACCCATATGTCCAGCACATTGCGAGTCATGAGCATGTTGCAATATTTGCAATCTCATGCTCTTAGGCACAAGAATTTGTGAATGAGTGGACGTAGTCGAGTCTTGTACTATACGTACAAGTACGCCGTTCTTCATAGAAATCCAAGATTTTCTATTAGTATTCTGATTAGGATCACCTTTTTTTTGCTAGAATGAAGAATTTTTGTAAAGAAGGATCTTCTTCTTGCAATTTGATAAATGAGTCACGTGTAATAGTCAAGTGACTATCTTGGTCATTTACTTCATCATTATTAGTTAATGAAGTTTGAGGTGGATCCAGAGCATGTGCTCTTGTGACCACCGCATTGGTAGCTTCAATGTTTTGCTCTTCCCAAACAGCAATCTGCTGTGGGGTACATTCCCTAACTCCGTGAATACGACCAATAATAAGGTCCGCAATAGGGTTTGGAAGTAGACACGCGTGGACCCTCCCGTGAAGAAAGGAGTAGCAATGTGTATTATAGCAGTAGGATACTTTTCCAACGTGCCACCAAATGTGACACATTTGATGACCTTTCCTGTAGCACAGGATGGATCTACAAGAGATTGCCTAACGCCGACAGTAGTACATCCAGAATCAAACAACACCGAGACTGGATTACTATTTACAAGCCCCTTATGTAATATAAGAGAATCTCTCCCATCATGAGCAACATTAGCAGGAAGAGCGGGCAAAGGATGAACACAGCTTAGAGTACTAACGGTTTTCGGATCAAATAAAGTACTGCATTGGATACATTTATTTGCCCTACCAAAATCAAAAGATGAGCATCCGATAGCATTATCGTCTTTATCATTATTAACCTGTTTATCTGCTCCCTGAGATTCTTGTTGAACAGAGTTTGTCTGTTGATATTTTTTTTCTCTTATGTTGCGATCTACCGCGACCATTATTGCCTCTGCAATTATCATTAAAGTCCCTACTGTAATTTTTATCCTGGTTTGAGTTCCAGTTTCCATAACTGTCATTACCATCTCTATGCTGTTGAGAACCTCTATTATCTTGGTATTGAGGTCTCTGCAAAAAATATTTCCTCTATGCCGATTACCTTTGTGAAAATTTCTAAAGTTAACCGGAGTAGAATACCGTGTAGTATTAGGTTGTCTCCAGTTCTGGGAAGAAGAATCACCCTGGAATTGATTACTATGGTTCTGGGCATAATTACGGTTACTCTTTTTATTGAAATTTTGCTGGCTACCCTGAAATTTACGCATAAAATTTGGGCCATAACTTGCTGCCGAAGCAACTGGCAGACCTTCTTTTACTTTAGAGTTGCTAATGGTTATGTGAGGATGCGCAGTAACATACTGGCTACAGTATTCTTCCATTTCTTTTATGTTTTTAGGCTTACGCTCATGAAGAAAAGAAAGAAAAGCTTCATTAACAGAAGACATAACCTTGTCTCTAAGTAGTAAGTCCATGAGAGCTTCAAATGTACTTTCTGTCTTAGACAACTCAACCCATCGTAAAAAAGTAAGACGTATGCTTGAGATGAATTCAGAGAATTCAACTCCAGTTTCTGGTAACATGTTTTTTAAATTTAAGACGATATCCGTCCTCGTTAAGTTGGTACTTCTTTAACAATGCTGCTCTGACAACCTCATAGTTGTTTTTGTCAGGCACATCTACCATACTCAACAAAGTCAAAGCATCACCTCTAAGTATCTTGGACAGATGATAAACATATAATGTTTTATCTATATTATGCACATTACATGCACTTTCAAATCTATCTAGATAAAATGTTATATCATCGATTGAGGGATTAAATGCTGGTAGATTAAGCTTGAAATCCTTAGCATTAGTCTTATCTGACACCTTATTTGCATCATTAGCATTACCAGCGTTCAATAACTTTAACTTCTCTAACTCTAAAGCTATGAGATTTTCTTCATGCTCCATTTTTGCTTTTCTCTCATCAGACTCTCTTTGTAACCTTCTTTCTTCAGCCTCAGCCTGTGCCTGCAATTTTCTTTCTTCAACCTGAGCTTGTTTTTCTAATCTTTTATTTTCAGCCTCTATTTCAAGTCTCTTATTTTCAGCCTCTTTTTCAAGTCTCTTATTTTCAGCCTCTTTTTCAAGTCTCTTATTTTCAGCTTCTTTTTCAAGTCTCTTATTTTCAGCCTCTTTTTTCAAGTCTCTTCTCCTGAGATTCTGCTTCTCTTTTTTGTTTTTCCATTTCCATTTGTAATCTTTTTTCATCTATCTGCATCTGCAGTTTTAAATTTTCAGCATCTATTCGCTTTTGTTCAGTTAGTTCTTTCATTTTCTTTTCCTCCGACTTCAATGCCTTGGCATATTGAACAGTCGCAAATTCTTCTAATTTATCACCAGTCTTCCCAAGGGTTTTACCCTGCTCAATAAAGTACTCAAATGTAGACATGATGTCTAAAATGTGAGTACAGAACCTGAAATAATTAATTATCTTATTTCAATCTTAATAGCAACAAGACTTAATAAAGTGCTTGTATAATCACTATGTTTTAACTCCAATCTCTGTAGGAAGTTGAAACTAGACAGACTTGACACCAACTTGTATTATCAAATGTATAATAATATCACACAAGTCACCTTCTTAATTATCAGTGCACTACCCAAATCAGTGCATAACCATCAGTTATTTATCATAACTGCACTTCAATAGTGCATAAGCAAAAAACCACCAGTTAGTTATGATAAGTGCACTATAGACCAATAGTGCATGAGCATATATGTAACAATAGTGAAAGCTAACTATGCAAGAACTATGCAAACAATAACAAGACAATGTAAACAATAACAAAGGTCACCAACAATGTAAACACTAACAAAGATCAAAGTCAATGTAAACAACAACAAAGATCAAAGTCAATGTAAACAACAACAAAGATCAAAGTCAATGTAAACAATAACAAAGATCAAAGTCAATGTAAACAATAACAAAGATCAAACAATACGAAAACATTCGCATAAGTCAAATAAATAAACAGCGAAACTAAAAAGAAATATCACAAAGAATGTGATGACAAAATGCGAAGATATGACAAACAAATGACGCTACAGTGTAAACACAAAAATTTACGCAAAGAACTGAATAATAGAAAAGAGGAGACCTAAAAATACAAACAATAGAAATCGAAACTAAAAAACAGACAGAAAGGGAGAAACAAAAAAAAGTATACAAAAAACGAAAATAAAGCACAACTCGTCACAACTAAACAGATATAGCAACGATTGTCGCTAGCAAATTTCACAGTAGGAAATTCGCACAGTCCCTAACGAAAACGCTAACAGTAGAACCTCTGTGACGTGGTATCTTCCACTGAAAGACACAGCCCAACCGAGAAAACCCGCTGAATATAAACATATAAATATACAAATACAAATAACATATAACAAGTAACAAACAGCAAAAAATGGGAAAGAATATAGAAGGCTCAGCTAGAACATAAGGGCACAGTTCACAAACAAAACAGGCCACTTAACTTCTATGTATCCACAACGTCAGCACAGTTCAGAACAGGATGTGATCAGCATTCTTAGGACAATGATCCAACGTTGATCCATATCTGCTCTCGTAAACTGCCATGACGAAGGAAATGAGCTTCTGACAGGAAACAGCTTCTGAACTTGACCTTCTGAATTGACTTGAGCACTTGACCTTCTGAATCTGCAACAGTACCTCTGAGACCGGAACAGTTGTTACGGCACTTGTCCTTCTTCCTAACAGATCAGGAAAACTGCCAACTTGACGAGCAACGCCGGGTACTTTCAAAATCTTTCATCAAACATTGAGGTGATGAGTTGAAACTGTAATTTTGAAAGCTTGATGATGATGTCTGGGTTTGTTGACCCCCTTGATAGCTGGTATCAGAGTAAATCCCCATATGGCCACCAAAAATGATAACGGTGGATTTGAGCTGAAATGATAACTTGCCACCCCTATCGACACCTGGTATTAAAGTGCAAGATGTAGGTGTCTTCTCTGATTTAGAATGTTGCTGTGTGTGTTGCAGTAGAACAGTTCACAGGGTACACCACAGGCAACATGACGTGTAGAGTCATAGAAATGGTAACTTCGCTTTAGTTTTTTATTTTAATTTTTTATACCATTTATTGCACGCCACAAAACAGTCATGATATTTATGTCATCACTCAGGCATAGTATAACGCAATGCAGCATTCAAAATCATATTAACTGATAGTCATGTAGGATTCAATACTCAATAGTTGTATTGTAAACAGTTATCATAAAGTTCTGGTTCGTGAAGCTGTATAAATAATATATATAACTTCTGCAACAGTGTCAGCTGCAGATCTTCAATGTTCATAGACAATAATAAATGCTCCCTTTCTGATGCTAGCAGATCAGATGTATACAATAAGTCCGTTTACTGTCTGCACGTGAATAGCATATTGGAAATACAGGTCAAACCGACCTTTATAACGTTTCTAAGTCTAACCATCTGACTTGGACGTGATCTCTGATATAACGAATCCTGGAACACAGACAATAGTCTTGTTGGTCTAGAGCGACCCATATATATATATAACTAGTTCATGTATAAAGATACCGGTGACTTGATCCTAGTCAAAGCACCTCTCCATTTTGAATCACACAGGCGAGCAAGGAGCGATAAAAATGACGAACTTCTAGATGATAGCAAAAAGTTCGATACAAGAGGAATTACCTTTCTTCGGAAATCAACCACGAACATATGCCTCCAGGCAGGCTTGAATAATACTGGGAAATAGTCTAGTTAGCTAACTAACTCACAAAGACAATGTATTTCCCTCAGAAAATCACAAGACGCAGGTTGCGTCCGCTCGCTACTCAGACCATTTCTAAACTCCCCAGCTGGGCGGAACACACAGAACGAACTCCCAGTTTTTGACATGCGCAGAACTCATCTACGTGAGTATCAATTCACACAAAGCGGTTCTAAGAACATTCGAGATAAAAGTCTTACACAGTCGCGCCTTTTATGGTCATGAACAGAAGCGTTAAGACAGGTTTCAGACATCTACAACAGTTGACTGATACTACCAAATAAGGAGATATGGTCACGCTTCGTTCAAGAAATTATAGACCGAACGTGTCTCTATATAAGAGAAGGCAAACTCCTAAAAAATTGTAGTCTCAATAACTCGGGTTATGTCCCTTTGACTGTAAAAAACATAATACACATTTCAGTCAAAAAATGATCATACATACGAAAAATGATCATACAAAGACTTTGGAAAAAGTAATTATTTGTGCGTAACAGGTGGCAACAAAATCTTGCTGGTGTTGACAACTGCTGGGTTCTCAACGTTCTTACTGCCAGGCTGCAATGACTGCCTGATTGGCCAATGTCTTCTGATGTAATGGTCACTTCGTGCACGGCTATCCCACTCACAGAGAAAGCAACAGTACTTGGTGTATCCACCCTGTAGTCCAAGCAAAAGAGCGACCACTTTTAAGTCACCGCAAAGTGACCAATGATGATGATCGTAGTTTATACACTTCAAAAGCTGCTTAATGTTTTCATAAGTTTCTTTCATATGAACTGCGTGACCAACTGGAATTGACGGTAACACATTACCATTATTCAACAAAACAGCTTTAAGACTTGTCTTGGATGAATCAATGAAAAGCCTCCACTCCTCCGCTACGTACTTGCTGTTGACGGCTGCCATTAAACCAGAAATGTTGTGGCACGCAGAAAGGTCACCCTCTTTGAAAAAGAATGTAATAAGCGGCTTCTGACGGTTCCTATACACAGAAATTGTAACATCTTCTGCCAGGAGATTCCACTGTTGCAATCTGGAACCCAAAAGCTCCGCCTTGTTCTTCGGTAAATTCAGATCTCTTACAAGATCATTCAGTTCACCTTGGGTTATTAAGTGTGGTTTAGTGGATGTAGTTTGCTCAAAATCTGTGTCACTTGAGGTTGATGGTTCAGGACCACCAATGTCCTCTTCATCAGTGGAAGCAGCTGAAAAGGATTCTGGCACTTTGGGAACTGGTAGATCATCGCCATGTGGTACCGGAAGTATTGCAGAGGGGATGTTTGGATATTCCAGAGTCCATTTTTTCTTCTTTGATATGCCTTTCCCAATTGGAGGGACCATGCAAAAGTAACAGTTGTTGAGATGATCAGTGGGCTCTCTCCAAATCATTGGGACTGCAAAAGGCATAGCTTGCCTTTTGCCAGTCAACCACAGTTTAAGATGTGCTGCACATGTATTGCAGCATATGTGTGGCGCCCAGCTCTTATATTGATCTCCTATTCTGCAGCCAAAATACAAACTGTACGCCTTCTGGCATTTCTAACTACGATACTTTTGATAAGGACAAATGCACTAACTAATGGCAACATTTTATCAGAGATAAGGTATTTATACACAAAGGGGATGTAATCATAGGTAGGATTGCATCATCAACTTCTAGTAACATTTTTATTGGTCATTAGAAAAAATTATGCAATCGCCCACAACAGTTGCGTCATATATATAAATTTACCGTAATTAAATAAACTAGTAGCATATATCTTGAAAACTAGAGCCAATCAACATTTTTTAATGTCATTTTCGTTTTCAGCACACCAAAATTAGTTAAGATCAGCTATTTTCATTTCTGGTACATTTTGGTTGTTGACTAGTGTAATTGGTAGTTTGGATCATGTGCATGCAAAGTGTGTGAATGGATTAATGTAGCTGCGGCTGCGGAAATTTGAAGCCAAAGTTCTATGTAAATATGTCAGAATTAGTGCAATTACAGGCTCTTACATAATATGGAAACGTCGATGTAAAAAAACACCCATTTTAAATTGCTGGAGATGTTTTAAACGCTTTTAATAAGTTTAATCTCAATTGTGCTCTGTTTAATATACCAAACTACCTTTGCATTTTTATGCTATATTTAGTATCTCACTCCACTACCTGTCAATGTATTTTATGGCAAACAAAGATTCTGATAAAACCCCCATGTAAAAACACCCATATTGATCTGCTTGAAAGGTATTCCACACAAATTTCAATAATACTTATTTTTGGTATGTTGTATCATATCATTTCATTACATGCCAATGTCTTTTAGAAAGCTAAAAGATTGTTATGTATGTGTAACACAAACATTCGATGCACTCGTGTGTTACCGGGGCCCGAAATGGGAGCAAAGAATAGTAACACTGTACCCTACCAAGCATGTCGTAAAAAGCGACTAAGGAGTGTTGGGCATGGGGCTGGTTACTTCATCCCGTAAAAAACTTTTTACAAACATGGAGAAGTCAAATACAGAATACAAATCAACTCAGCCGCCCAAGACAGAATAAGGTCCTCTGGAAAGGAGGCGCATGAAGCAACCCAGAGAAAGCCGAAAGGAATCTGGGTTGCCGACTAACCTTTTTCCGTCTAGGAAAATCTCCAGGATTGGCACCTGGAATGTTCGCACTCTATGTGAATAAGGGAAAACTGCACAGGTAGCAGCAGAAATGACATATTACAGGATTGATATCCTGGGTCTCTGTGAGACACGGTGGAAGGGCATAGACAGGAGGAGATTGATCACAGGAGAAATGGTGTTGTCATAAGGACATGAGGAGGAAAGAGCCCACCACAGTGAAGGGGTGGCTCTAATGCTGTCTAGGGAAGCACATAAGGCACTTATAGAATGGGAAGCTATGGGACCCCGAATTATAACAGCAAAGTTTAAATCAGCCAAAAAGAAAGTAAATATAAACATCATCCAATGTTATGCACCAACAAATGATAAAGAAGAATCTGTGAAAGAAGACTTTTACACCAGATTTCAAAATGTCTTGGACAAAAAGAAAAGAAAGGACATCACAATTTTGATGGGGGACCTAAACGCGAAAATAGGTACAGACAACACCGGCTTTTAAGAAATCATGGATTAGGTATGATGAACGAGAATGGGGAACTATTAGCAAACCTCTGTGCTTCAAATCAACTAGCTATAGGAGGAAGCATATTTCCACATAAAAGAATACATAAAGCAACATGGATATCACCAGACGACAGAACTGAGAGTCAGATTGATCACATATGCATAAGTAGGTCATCATTGCATCATGTAAAAGTATGTAGAGGAGCAGATGTGGTATCAGACCACCATCTTCTGTTGGCTAAAACAAAATTAAAACTCAAGAAATTTACAACAGTATATAGCTATAGACAACAGTACAATGTGGGATATCTAAGAAATCAGGAAATAAGAGAAACATTTTATATCACAGTATCCAACAAATACCAAGTACTCCAACAGCTGGAAGATGAAGCAGATACGGAAGACCACTGGCAACAAGTAAAAAAATATATGGAACGAGACATGTGAAGAAGTACTGAGAAAAAGAGAACATCGGCACAAAGCATGGATAACAACAGAAACCATTAGCAAGATAGAAGACAGGAAAAACAAGAAAGCAGATTTAAACAGAAGCAAAACCAGAAGCTCCAAAGCCAAGGCTCATGAAGTGTACATAGAAGCAAACAAAAAAGTAAGAAGAAACATCAAAAGAGACAAGAGGAAGTATATTGAAGAGTTGGCAAGGGAAGCAGAGGAAGTTGCAGCCAAAGGAAATATGAGGGACCTGTACAACAACACAAAGAAGCTAAGAGGGAAATATAAGCAAGCAAATGACGTCATACAAGATAAGAATGGAAAATTGCTTAGTAATATACAAGAACAAATGAAGAGATGGACAGAACATTTTGAGGAACTTCTCAATAGACCAGCTCCAACTAATCCCCCAGACATCCAGCCAGCAGAAGAGATACATATCTGCTGTGAACGACCAAGTAGAGAAGAAATAAAGATAGCCATAAAGCTTCTGAAAGATGGAAAAGCACCTGGTCCATATGGCATTCCAGCAGAGGCCATCAAAACAGATATTGATACTTATACAGAGATATTATACAAATTACTTGGCAAAGTCTGGGAGAGAGAGGAAATACCAGCAGAATGGAAGGAAGGTTATCTGGTCAAGTTACCTAAGAAGGAAATTTACAAGAGTGCACCAATTATAGAGGAATAATGTTACTATCAATGCCAGGAAAAGTATTAAACAGAATCATCCTTGAGAGATTAAAAGAGTCCATAGACAAGCAACTGAGAGATGATCAAGCAGGTTTTCGACAAAACAGATCCTGCACAGACCAGATAGCCACATTGAGAATAATAGTTGAACAAAGTTTGGAATGGAATTCACTGCTTTACATCGGATTCGTGGACTACGAAAAGGCATTTGACAGTGTAGACAGAGAATCACTTTGGAAATTGATGAGGCATTATGGAGTTCACATGAAGATCATTAACTTAATAAGGAAGACCTATGAAGACACGACATGCAGAGTTCTTCATGAAGGACAGCTTACAGAACCGCTTAGGATAAGAACGGGAGTGAGACAGGGATGCCTCTTGTCTCCATTTCTTTTCTTACTAGCAATAGATTGGGTTATGAAAACATCGACATCACACAACAGAAATGGAATCCAGTGGAATCTGACTAAACAGCTTGATGATCTGGATTTTGCAGATGACTTGGCTCTTCTGTCAAATAACCATAATCAGATGCAAGAGAAAATGAAAATTCTCGATGAGAGGTCACAACAATTGGGCCTGAAAATACACAGAGAAAAGACAAAGATTATGAGAATAAATGCAAGAAATGATAACAAGATAGAACGTGAAGAAACACCACTAAAGGATGTAGAATCGTACACATTTCTTTGTAGTAATATAGATAAAGTTGGAGGAACAGACACGGATATCAAAATAAGAATACAAAAAGCAAGAGGAGCTTTCATTGCATTGGGAAACATATGGAGAACAAGATAAATCAAGTCCAACACGAAAATAAGAATCTTCAACTCAAATGTGAAGTCAGTCCTAGTGTATGGCTCTGAGACGTGGAGAACAACAAAAACAGCAACTAAAAAGCTACATACTTTTATAAACGGGTGCTTGCGTAGAATAGAAGGACTGAAATGGTATGACAAAGTCACAAATGTGGAATTGATGACAAGAACCAAACAAGTGCCAGTGGAACGAGCTGAGAAGAAGACGCTGGCGATGGATAGGACACACATTGAGGAAACCTGTTGATAGCATTACAAGGCAGTCCATGTTCTGGAATCCACAGGGAAAGATAGGGAGAGGTAGACCAAAAAACACGTGGAGAAGAGAACTGGATACAGAGGTGAAAATGATGAAAACATGGAAAGAACTTGAGCGTATGGCACAGGACAGGAAGACTTGGCATGTGTTTGTTGAAGGCCTATGCTCCTTGGGGAGCTAAAGGGTATTGATTGATTGATTGAAAAATTCGATGTAAAAACACACACATAGAACTACTTGAGACG
Organism: Oreohelix idahoensis; assembly: GCA_024509875.1. Classification (NCBI taxonomy): domain Eukaryota; kingdom Metazoa; phylum Mollusca; class Gastropoda; order Stylommatophora; family Oreohelicidae; genus Oreohelix; species Oreohelix idahoensis. Next base: position 349,676 of record JAMPIV010004716.1, read on the forward strand.
TGTTCCACACTTTATGTAAATTCTGATGATTCTCCTATATGCAATGTTGCATTTTATTATATCATGTCAGTACATATCAATGTATTTTCTGGAGAATAAAGACTCTGATATGTGGTAACAGCCCTCATTAACGCTGTATGAGTTCGCAGTGTGTTGGGCTCAAGTTCAGGATTATGTTGCTGAATATTTTAAAGGTGATAACATCAAGTTTGATTTTCATGTGAGTAATTCAACGGATTATGAACGTTCGGCGATTGTTTCCTGGGCGGGGGTTTGCACACTTGCGGACTCTAA